>CM035169.1:70051098-70651098 GCA_020205615.1 Panax quinquefolius | reverse complement strand
TTGTGCATAAAGGGTGATCCGGGTATATGGTTTGTAAATTTTTTAAACTCGATTTTTTACGCTTCGCATTATTATTTTGCAATTTGATTGCGTTCATGAATATTACAAACCTAACAATTTTTTTAAAACGCACGAGGAAGCCACCTTGATTTGCTCTGCACTCACCCCATCTGATGTACTTTCTCATTTTAAACACACGTGAGGTCATATATAGCTACTTTTTTACCTACAAAAAGCCGGTGTTTAACCATTTTAAAGATATAGAAGTCTTCTTTGGCGGTGTTGTAAGCCTTCTCACACACTTTAAAGCCTTTCTCTTCATCTCTTTACACACACCCTTCTTCACGTTGAGAGTCGTGTATTTATGCGTTTGCGGACTTGATTCAAATTAGTGGTTTTATTTTAGTTTGTATATATATATATATATATATATATATATATATATATATATATATATTGACTAATATTATCGAGTTATGCCTCGATTGAGCTGAACTTTAGTGCGGGCGTTTATTTGCTTATATATATATATATATATATATATATATATTTATATATATGAATCGTGTGTGTGAACTTTGTTCGATAAGCCCTGAACTTAGAGTGCAGGCGTTTATTGCTTTAATATATATATATATTAGCGTGTGTGAGACTTTGTTCGATGAGCTTTGAATTTTACATCAAGTGCGTTTACTCGCTTTTTATATATATATATATATATATATATATATATATATATATATATATATATATATATATATTTATATATATGAATTGTGGTCGAACTCTGTTCGATAAGCCTGGATTTTACATCTGGTGCGTTTACTCACTTTTATATATATATATATATGAACTGTGGTCGGACTCTGTTCGATGAGCATGGATTTTACATCCGGTGCGTTTATTCTCTTTTATATATATATACATATATGAACTGTTGTCGAACTTTGTTCGATGAGCCTGGATTTTACATCTGGTGCGTTTATTGCTTATATATATATGTATATATATTCGTCCCACCTGGAGTTCACTTCGTGGTGGTTGATCGATTTTACAGCTTTCTTTATATTTCGTCCAGCCTAGAGTTTACTTCATGGCAGTTGATTGCTTTGTATAGCTTTATTTACATTTTGTCGTGCCTAGAGTTCCATTCATGGCGGTTGACCGTATTTACAGCTTTATTTACGTTTCATCCCGCCTGGAGTTTCCTCCGTGGCGGTTGATAGCTTTTACTGCTTTATTTACATTTTTGATCCCCCATGTAGATGCTTCGTGGTTGGTGATCATGTCTGTATATATATATATTTACAGCTTTTATATATATACCTACTTACTGCTTTCATATAAATTGCGGTATCTTGTGCGCCTAGGAATGATGTGATCACAGATTCAACCCATTGGATCTAGATTCGGTTCCAATGATGGACGTTTTCAGCTGTAAGCAGCTTGTAAATTATTCTGCGGTGTCTGAATTTCCTCAGATTTTTTCCATACCCATGAGGAAGTCGACATTATTTTGTACATTATTTTTCGTATGGATGCCTCGCCTCTGTAAAATAAAATCAATCAAGCCGAACACTTAATAAAATGGTAGTGTAAAAGGTCTCAATTACTATTGAGCATCAGGGTTTGAAAAAACCTTTTTATAAAACATCATCGCTATATCTTGCTAAAACTGAATTTTTACATAAATTCAAACCCTGTGTATATAGGTGCGAACAAGGCCTCGCACTACTTCCAAATAACATCACATTGACCCACACACATACACATTCAGATAATAGTTTCTTAAAAAGAGGCGGTCACCGTGGTAACACGAATGTTGGGGGGTGCCTAACACCTTTCCCCCCGCATAACCAAGTCCCCGGACCCTAATGAATCTCGATTTCACCGACCCATTTAGCAGTGTCACATCACTGGGTCAATGTGCAAACCTTTTCTCGGTTGTGTTGGTACAACCATTTAAAAAACCAACTGGCGACTCATAACAGTCCATCATCGACATTATACATGTCAGACCTTTTTCACTTGTTTTTTCAAACAAAACTCACCTAAAATGAGAACACCAAAGAACAAGTAACGGAAAGGGACATCTAAAAATCCCGGCGTCGACAGTGGCAACTTCTCTTTGGGGACTCGAGAAGAGGACTTAAGCCGCTATTACAATCTTATCAAAACTGTTATCTGCTTGTGTATGGATGTTGCATTTACATTTATGATGAATGTGTACGTATGCATTTTTCTGATTGCACTTAGTGCTTCGCACCATAGTTGCTTGTGATATTAGTGCTTCGCACAATATCTGCTTGTGATATTAGTGCTTCGCACATGTCATCATTATCATACGGTGAGACGCGATGTATGTGAATGTATGTTGCGTGGTCCCTCCACCAGGAGGCTATTCCGTCGGTGTTTGATTACTGGACTCGTGGGAAGACTTATTCCCCGAGGCTCAGGAAAGGCACCACCCAAATTCGCTCCAGTCTCTTTATGCTCTCATTTCAATTACTTGTAAACACAATTACTTGTAATTACATTCCATATATATCTCCATGTAATGAGAAATATGAAGAAATTTGTACACATACATATTTTAATTAACATGCTACAAACAGCTGACATCCGTTTTGCAGGATAAAATTCTTAAAATGGACACATCACATAGCATATTATTATACACATTCCCTAAAGACTAAACTATGCAAGTCTTTCGCAAGGAACTAATCGGACCTACTACCCAGTCATAATCCAAAAAGGCAACATGCCTACAGTCAATCATGTCGTCATCCGACCAAACTGAACTTAATCCAGTTTCTCGCAAAGAATTCGATGGATTAAGCAAACAAATTATAGATTTGGTTGTTCTACTCAAAGAACTACACCAGTCCAATCAGGGTCCAAAAATATCCGTGCATACTGAATACTCCACACAAGGGGGAACCCAGGTCATTACAATACCTAAACTGCAGTTGGATACGACCAACAAAACTGATGATGATGCCCATCCCACTGGAGATTCAGACACTGGTGACATCAAAAAGAAAGTCCTCCAAATGGAAGAGACCCTCCGTGCTATCAAAGGAATTGGAACACACGAGAGTGTTTCATATGCTGATCTTTGCATTTTCCCTGGTGTTCATTATCCAGAAAAGTTTAAAACTCCTGACTTCGAAAAATATGACGGGTTAGGAGATCCTTATATACATTTAAAGGTGTTTATTGGAGAACTTCGATCTTATGCAGAGGACGAAAAACTTAGAATGCAATTGTTCTAGAAAAATCTAACTGGAGAAGCCCGTTCGTGGTACGCAAGATTAGACAATTCAAAGATCCATAGCTGGGAAGAGCTAGCACATGCTTTCCTCACCCAATACAGCTTTCAATCTCAGATGACTCCTGATCGGTATCAAATTACCAAAATCAAGAAACAGTTTAATGAGTCTTTCAGAGAGTATACTCAAAGGTGGAGATGCCTGGCTGCCCAAGTTATTCCTTCCATGACAGGATCAGAAATGGTCATGACTTTTATAGACATACAAGAAGCGCCTTTCTATGAAAGAGTTTTAGCCGGCATCGGCAAACCATTTTCTGAAATGGTCAAACATGGGGAGATGGATGAGATGGGATTGAAGTCCGAAAAAATTCAAGACCTAGTTGCACTCAAAGCTATTGCTGATCACATCCAATCCGAAAATTATGGAAACAACCCCCGGAGGGTCCATAAAAAGAAAGAGGAAGATGTTTCCCTGATACTACAGGATCAAAAAGGCAATCAAAACATGCCTATTCAAAGGAGAAACTACACTCCCTTTCAAGTACAGTCTACGAACCCTCCAATACCAAAAGGTGGAGAAGTTAAACTCCCTCAAGTGTTTACACCCTTAGGGGATACCCTCGAGAACATTCTCAATCTTCTGACAACATAGAAGAAAATTACGCATCTTCTTCCACCAGCCAGCCCTAATGGACGGGGTTTCAATGCTACTCAAAAATGTGCTTATCATGCCAGGGCGCCTGGACATGATACTCAGGATTGTTGGGCCTTAAAACCCAAGATCCAAGACCTGATAGACAACGGTGAGATCGTGGTCACCAAACCAGATCAGCCTCACGTTCAAGACAACCCTCTTCCTCAACACAAAGAAGAAGAGGTCAACATGATCAATTGGTGTAACGGACAAAATTACAATTTCAGCTGTGAATCCTCCCAGACCCTCAAAGACGGTGTTGACAAATGGGATTATGCCAAGTTCCAGTTCACAATGGAACGAAAAATGAAGGCTCAATGCAAGCAAATTGAACAATTGGCAGAATTGGTGACTTATCAGCATCAAGTGACACGTCAATTAATCAGCCAGGAGCATGCCAGTCTCCTACCTCTTATCATGAATATTCCCTCGTCACTTTCAGAAAATGAAATGCTGGAAGACAAAGTGACAAAGAGTGCAAATGCCAAAGCCCGTCGGGATTTTGCCAACAAAAGGGAATTCACCTATTTGGGCCAACCTATGGAGGAAATCCTTCATATGTTAATCAATGAATGAAGGATCAGTTCCCTTCTACCTCTAATCAACCCCCGTTCAGGATGGTACAATTCCGATGGAGTATGTCAATATCACTCCCAGTCTCGCAGTCACATCACAGAAGAATGGTGGGCACTCCGCCACCTTATCCAAAATCTATTTGACAGTGGTGTCCTGCACTTAGCAGACGACGATACTGTGTTACGTTCAAGTGAGAATTCAGGTCCTACTAAGTTCTATGGAATTATGGTTAAAAAATCCTATTGTTAGCTTGAGCAAAGTTCTATGGAATTATGGAGAAGGTGAAGGATCCACCTCACATACAATTGCTATAGTGTCGAAGGAAAATCCACTGTATCTTCCCCAACGGGTGATGAAGTCTACCATCAAATCAAAGGGGAAAATACCCATGGAGAAGATTGAAAAATTCCTCTGCACTATGGGTCATCACGAAGCCACGGTGGTTTTAAGCTTAAAAGAAGCTCCACAACAGATATCAATTTTGAGACTTGGTCCTAACATCCGAAAAATCACCGGAAGGTCTTATTGAAGGTTTTAGAAGAATCCTATCTACCAACATCAGTTGATACGGAAAAATTTCAACATCTGGTTGATCACATTTTCAACAACAATGTGATATCCTTCACTGATTATGACATACCGCCCGAGGGGACCGGTCATTGCAAGTCGTTGCACATTACGGTCTTGTCCTCTGGATACATGCTAGCTGGAGTCTTGATAGATGAAGGTTCATCTCTAAATATCTGTCCATACGCTACCTTGGTGAAGATGAATATCAATCTCAATCGAATTCGGAGTAGCCATACTATCATCAAAGCTTTTGATGGGGCCCGTCGGAATTCGATCGGAGTAATTGAACTGCCAATCAAAATTGGTCCTCATACATTCTGCGTATCTTTCCATGTACTCAAGATAGATTCGGGATACAACCTGCTCTTGGGACGACTATGGATCCATATGGCTGGGGCAGTCCCCTCCACTCTTCACCAACAGTTGTAATACATTATCAACAATAGCCTGGTCACGGTCAATGCTGAACCAGAGTGTCCTCAATAAGGGGACGTGCCATTCATCAATGCCAATGTAGATGTTGAATCGGTCAGTTTCCATGCCTTAGAAGTAAGAAATACCCAATACCATGCTATTGGAATGCCATTACCCGAACCCAAGATTTTTGCCGAGGTAATGTCGACTACTCAAAAAATGATGTCATTGGGTCATAAACCGGGACAAGGGCTGGGTAAAGATCACCAGGGTATCAAGTATCCAATTCAATTAGCCAGGCAGACTGGAATAGCTGGACTAGGATATTCTGCCAGTTCTAATCACAAGAATCCTCATAAACATCAGCAGATTCCTTCAGCTTCAACCATGCGACGTTTATCTTCGCCTTCAGACTCTGAGTCCGCACAACCTCCTGTAAAGGTGCCAGCCAATGTAATGGCTATGTTATTTCCCAAGCCGGTACCAGTAAAGGAGAAATAAGTCTTTGTTCCTAATCCCGCAGTGGAAGAAGAGGCACGAAGAATCAAGTAAGACGTCATCTGAATGATGTCAGGCATACGCATCATCGTTTATGATGAACATACCAATAGATACACCCCAGACGATGATTGCCCAGACGTAATGGCCATCATTCGGGATAGGGAGGATGATGACAATCCCTCCATCACTGCGGTCCACCCGGACTTTGCCCTTGCCATTTGGAACAACACTCCTTGCATTGGTCGTCAAGGGTAAAGCGGGTAGAAACTCTTTCTGCCCTGGAGATATAATAACTGCTTACTTTTCTGTACAGTATTAGCAGTTTATTTTTCCAGTATATGCTACACTGTGTATGATCAACACATTTCATATACACTAAGTGAAAGCATATTTGGTTTCAGGACTCTGAATTTAGATGTGCCTGTACTTGCTGATACGGTGCCTCTTCTCCACAAGGATTGTACCTTTGATGTAGAGATGAATTCAGCCTTGATGGATATACATGATTACATTGAGGTGCCTCCAGAAATTCAAGAATGGGTCAAAGACAAACCTAAACCCAACCTTGATCAAACCACTTCTTTCAATCTCAGAACCTTAGAAAGCCCTAAGTTAATCCAGATTGGTTTAGACCTTACCCCAAACCAAAGGAATGACATGGTTACGCTATTAACCCAATTCCAGGATGTGTTTGCATGGTCTCATGAAGACATGGTGGGTTTTTCCACTGACATTTTCCTTCATCGCTTTCCTATCAAAGAGGGATTTAAGTCAGTCAAGCAAAAGCTCAGGTGATTGAAACCTGAGTGGAGTTTAAAGGTGAAAGAAGAAATTATGAAACAATTTCAAGCTGGCATCATCATGGTGTCCACATATCCTGAGTGAATATCCAACATTGTGCCCGTGCCTAAACCAAGAGGGAAGGTGCGAGTTTGCGTGGATTACCGAGACTTGAACAAAGCTTGTTTAAAAGATAGCTTTCCCGTGCCATTTATCCACATTCTTATTGACAATACCGTGCAATACGACATGTACTCTTTTGCTGATTGCTTTGCGGGGTACCATCAAATCATGGTTGTTGAGGAAGATCGTGAGAAAACTACTTTCATCACGCCTTGGGGAACCTTTTGCTATAGACGGTTGTCATTCGGCCTCATCAATGCCGGAGCCACCTATCAACGAGCTATGATGGCTCTTTTCCATGACTTAATGCACAAAGAGATTGAGATCTACGTGGATGACATAATTGTCAAATCCCAGAAAGAGGATGACCACTTAGACCATCTCAAGAAGCTATTCAACATATTGCGTAAGTACAACTTGAAGTTGAATCCAGCCAAATGCGCCTTTGGTGTTAAATCAGGCAAGTTGCTAGGATTTCTAGTCAGCCACAAGGGGATTGAGTTGGATCCTGCCAAAATCCAAGCCATCACGGAAATGCCCATTCCTCAAACAGAAAAGGAAATACGGTGATTTTTGGGAAGAATCAACTTCATTAGCAGGTTTATCTCTCAACTCACAGCAACCTGTGAGCCAATCTTTAAGTTATTAAGGAAGAACTCCTCCATGAAATGGAATGATAAGTGTCAAAATGCCTTCCTCACAATCAAGAAACAGCTAGTCGAAGCTCCCATTTTGGTACCACCGGGGATCTTTGTTTCTGTTCATGTATGCACATCCATAAGTGACAACGCCATAAATTGCATCTTTGGAGACGTAAGGACGATAGAGGCTAAGAACGAGCTATCTATTACCTCAGCAAAAGATTCAGCAGCAGTGAACACAAGTACACTCTGATCGAAAAGACGTGTTGTGCTTTAGCATGGGCTTCCATGAGGTTACAACATTACCTCCATGGTCACACAACCCATCTCATATCCCGAGTGGATCCTCTCAAATACTTGTTCAATAAACCCATGTTAAATTGCCGGCTGTCCAGATGGCAGTTAATCCTACAACAATTTGACATCGTATATGTGACTCAAAAGTCCATCAAAGGTCAAGGAATTGTGGATCAACTGGTCGTCGTACCTTCAAAGGATTTTAAACCCTTGGAAACATATTTCCCGATGAAGAATGAGTAATTCAGCTCAAAGAACATCGGCCAATACGATACGCGCCAATCATGGAAGATGTTTTTTGATGGAGCTGTTAATCTGGATGGTTCTGGAGCTGGAGCAATTCTAGTATCTGGCATGGGGGAACAGTATCCTGTCGCCGCCAAACGAATATTCCCCGACAACAAAGAATATTTTATAACCACTTGCTTCTTTTGAAAATTTTGCACATTTCACCTATAACCAAAGTATTATATCAAATTAACACCTTATTATTCACAATAATAAATAGAGCAAATTCGATTTTATTCATTAAAAATTTGGGGTCTTACAACCTCCCCTCCTTATGAAATTTTGTCCCCGAAATTTACGTACCTGGTATTTCGAAGAGTTGAGAATACCTTGTTTTCATTTCAGATTCTATCTCCCCGGTCATCATAATTTCTCCATTGTACATCTCCCGTGATAACTTCATTTGGGTTCCTCACTTGTTGGGAAGTCATGACAACCGCTCTCCCTTGAATTACTCGGCTTTGACTTATCTGGGGCAGCATTTGGCATCATTACTACCGTTGGAATATACTTTTTCTATAGGCATATTCCTCCTCATTTCGCTTCGTCAGTACTCTCGATTCATGATCCGAATCATCAATCTTCGATCCATATCGAATTGAGGTTGACCGCTTTCTGCTGGGGTAATTCAAACTTCGATGTTGGGTTCTCCTAATTCTTTGTCCAAAAGAGAAATACATATCATCTATTTTAGCCTTCTTAGATCGGACATCTCTTTCCACAATATCAACGCGTCGTGCGACTTTTACCCATGCATCACTCACTCTCACTCGTTCAGTTGTTTCTTCTTTCAGCTCAGATTCCAGCTTTATCATATTATACTCTGCCAAAGAATGCTTCTATTCAAGCATCACATATCGGGTAACACAAGCTTGAATTGTTGCATCCTTTTGCTCTATGACCGCCTGCCATTCTTCAACCTGCTCTTCTAACTCATGAATACGATTTTGTAATTCTACATTTTGATCATAAAATTCTTCTAATAAATTCTCCTCGGGTTCTTCTTCTTCCTCACTCTCAGCTGCTACCTCTGCAACTAGCTCGGGTGCAACTATTAATTCTTCCCTCACCACAAGAATATCTCTAATTCCTTCTTCGCCTGACATCACATTATCAGGGTTGGTGATTATAGGTATCCCCACGGTCTCATTCACTCCATTGTTAACATTCTCAGATGCCATTCTCAAATACTTCCATAAAACAAGGGTTAATTAAACAAATTAACGTATTACATAATATCCGTATATTATGACCGACCAACAATTAAGCTTAGGTAGGACACACTAGCGAAGGATTTACTCATCTCTCCCCTCCTAGTTATATTCCCCGATCTCCGCCAGAGACCATATCCCTAAGCTCTGATACCAACTGTGACAACCCCAAAACAGGTCCATTCCACCCAACCTATTCTGAGTCGTCAAATACATGGTACAAAAAACAACTACAACTTTATTACAACAATTGTCATGCAAAATACAATAACACATATGCTGTGAGTTTTGATACAAATATATACTAACTGTGACTCTTATCCCAACCTTGGATAGCACGTCACCATTGCACCTTACATAAAGGTATAGTCAAAAACTGTTTTAGAAATTAAAATCTTAGGGAAGTGCTCAAGGAAACCTTCGTACATGGGAGGCCATGCGTCTAGGTTATGATAGATATCATATGCCCACAGAATAATCATTGGTTGACCCAATAGACCCAAAAAAATAAGAAGATTACTATCATATTCTTTCCAATGGTGAGTCTTCTCTTAACATATAATTATCTCCACTGTCTCTAATTGAGAATTATACTTCAAATAAACTCCAAGATCATATAGGTAGTGCTCGTAGATATACTCAGTAAGTGGATGTGCACAACCCTGTCTTCTGATGACACGAGGTTGTATGTCTTTAGACATCTTGTATGATAATGGCAAAACACCCTTCCAACATTGGGTTCACCTCACCCTATTTGATTCACCAAATATAACTACTAAATGATGACCATTGTTCTATTCCCCAGTTACCCCCGCTCGACCTAGCTACACTCTTATTACCTGAAAGGAATTGTGAAGCAAAAGGGTGAGCACAACTAGCCCAGTAAAGAATATCATGACTAAAGATAATTAAATTATCAATAGCCTTCATCAGTAATAAATCAGAGATTTAGAACATATGTTAGATAATAAAAATTTTCAACCATAGTTGCAACGGAACGAGCAATCCATTAGAAGAGTCAAATAGACCATAAAGTATATTATATTCTGCATGTTAAAAATCCACCAACAATGTTTTATCCCTATAACATCAATCAACAATTCTGGTCCACAATCATATGAATAACTCATAATCATAATTGTTGTTCTAAATTCCTCTTCTCATCCAGGATGAACCTATCTTTACCTAAAACATCGAAGATCATGGTTATACCAAATCACAATTCATGTTCATAATCATACTAATAAATTCATCTTTGCACTACGGGCCAAAGATATTCATCAACAGATCATCTTTGCACTACAGGCCAAAGATATTCAACAACAGATCATCTTTGCACTACAGGCCAAAGATATTCAACAACAGATCATCTTTTGCACTACAGGCCAAAGATATTAATATCTCCAAGAAATATATAATCATTTCAGAATTTATATAAACAATAATTATAACCATGTTGATCAATTCACCTTTGCACTTAAGCTAAAGATATTCCATTATAAATTCAATGGTCATGATCATACCAGTCAACAATTCAACTTTGCACTACTGGCCAAAGGGAACCTGAAGTCATGATCATACCAAAAATCTACCCATCTTTACACTCCAATCAAAGAGAAATATCATCATTAGGGTTATAAAAATGTTATATATGATAATAAAAACAATATAATCAACATATAGATTTAATCTCAAGAGTAAGATTCATAAATCAACGATAATTTGGTCAGAAAAATAAACCAATTTTGTCGTGAATAGTACCAGTGAAATGTAACTCGTGAATAGTAACTCCGATATGAAAAAGGTAGAAATTCCATAATAAAATCCATACCAATATTTCGGTATAATGATATTGAAAGAATAACATTTCTTAAACTTATAGACAATTTATTTAAATTGTTTACACTTTACTAAATAATGCATTTAATCATCCTAAAATATCAAACTCATAAGATTTCATCATCAATAATCAAAACCCTCATAAAAAATCTGCATATACCTAATATAGGATTCTCAATCCATAAAATCCTATTTTTCAATTTTTTACTTCATATAACATATTTAATTCATTTATTTATAACTAGTCCATTTTCATGAAAAATACTAAATCAGTACAAACAAATTTTCTTTTCTGGGATTTAGCAGAATATAGTTCCATATTGAACATATATTTTTCTCAGAATTTTTAAATTTCATTTACTATTTCTCATATGGCCAAAACAGCCGAATATTTAGACATTTATCATAAACTGTACTTTTATCCAAAAATTCAAATTTTCTGAGTATACTTACATTATATACATGTATACTCCTATAAAAATTTCACCAATTTTGTAGTTAACCACAAGGAGTTATAAGGGTTTACTTTTAAAATAGTCTTTTCCCATAAAATTCATAACTCTTAATCTATACATTCAAAAATCGCCATTTTTGGACACAATCTAGAAAACTCATCAAATTATCATTTCAAATTTTTTCAGAATTTTTGATAGTCAGAAAAATTACGAAACTGAAAAACATATTAACCCTTACAATCCCATACCTCGAAAAGAAGCGGTATTTTTAGGAGCGACCTAAAAGAAGAAGGAACCTTGCCTTTGAATAGCAACTCTCAAAGTATCTAAATACTCACAAAAATACGCTCGATAATATAGAGAGAGAAAGAGAGAAAACTTATGAATTCTGGTGTGATTTTCAATTCTAACATAAGCACCTATTTATAGGAAAATGCTAGAACACTAAAAGAGATTAAATTAATAAAATATAATATTTTATTTCTTTCTTCTACGCCACCAGCAAGCCAGCCATCAATATGCCAACATTGAAAAAAAATTAGCCCACATGTTTAATAAAAACAAAAGTGGGTCCCACCCAATTTTAATAAAAATCATTTTATTTTCTGAAACTTCAATATTTCATAGAAAATAGCCCGTTTATCAGAAAAATACGAATTTTATGTCCATTCCACACGAAATCGAATTCTCTACAACTTTGTAGCTTTAAGTTTTTCCAAATTCCAGACAGAAAATATCTGAAACCCACAAACGGATGATTTTTAACACTCCTTAAAATTCATAACAAATCATGCGTTAATTTTTAACGGTTCAAAATTTGTGAACATATACTCAACTTATATATGTATAACATATCCAAAAATCACAACGATCCAACGGTCGGATTAAAATTATAACTCACGCAATAGAGCTTTAAGAACAACGATTTGATATTTTAATACCTCCAATCCGACAAAATACTGATAAAACACCTCAACATTAATTCCTTCATTTATAACCACATAAATAAATTCATCATTTATATCCACATCAAATAAATATTTCCTTATCATATAAATCAATAATTAATTATTCAGAAATAATATTACATAATCACAATAATGATAACCAGGCAGTTCTCAGGAAAAAGGGGCTTTCCGATAAGGATTTCTCCTTATTGACGCGCAATTAGGTGACCAAACCTCTCCTTGACAGAACTTTCTAGACATTGCCAATAATGTTATCTAATAATATTATTCAAATAATATGAATTATTGATCTGATAATGGGAAATCTGTGTGCAAATGATAATTATTGAACAACAATAATATAAAATATCAACGTAGCAATTATTGAATCAATAAAATAAAATATTGAGCGATAATTCTTTGTAACAATTATTTAGTAGTGTCTTCTTCACGTAAGAATCAATAATTCAAAAATATTGTGTAATCTGGTGTCTTATATTGTGCAACAACGCGTATTACTTTACTTTATCCACCGGGTATTCCAACAGTGTTAACAGCAACGATTACGCCATTATTTGTAAAAACTCAAATTTGTCGTTTTCTTCATCCAACGATTATTACATTATGGGCCCACAAATGGTTGCTTGTACTGCAGTAAATGCGAATATTCCGACAGAAAGAATATTCCACGACCAAATGAATATTCCCTGACAACAATGAATATTTTATAACCACTTGCTTATTTTGAAAAATTTGCACATTTCACCCATAACCAAAGCATTATATCAAATTAACACCTTATTATTCACAATAATAAATAGAGGAAATTCGATTTTATTCATTAAAAAGTTGGGGTTTTACAGTTGACCAAACTTATAGGTCAATTTTCTAGTAGTGTGCAGTTATAGATTTGGATATTTTGAATTTAAAGGTTGTGATCCATTTTTCCAGTAACATAGTAGTTTAAGTTGGACAACTGACCATATTTGAATAAAGAGATTTATTTCTTCACTAAATACCATATTATAATTAACTTGCGGATCCAGAGTCATTCTAGTTTTTGTTAGGTTTATTTTTTTATTCTATTTATTTTCTACAAGCATAAGAATGTTATGCAATAGTGCATTATTTTTTAGAATAGATCTATTTCCTTTATCTTATAGGTTTCTATGCATTCAGATAATTTTCATGTCTGTGGTTGCACTTTAGATATATGAGCAGCCTTGGAAATAAGAAAGTTGAACTTTTGATATGGGGAAGCGGTCTTTAATGAACCTCTAAATAGAAGACAATGTTCAAGTTTAAGTGGCATCAAGTAATCGGATGTCTTACATATAACCGAACTATTGTATTGTAATAATGATCGTAAAAGTTATTGGTTTAGCATGGTATAATAATGATCATCATATTTTAGGGATGAATTATCCTACTATTATATTGTAATGTTGTAATGTGAATGATTTGAAATGATGTATATAATATTGTTTATGGTTTTATTTTATATTATTGCTATAAACAAAAGAAAAGACAATATTTATATCGTTGCAAATCATAACATTTTTTGTTTCACAGAAAAAACAAACGGTAACATATAGGGTAGTCGTTAATTAACAAAAACTTTCATTACTCTTGAAAAACAATAAGCTTCGAATAGTATCATTGCGAATTGATCATAATTATCCATAACAAAATCAACGACAACGAAAAATTTCGTTGCAAATTAATATATGACCAGTTTATTTTGTATATTTAGCAACAAATATCATTATCAAAAAGTATACAATTAGCAACGAAAACCAATTAAGGCAACAATTTTCATACTGTTCAGCAACAACAAAAATCATTGACAAGTGTGTATCAAATACAAGGAATTTCATCTTCGTTGACAAAAGAAAAGATTCTTTTCGTTGTTGATTAGGCGGATTTTGCAATGAAAGTTGCTTTTCAATAACAATTTTTTATTAAATTTGCTACAAAACATGTGACAGCCCTGAATCAGGGTCCCAAATCACCGCAGATCCGGTTCAATCATTCTATAACTATTGCAGAAGATATAAATATAAATTGTTTATACATTAAACTTTACACATTAACCCCAAGGTCGAGTAACCATAATTTATACACAATTCATTATCCTATTTGACATACAAAGATATTATCATACATTACTGTTACAAATCTAACTGCACACGTACACTAAAGTTGGAACTGTCTTTGACCTTTCTTTGTATCTGACGTATTCGTCTTAATCTGCAATGTTTATCATGATATAGCAAGGGTGAGCATAAGTTTTCCCAACAAGTTTAAGTTCAATAATTTAAGGATATATCATGATTGAAAGAATTTGAATAATAAGCTGACTATAATTCAACAATATAGTTGTGAATTAGCATGAACAAATTTTTTGACTGAACAAGCATTTAACATGAACAAATATATCTGGACCAAATGGTAATGCAGGTGATCAGCCTTTCATACCTAAAAGCATACGTAATAAATATTGAGGTGCAATTTAATAATTCTTAGACATGGCAATCAGAAATGATTAACCATAAATATAATTGAATAATACAACTCGAGGTCGAGTTAAAGAAAGACTTGCCTGTACCGTTGATTACCGCTATGCAATTTAATAAGCTTTGTCTGAAAATCTAATATAAATAATACCGATCTACACATTAGAATAATATAAAAGTATTTTTAATACCTTAAAATCTCATTTATATGATTTTTAAACAATTCAATTCATTATCCGATAATTGCGTTTAATATTAAAAAATTAATATTTTCATGACAAAATATCAAAAGTTATATATTATAACTTAAAATATTTTTCAAACACTTAATTCATTTTTATATGATTTATAAAACATTAATTCTATTTTTCCATAATTTATTTAATACATTTATTAAATAAACTAATTATCATTAATATTAATTAATTAATGAAATTCCTCACAAAATATGAAAATTCACTAAAATAACTTAAAATATTTTCTTTTACCAAAATATAATTTTTCATGTATTAAAATCATTTTTAAATAATTTATTTAATATTATAATTAAATAAATTATATACCATTTATATTCCAAAAATATTAAATATTTATGAAATATACTCAAAATAATTTAAAACTAATTTTCAGACTTTAAAATAATTTTTAAGAATTTATTTTGTGTTTTTAATAATTAAAAACTATTTATTTCAATTTATTAATTAAAATAATTAATTTGTGGAAATTAATAATTACAAAAATTGACCTATAGCGACAGACCCATCGCTATAGGTGTTCTTGAGTGTTCTTGAGCCTTTTCCAGAACTTCATGTCAGACTACAAGGTTGCTAGTTTAACCGGTTCTAATTTCTTGTTTATTATGTTGTTGGGCTTCTAATTTGGTTAGAACTGTAGTACTAATGTAATACTACAATCACCAATTTGTTCCATGGACATACAACATCAGATCAGAGAGATATAAGCAATCCAAAAGTCTGACAACGATGTTCTTCATTTTTGGGTTTTTCAAAAAATGAAGAACACACAAGGTGCTATATTTAGATCCTTAGATCTTTAGCTCTAAGGCTGATTTATGTGATTTATGAATTCACACTTGTAGTAACGATGTCAGAGTAAAACAATATAACATTAAATCTGTCTAACAATAACACAAATGAACAATGAAGGCTGGTCAAATTTTGCCACAAAAATCGGCTGATGAAGATCTGGGTTACCCAGAATCTTCATCCGGCGTGATGGTTAACGCTATTTTGACCAAGATTATCTTTCGTTATGGTTATGATCTACGTTATCTAGTGACTTTAATATGTAGTGAACATGACATTATAGAAAGATCAAGTAACCAATAGGCCTAAACATTAACATACAACCAGATCTAAGGCCACAAAAATGTTGTCAGGAGGTTCCTGGAAATCTGGGCTGCCCAGAATTTGATTTTTGTGAACGGTCAACGGGTTTTGATCGCACATAACTTACGATCTAGACATACTATGACCCTGTTTCAAATTCCAGATCACAGTCTACATGACATACTACACATATATAACTTCAAACACCATAAATAAGTATCACAAAAGAATCTAAAGTCCCTGACATTGGCTTGTCAAACGACTCATGAAGGTTCAAGAACAATTTCTAAAAACTTTATTTTTGTACATCTACATGATATAGATCCATGATTCAATAGCCCAGATCACTATGTGACACCATCTAGCACATATTTAACCAAAAAAAAATAACATTAACTACAACCTTGAAGATCTAGAAATTTTAGGGGGTTTATACCTGTCTAACGCTTGATCTCAAATATGATTCTTGTTGTTTGTTCTTGGAGAGCTAACACATGATCTTAGCTTAACTTTTTACACACTCTTTGTAAGACCCCAACTTTTATGAATAAAGAATAGTTTTCTCGAAATATATTTTTGAATATTATGGTGTGGATTTGATATAATGTATAGTTGTGGGTAATATTTACAAATTTTTCAAAGTAAGTAAGTGGTTATATAATATTCGATTGGTCGGGGAATATTCGTTTTAACAAGGAACATTCGTACGACGACACAATCATTGGTAGACCCCACAACGGAAGTATTGTCATAGTTAGAAAACGACAGAATTATCTTTTTATAAAAATAACGACGAAAGTGTTACCGTTAAACTGTTGAACTACCCGGTAGTAAAAGTACAATAATACGCGTGGTTGCATAGTAGCACACACTATTGATTATTGATGCTTACGTGAGAAGTTACTCAGTTATACTCAATCATTGCTACCGTAATTGCTGCATCATATCTCTCATATTATTGATTCAATTATTATCACAGTATCATCTACATAATATTTATTATTATTAAATCAATGATTGAGACGGCAAAGTTATTCATATTATTATTTGCAATATTGACAATATCTAGAAGTTATGTCAAGGAGAGGTTTGGTCGCCTAATTGCGCGCCAATAAGGAGAAATCCTTATCGGAAAGCCCCCCTCTTTCACGGGAGCGACACGGTTGTTAAATATTGTGAATTATAATATTAATGATGAATAAGTTCGTGTTGATTAAAGATGAAATGGATAGTTCCATTGTGTTGGAATTATTAGTGTTAGTGAAAATCAACATTTATTTCGATAATAATTGATGTTTGGAGGTTATTTTGACCAATCGGGTAATTGCTTAGGATAAATGAGCAATTAATTGCTATTAATTCACATGATTATAACTATTTGTTCACATGTGTGTACTATTGATTCACATTCTTGTACTATTAGGGGAGGTGGTGCAAGATTGATAATACTTGCATGACTAAGTTAAAAATGGAGGTATAGTTGAAGGTACTTTACTGTAATTAATTTTTTTATATGATTATACTATTAAGTCACATGAATGAACTATTAATTCACATTATTTACTATTAGGGGAGGTGGTGCAAGTTTGATAATACTTGCAGGACAAAATTAAAAATGAAGAAAAAGAGGAAGGTATTATACTGTAATATTTTGAGTCCCAAAACGTGCAATTATCGAAACTATATTTTCCTATAAATAGAAGCTCATTCTTCCTTCATTTCTCACCAATTCACTAAAGCTATAGAGCAATTATTATAGAGAGAAATTATAGAGAGAAAGAAGAAGAGAAGTCTGCTACCTCACTATTTCAGTATCCAGTCTTCTTCTAAGGTAAGGGGTATTATTCTTTCGTATTCATGAAGAGAGTTATTTTATTTCAATAATCGTAAGGGTTGTTATTCCATTCTTTATTATTATGTTGGAATAACCCGATCTATCACAATACCGCATACATGGTGAAATTCTTCTATTATTCCATTCTTTATTATTACATTGGAATAACTTTGTTTGTGCTTGATCTCATCGCATGCACAGTGAATTCTGTTGTTATTCTATTCTTTATTATTACATTTGGAATATCCTATACATGCAGAGTTACGCATGAACACAGTTCCATTCTTTATTATTACATTGGAATAACGCCTACATGTGGATTACCGCATGCATGGTGAATGATCCTTCGTATTCATTCCTTTTTAAATTGTGGAAATGATCTATCTACGTGGATTACCGTATGGCGGGCAAAAATCCATTTGCGTTTTCATATATTCTATTATACTCAGTTGGTTAAAGTTTTGGCTTCTATACTTCATGAAATTAGTGGAATATCCTTGATATTTGCGCTTCATCCAGTATCTTTTCATGGAAATATTCTTCTGAGCATTCTTGAATTTTACTCCACAAAGAAGTATCATGTTGACAATTTGGACGTTATTGATTTTTGGATAAATTAAAATTATAAATCTTTAAAATTTATCCTTGAACTTGTTTTATTGAATTATTATGTCATTGTCATCATCCTCATACTTATATTGTGATTAAAGTCATCTTTGGCTTACGTGCATAGATGGACTTGGTATAATTATGACCAGGGATTATTCGGTGTAATCATTATCGTAATGTGACGAATGATGTGGTAAAAGTCCTCATGGGCCTGTAGTTCATTGATGGATAGTTGTTGGTATGATTATGACCAGGGATAATTCGGTATAACCATGACCATTAATGATTACATGAATATCCTTGGTCGTGATGCAGGGATGATTTGATTTTATTTATTAAGCTGAGTCTCAGCGATAAAGTTGATGAAAAACTTTTTAAATCATAGAAGATAGTAGGTTTATGCTCTACTTGACTCTTTTAATGGATTGCTTTTTCCGCTGCAGTTAAACTTGTTGTCTATTATATTCTATTAGTTTAACATTGTTGAAGGCTAATGATAATTTATTCTGCATTATCTTAGTCATAATATTTCTTACTGGGCTAGTTGAGCTCACCCTTTCTTTCCTTTGTTCTCTCTTGAAATGAGAGCGTGGTGGGACTAGTCGGGAAGCGAGTGTGGCCGTCGATGATAGCATTAGTAGTCCTCACTATTACATTAAATAGTGTGCCAATAAATGTAATGAGGACTCCATTGAGTGTGGATATTGTCTAGATGACAATATTTTTATTAAAACTCTAAGATTATGTTTTGTCGTATTTTATACGATTGTTGTATAATTAAGTTGTATTTGAATTTTGTACCATGTATTTGGCGACTCAAGATGGGTGATGTATACCTGTTTTGGGGGCGTCACAGTTGGTATCAAAGCTTAGGGATATGATCCCTGGATGAGATGTGAGACAAGAACTAGGAGGGGAGAGACGGGAAATTCCTTCGCTAGTATTACCTACCTAAGTTTATTGGGTATTTATTTGGTCGGTCAGAGTATAAGGATAATATGTAACATGTCAATTAACCCTTGTTTTGTGGCAGTATTTGAAAATGGCATCCGAAAATGTTAAGATAAGTAATGAAGCACATGAGACCGTTGAGTCACCAATGATCAATACCCAGGATAATGTCCATCAGGATGGCAATAATCCTCAGGAAAACAACAACACTGACCAAATGATGAACGATGGAATGTTCAGAGGCTTTATGCAATTCATGCAATATCAGGCGAGAGCGGCTCATGTCCAAAATGTAGGTGGAAACATTGGAAACTCTCGGACGATCACCGCTAAACAGTTCAAGGAGATGGGACCACCGGAGTTTATTGGAGAGCCAAAACCACTTAAGGCGGAGACATGGATAAAGCAGATCACCAAGATATTTGATATCTTGGGATGCTCCAAGGAGCAAAAGGTTCCCTTTACCACCATTATGTTGCGAGGAGTGGCAGACTACTGGTGGGAATCGGTAAAGCGTACTCAACCTGCCGCACTGAAGATGTCTTGGGGGAAGTTCCAATAACTATTCAACGACAAGTACTTTCCTGAAAGTTTTCTTCACATGAAAGAGGTAGAGTTCATCATGTTGGAGCAGAACAATATGACCGTGTCATAGTACGAAGCTAAGTTTATCGAGTTGTCCCGGTTTGCATCTCACTTGGTTGATAATGAGGAGAGAATGACGCGGATGTTTCTAAGAGGTTTGAAACCCGAGATACGTCAATATCTAATTTCTCATAAACTATGTTTGTATTCAGATGTTGTAAATAGGGCTCAATTATTGGAGCGCGATAACGAGTCAACCCAACCAAGAGAGAGCAGCCGGTAAAATGATAATACCAGTGGTGGCAGTCATAGAAGCGGTGACAACAAACGTGGAGGGAATCAACATGCCAGAAATGGTAACCACTTCGGTGGTAATCATGGTCAAGACAATAAGAATGGACATTTCAAGAAGAGGAGATTCAACAATGATGAAAAGACGTCAACACCAACACCCGTTGTTAAGGAAGGAGAACGACCACCTATCGTATTTGCAAATGTGGAGGGGAAGGACACATCAGTCCAAACTACGCGATGCAGTCCAAAGCATGTTACAATTGTGGAAAAGAAGGTCCCCTAGTCCAATTTTTTCGTGCACCAAAGTCAAGTCCAGCTGGGATGGAGGCATCAAAGGGTGTTCCAAACAAGACAAAACCGGTAGTTCAAGGGAGAGTGTTTGTCGTAACCTCCCAAAAAGCGAGGAATCCGAACGAGGTGATCACGGGTAAGCTAATCATAAACTCTAGTAAAGCTTATACTTTATTTGATACCGGTTCTACCCATTCTTTCATTTCTCCTACTTGCGCTCAACGTTTAAATTTGACTCCGGAGAAATTAGACTTTGACTTATCGGTTGAAAATCCGTTGGGAGAAACCTTCATTACAACCACTTTTATAAGTCTTGTTTGATTCAAATCGGTAACCGCACGTTACCTGTTGATCTTATTTCCTTAAAAATACTTGCATTTGACGTGATTCTAGGGATTGATTGGTTAACTACTCATCATGTTAAAATTAATTATTTTCGTAAGGTTGTTAGCTTTCATATTCCTAATCAACCTAATATACGAATTCAAGCGACCAAACCATTAAAATCAATCATGGTCATCTCAAGCCATAAAGCTATTCGTTTATTAAAAAACGGATGTCAAGCTTTCTTAGCTCATGTCACAGATTTAAACAAAAATACGTCAGATTTGAATGATATTTCTATTGTTCATAAATTCCCTGACGTATTCCCCGAAGAACTTCCTGGCCTACCCTCGGAGCATGAAATCGAGTTTGGTATTGACCTTGAACCCGGTACAAAACCCATTTCCAAAGCCCCATATCGAATGGCTCTAATTGAACTTTAGGAGTTAAAAACCCAACTACAGGAATTGTTAGACACCGGTTTCATTCGTCCTAGTACGTCTCCTTGGGGTGTTCCTGTTCTATTCGTGAAAAAGAAAGATAAAAGTATACGACTTTGTATTGATTATCGGGAGTTGAATCATGTCACCATCAAAAATAGGTACCCATTGCCTCGCATTGATGACCTGTTTGACCAGTTGCAAGGAACCAAATTCTTTTCAAAGATTGATCTAAGTTCCGGATATCATCAGTTGAAGATTAAAAGCGATGACATTCCAAAGACCGCTTTTCGAACTTCGATGACGGGCATTATGAATTCCTAGTCATGTCTTTTGGATTGACTAATGCTCCTGCTGCTTTCATGGACATGATGAACCGAGTATTTAAGGAATATTTGGATCACTTTGAGGTCGTTTTTATTGATGACATCCTCATATACTCCAAAACCCGTGAAGACCATGAGCAACACTTGAGGTTGATACTCCAAAAGCTTCGTGAAAACAAGCTATATGCCAAGTTGAAGAAATGCGAGTTTTGGCTTGAGAAAGTTGCATTCCTTGGGCACGTGATATCAAATCATAGAATATCTATTGACCCACGAAGATTAAAGCAATTCAAAGCTGGGAGCAACCAAAATCAGTGACCGAAGTATGTAGCTTTCTCGGCTTAGCTGGTTATTATCGGAGATTCGTGGAAGGATTTTCTCGAATTTCTACTCCATTAACTCAGCTGACTCGAAAAGATACAAAGTTCGGTTGGAGCGAGGAATGTGAAGAGTTTTCAAGAACTCAAGAGAAGGCTCATTTCAGAACTTGTTCTGACAATACCATCTGGCTCAGAGGGATTTGTCATCTACAGTGATGCTTTAGGCAAAGGGTTAGGATGTGTTCTCATGCAACATGGGAAAGTCATAGCCTATGCCTCACAACAACTCAAAGAATATGAGAGGAATTATTCTACTCATGATCTAGAGTTGGCAGTAGTCGTTTTTGCGCTTAAGATTTGGAGGCATTACCTGTATGGAGAGAAGGTGGAGATCTATACGGATCATAAAAGCCTCAAATATTTCTTCACTCAAAAGGAACTCAACATGCGACAACGACGATGGCTTGAGTTGTTGAAAGATTATGATCATACCATTTAATACCATCCTGGAAAAGCGAACGTAGTAGCTAACACATTGAGTAGAAGATCATATACGGGCACGAGTGTAATATTGTCAATGAAAAGGCCCATTTTGTATGACTTGAAAAGGATGGAAATAGAGTTAAAGACTCCAGGGACCCATGTGATGATGGCGAATATACGAGTGGAACCGACTTTAATCGATAAAGTTAAAGTTTCTCAAGCTACAGACCTAGAGCTGATGCGTATGAGGAAGAAAGTGCAAGAAGGTGCTATTTCAGAAGTAAGAATCGATGAAGAAGGAATACTTTGAGTCAACTCCAGACTTTGTGTTCCTAACGATTCTGACTTGCTGTATAAAATTATGATGGAGGCACACAACACACCGTTTGCAATCCATCCTGGGAGTACCAAAATGTATCGTGATCTTCGACATACATTTTGGTGGAGCAATATGAAGAGAGAGATAGCGGGGTTTATCTCAAGGTGTCTAACTTGTCAATGAGTCAAGGCGGAGCATCAAGTGCCAAAAGGACCATTGCAACCACTTGAAATTCCAGAATGAAAGTGGGAGCACATTACCATGGATTTCGTTACTGGTCTTCCCAAGGTTTCTCAAGGTATAGATGCAATTTGGGTCATTGTTGATAGATTGACCAAGTCTGCTCATTTCCTACCTATACGAGAAACTTATACACTTGAACGTCTTACTCGTATGTACATAAACGAGATTGTAAGACTGCATGGTATGCCAGTATCCATAGTTTCTGATCGAGACCCAAGATTCACTTCAAGATTTTGGGTTAGTTTGCAAAAAGCTATGGGCACAGATTTATAATTTAGCTTGGCATATCATCCTCAGACGGACGGGCAGTCGGAGATGACTATTCAAACTATTGAAGATCTATTAAGACTCTGTGTGCTCGACTTCAAGGGAAGTTGGGACTAGTTCTTACCATTGGTGGAGTTTTCCTACAACAACAGTTATCAAGCAAGTATTGACATGGCTCCATTTGAGGTGTTGTATGGAAGAAAGTGTCATTCTCCAGTATGCTGGGATGAGGTGGGTGAAGCAACGTTATTGGGACCGGAGTTGGTACGTATGACTACAGAAAAGATTCAAACGATCCAATAACGTATAGAAACTTCACAAGATCGACAAAAGAGTTATGTCGATCTTCATCAAAAAGACGTGGAATTCGATATTGGAGATCATGTGTTGTTACGTGTTGCTCCATTGAAAGGATTTACGAGATTTGGAAAGAGAGGAAAGCTTAATCCTCGATTCACTAGCCCATTTTTAATCCTCGATCGAGTAGGAACTGTGGCCTATAGACTCGCCTTACGCTTAAGTATGTCTACCGTGTTCATAACATTTTCACATATCTATGTTACGTAAATATGTGAAAGACCGAACCACATTATTAAATTGTAGACACTCAAAAATTTTACGTACTCATCACTAACATTGCGGGGAGGACATATTCGTCTTTAAGAGGGAACCACGAAAAGACAATCCATATCCATACCAAAACTACAGGAAGTTCAAGATTAACCTCGGAACACACTGGGAGTAACAATTCCAACCTCGGATATAACTCCTCGATGTGGCGCCCCAAAATAGGTATACATCACCCATTACGAAAGTCGCCAAATACATGGTACAGAAACAAATACAACTTCATTAAACTGTGAGTTTAAATACAAATACTGTCTAATAGACAGTATACAAACTCAAAAGTAGTCCATATTACAATTACTATCACACTATTTTTCAAAATAGTGAGGACTGCTAACACGACTGATTGGAAACATCACTCCACACCCCGACTAGTTCCCGCTATATTCTCGCCTCCTAAGAAAGATGGAACAAAAAGAAAAGGGTGAGCTCAACTAACCTAGTAAAGAATATTATGACTAAGATAATATACAACAAATTATCATTAGTCTTCAACAGGGAAAAATCTGATAAAATATAATAGACAACAAGTTTTAGATCAACAACTGCAGCGGAAACAACAATCCATTAGAAGAGTCAAGTAGAGAAAGAATTCTACTATCTTCTAAGATTTAAAAGTCCATCATCAATATTTTATTCCTGTAACATCAATCAATACACATCTTGAATCAAATATTCATCTTTGCACTACAGGCCAAAGATATTCATTTATATTACCAGTTGGTCATGTTCATCTCAACACCTATTCATCTTTGCACTACGGGCCAAAGATATTCATTAGGTAATCATTCCTCTTTGCACTACAGGCCAAAGATATTCATTAATATCATCATTTAGGACTGAGGATGATGAAAAATATTTTAAAGAAAACGAATCTAGTGAGATAAAAGATCAAATATTAAGGATTCGTATTACAGTTTATCCAAGTTCAATAATACTCCGAAATAACCAATTTTGAAGCAGAATTCAAAAATAATGATCAAAATATGGATACAATAAAAGATAGTAACCATAATAGACAACTTGGACAAAAAGAAGAAATTTTTATTTTTCGATGAATAGTGTCGTATACGTGAATAGTGCCGTATATGTGAATAGTAACCCTGACACAAAAAGTTCCAAATTTGATAAAAAGTTCATACCAATATTTCGGCATAATGATATTGAAGAAAATATCATTTTAAGACGAAAATAACATCCCTTACCTTGCAAAGACAATACTTCTGACTCGAAGTATTCCTTCTTCATCGATTCTTGCATCTGGAATAGCACCTTCTTGCACTTTCTTCTTCATACGCATTAGCTCCATGTCCGTAGCTTGAGCAGCTTTAACTTTATCGATTAAAGTCGATTCTACTCGTATGTTTGATATCATCACGTGGGTACTTGGAGCCTTCATCTCTATCTCCATCCTTTGCAAGTCATACAAAATGGACTTTTGTGTTAACAACATTGCACTAGTACCCGCATATGATCTTCTACTCAATGCGTCAGCTACCACGCTTACTTTTCCAGGATTATATTCGATGGTATGATCGTAATCTTTCAGCAGCTCGAGCCAACGTCGTTGCCGCATGTTGAGTTCCTTTTGGGTGAAGAAATATTTGAGGCTTTTATGATCTGTATAGATCTCCACTTTCTCCCCATACAGGTAGTGTCTCCAGATCTTCAACGCGAAAATGACTGTTGCCAACTCCAAATCACGAGTAGGATAATTCCTCTCATATTCTTTGAGTTGTCGAGAGGCATAGGCTATGACTTTCCCATGTTGCAGGAGAACACATCCTAACCCTTTGCCTGAAGCATCGCTATAGATAACAAATCCATCCGAACCAGATGGTATTGTCAGAACATGTTTTGAAATGAGTCTCCTCTTTAGTTCTTGAAAACTCTTCTCACAATCCTCGCTCTAACCGAATTTTATATCTTTACGAGTCAGCTGAGTTAACGGAGTAGCGATTCGAGAAAATCCTTCCACGAATCTCCAATAGTAACCAGCTAAGCCCAGGAAGCTATATACTTCGGTCACCGAATTCGGTTGCTCCAAACTTTGTATGGCTTCAATCTTCGCCGGGTCGACAGATACTCCATATTTTGACACCACGTGCCCAAGGAATGCTACTTCCTCAAGCCAGAACTCGTATATCTTCAGCTTGGCATATAGCTTGTTATCACGAAGCCTTTGCAGTACCAGCTTTAAATGGCGCTCATGATCTTCATGGCTTTTGGAATAGATGAGGATGTCATTAATAAAGACAACAACGAACTAATCCAAATATTCTTTAAACACACGGTTCATCATATCTATGAAAGCAGCAGGAGCATTAGTTAATCCAAAAGACATGACTAAGAATTCATAATGCCTGCATCGGAGTTTCAAGGCGGTCTTGAATATCCTCGATTTTAATCTTCAAATTGATGATATCCGTAAGCGAAGATCAATCTTTGAAAAGAATTATGCTCCTTGCAACTGGTCAAATAGGTCATCAATGCGAGGTAGCGGATACCTATTCTTGATGGTGACATGGTTCAATTCTCGGTAGTCAATACAAAGTCGCATACTCCCGTCTTTCTTCTTTACGAATAAAATAGGAGCACCCCAAGGAGATGTACTAGGATGAATAAAACCGATGTCCAACAACTCCTGTAGTTGGACCTTTAACTCCTGAAGTTCAATAGGAGCCATTGGATATGGGGTTTTAGAAATGGGCTTTGTACCCGGTTCGAGGTCAATAAAGAATTCAACTTCACTTTCTGGGGGTAGACCGGGAAGTTCTTCAGGAAATACGTCAGGAAATTCATTAACAACAGAAATTTTATTCAAATCTGACGTGTTTTTGTTCAAGTCCGTGACATGGGCTAAGAAAGCTTGACATCCGGTTTCAATAAACGAATAGCTTTATGGCTTGATATGACAGTGATTGACTTTAATGGTTTGGTTGTTTGAATTAGCATAATAGGTTGGTTAGGAATATGAAAACTAACAACCTTACGAAAATAATCAATTTTAGTATGATGCGTGGTTAACCAATCAATCCCTAAAATTACATCAAATGCAAGAATTTTCAACGAAATAAGGTCGGCAGGTAATGTGATGGTACTGACTTGAATCAAACAAGATTTATAAACAGTAGATGTAATGAAAGTTTCTCATAACGGAGTCTCAACAGATAAGTCAAGGTCTAATTTCTCCGAAGTCAAGTTTAAACGTTGAGCACAAGCAGGAGAAATAAAAGAATGGGTAGAACCGATATCTAATAAGGTATAAACTTCGCAAGAGTTTATGATTAGCTTATCCGTGATCACCTCGTTTGGGTTCCTCGTATTTTGTGCAGTCACAACAAATGCCCTTCCAGGAACCACCGACTTTGACTTGTCCGGGACAGCCTTTGGAGTCACCATCCCCGTTGTACTTGGTTTCGCAACTAGACAATCTCTAGCTATATGACCTTCCTTTCCATAATTATAACACACCT
The DNA here is from genome assembly GCA_020205615.1 of Panax quinquefolius. Classification (NCBI taxonomy): domain Eukaryota; kingdom Viridiplantae; phylum Streptophyta; class Magnoliopsida; order Apiales; family Araliaceae; genus Panax; species Panax quinquefolius. The sequence goes on along the minus strand of CM035169.1, from coordinate 70,623,234 downwards.
TGGATTGTTGTGGGCAGTTTGGGCTGATGTGTCCCTCTTTCGCGCATTTGTAAAAAATGACCGGTGGTCGTTCTCCTCCCCCTAGAAATAGTTGATGTTGGTTCTGACATCTTTATGCTATCATTTTTGTACCTTCTCATTTTGAAATCTCCTCCCGATTCGCTCCTTCTATTATCACGGCCACGATTACCACCAGATTGGTTACCGCTTTTGTCCGAATGCTTTCCTTCCCTCTGTTTGTCATTTCTCCGATGACCGCTGCCACCGGTATGACCCTGGTTGTGGTCCCTTGGTTGCACATACTCATTATCTCACTCTAATAATTGAGACCTATTTACAACATCTAAATATAACGAAAATTTATAAGATATAAGATATTGCCGAATCTCGGGCTTTAGACCTCTCAGAAACATCCTCGTCATTCGTTCCTCATTTTTGACCAAATGAGGTGCAAACTTGGATAACTCAGCGAACTTCACCTATTACTGGGACACCGCCATATTATTTTGTTCCATTATGATAAACTCCACCTCTTTCATATGACGAATACTTTAAGGAAAGTACTTGTCATTAAATAGTTTTTGAAACGTTTCCCAAGACATGTTGAGTGTGGTAGGCTGGGTACGCTTCACAGACTCCCCCCAGTAGTCTGCCTCACCACGGAACATAAAGGTGGCGAATGGAACCTTCTGTTCCTCCGTGCATCCCAAGACATTGAATATCTTGGTAATTTACTTGACCCACGTTTCCGCCTTGATCGGATCCGACTTTCCCTAAAATTCTGGTGGTCCCAACTCTTTAAACTGCTTGGCTGTGACAAGGCGCGCGTTGCTATCATTTTCACCGGTATTTTGTACACGAGTCTCCCTCGTCTGGTTTTGCATGAACTGTAAAAAGCTTCTAAACATCCCATCATTCATCATTTGTTCGGTAGTGTTGTTCATAGGAGGAATATTGCCTTCCTGTTGCACGTTCTCCTGGGTGGTGATTAAAGGCGTCTCCACGGTCTCATTCACACTATTATTAACGTTCTCAGCTGCAATTCTTAAATACTGCCATAAAACAAGGGTTAATTGTCATGAAATATATTATCCCTATACTCTGACCAACCAAATAAATACCAAATAAACTTAGTCAGGTCATACTAGCGAAGGAATTCCCCATCTCTCCCCTCCTAGTTCTTGTCTCACATCTCAGCCAGGGATCATATCCCTAAGCTCTGATACCATCTGTGAAGCCCCCAAAATAGGTATACATCACCCATTATGAGTTGCCAAATATATGGTACAGAAACAAATACAACTTCATTAAACTGTGAGTTTAAATACAAATACTATCTAATAGACAGTATACAAACTCAAAAGTAGTCCTTATTACAATTATTATCACATTATTTTTCAAAATAGTGAGGACTGCTAACACGGCTGACTGGAAACATCACTCCACACCCCGACTAATTCCCGCTATATTCTCGCCTCTTGAGAAAGATAGAACAAAAAGAAAAGGGTGAGCTCAACTAGCCCAGTAAAGAATATTATGACTAAGATAATATACAACAAATTATCATTAGTCTTCAACAGGGAAAATCGATAAAATATAATAGACAACAAGTTTTAGATCAACAACTGCAGTGTGAAGCAAAGAATCCATTAGAAGAGTCAGTAGAGAAAGAATTCTACTATCTTCTAAGATTTAAAAGTCCATCATCAATATTTTATCCCTGTAACATCAATCAATATACATCTTGAATCAAATATTCATCTTTGCACTACAGGCCTAAGATATTCATTTGTATCACCAGTTGATCATGTTTATCTCAACACCTGTTCATCTTTGCACTACGGGCCAAAGATATTCATTAGGTAATCATTCATCTTTGCACTATAGGCCAAAGATATTCATTAATATCATCATTTAGGACTGAGGATGATGAAAAATATTTTAAAGAAAACGAATCTAGTGAGATAAAAGATCAAATATTAAGGATTCGTATTACAATTTATCCAAGTTCAATAATACTCTGAAATAACCAATTTTGAAGCAGAATTCAAAAATAATGATCAAAACATGGATACAATCAAAGATAGTAACCATAATAGACAACTTGGACAAAAAGAAGAAATTTTCATTTTTCGGTGAATTGTGTCGTATACGTGAATAGTAACCCCGACACAAAAAGTTCCGAATTTGATAAAAAGTTTATACCAATATTTCGACATAATGATATTTAAGAAAATATCATTTTAAGAAGAAAATAACATCCCTTACCTTGCAAAGATAGTACTTTTGACTGGAATACTGGATATAGTGCTGAATGAACTTGCACTGTATAACAACACTCAAAGTACTAAAATACTCACAAAATACGCTCAATATTATAGAGAGAGAAGGAGAGAAAACTTATGAATTCTGGTGTGATTTTTAATTCTAACTAAGCACCCTATTTATAGGAAAATGCTTAGAACGCCATAGCAGACTAACCTGCTACCTGATGGCTTTACCTACTACTATTCAAGCCCACCACTTTTGAAATTCAATTGATCACATTTCTCACCAACCAATTCTAGAATTTTCCAAAAAAAAAATTTCATTTAAACAATAATCAGAAACTTTAATAATTCATAAAAAATAGCCCGTTTATCAGAAAAATACAAATTTTATGTCCATTCCACACGAAATCGAATTCTCTACAACTTTGTAGCTTTGAGTTTTTCCAAATTCCAAACGAAAAATGACCGAAATCCATATACGGACGATTTTCAAAACCTCCATTCCGACAAAATACTGATAAAACACCTCATCATTAATTCCTTCATTTATAACCACAATAAATATATCCATCATTTATATCCATATAAAATAAATATTTCCTTATCATATGAATCAATAATTAATTATTCATAAATAATATTCTGTAATCACATTTATGAAAACCAGTGCTCCCCGAGAAAGAGGGGCTTTCGATAAGGATTTCTCTCATCTTGGCGCACAATTAGGTGACCAAACCTCTCCTTGACAGAACTTTCTAGAAATTTCCAATAATGTTATCTAATAATATTATTCCAAATAATATGAATTATTGATCTGATAATGGAGATACTGTGCAGTGACAATTAATGAACAACAATAATTTAAAATATCAACGCAGCAATTATTAAACCAATAAAATAAAATATTGAACGGTAATTACTGTAACAATTATTGAGTAGTGCCTTCTTATGTAAGGATCAATAATTCAAAAATATCGTAAAAAAAAAGAAGTAATACTCTTTAAACCACGCCAGTATTATTGTATTTTAACCACCGGGTATTCCAACAGTGTTAACGATAACAATTATGCCGTTATTTAAAAAAACTCAATTTTTGTCGTTATCTTCATCCGGCCGTTTTCCGTTATGGGGCCCACAAATAGCTGCGCCGTCGTACGAATATTCCCCGACAGAAAGAATATTCCACGAATATTCCCCGACAAATGAATATTTTATAACCACTTGCTTATTTTGCAAAATTTGCACATTTCACCCATAACTAAAGCATTATATCAAATTAACACCTTATTATTCACAATAATAATTAGAGGAAATTCGATATTATTCATTAAAAAGTTGGGGTCTTACACCCGAGGCGTGCAGATCCAATACCAGAACACACACCGGAGAAGACCGATTAATCTCAGAGATAACCCCGAGGTATCCAGTCTCAGTCCCAACCATGCGAATAGCCACCAACCTTGGTGATAACCCCAAGGAATGCAATTTTGGTGATAACCTCAAAAATGCTTTTTTCAAATGCGACCAGCTTCAATCTCGGCGCTCACAACGAAATACTCTGTACCAACCCGGAGATAACACCGGGAGGACATGCACACCTCAAAGATGATATTGAGAACCTTCAACACTTGCGTAGCGATTCAATCTCGTAAGATCGAGCAACGTCATGATCACACCAAACGGCGATAAACACCGGTGAGGGGCAACATCGTCATCTCGCCAACACGATGCCACGCCACGTCATCTCAACATTTCATACACATCTCTACGCAACGATGTCCCACAAGAATCAAGGATAATCAATCCCGAGTGACTATTGTGCGGGGTAACGGATAGAATTTGAAGCTTGAAGATCGAAGAGCATCGTCCCATCTTTAATGACTTCGTACAAACTCTAATCCTATGCCATTGTACAACTCTCGACAACGGCGGTTCGAAATAGGTCCTGTATACCTCAATCGGATGTCCGGATTGCACTTCTGAAAGTTCGAGTGGACATTACGATTGCCCGAGTGTACACGTCTTCTGAGACGACCCGACAGAAAAACAGGTTGCCTACGGTACACTGCTGCTCTCGGTGCGGGTATACCACTGACTCCATCCTCTATAAATAGAGGGCTTGGGGTGGCCATTTTGCAAGAGAAAACGACGAGGAAGCCCAACCCAATTTGCTCTGCACTCACCCCATACAGTGTACTTTCTCATTTTAAACACCTATGAGCTCATATATAGCTACTTTTGTACCTACAAAATCCAGTGTTTACCCATTTTAAAGATATAGAAGTCTTCTTTGGCAGTCAACTGTAAGCCTTGTCACACACTTTAAAGCCTTTCTCTTCATCTCGGCACACACCCTTCTTCACGTTGAGAGTCGTGTTGCGTCGTTTGCAGGACTTCTATTCAGTGGTTTTATTTCATTTATATATATATATATATATATATATATATTAACTAATATTATCGAGTTATGCCTCGATTGAGCCTGAACTTGATGCTCGAGCGTTTATTTGCTTTATATATATATATATATATATATATATATATTAGCGTATGTCGACTTTGTTCGATGAGCCTGGATTTTACATCCCAGAATGCGTTTACTCGCTTTTATATATATATATATATATATATATATATATATATATATATATATATATATATATATATATGAATTGTGGTCGAACTACATTCGATGAGCCCGATTTTACATCAGAAGTGCGTTTACTCGCTTTTATTTATATATATTTATATATATATATATATATATATATATATGAAGCGTGTGGTAGGACTCATTCGATGAGCATGGATTTTACATCAGTATGCGTTTATTCGCTTTTTATATATATATATATATATATATATATATACTGTTGTCGAACTTTGTTCGATGAGCACAATTTTACATCCTACATGCGTTTATTGCTTATATATATATATATATATATATATATATATATATATATATATATATATATATATATTCGTCCCCACTTGGAGTTCACTTACGTGGTGGTTGATCGCTTTTTCTGATTTCTTTACATTTCGTCCGCCACAGAGTTTACTTACGTGGCGATTGATTGCTTTATATGACTTTATTTACATTTTGTCCCACTTTGAGTTCCTTCTTCATGGCGGTTGATATATATACTGACTTTATTTACGTTTTCGTCCCTTTGAGTTTCCTCTGTGGCGGTTGATAGCTTTTTTGCTTTATTTACATTTCGATCCCCATGGAGGTGCTTCGTGGTTGGTGATCATGTCTCGTATATATATTCTGACTTTTTATATATATACATACTTATCGCTTTCATATAAATTGCGGTATCTTTGTGCTTTAGGAACCATGTGATCACAGATTCACCCATTGGATCTAGATTAGATTCTTGTGATGGGCGTTTTTTTGTAAGCGACTTTGTAAATTATTCTGCAAGGTCTCGAATTTCCTCGATTTTTTCCATACCCATGAGGAAGTCGACATTATTTTGTACATTATTTTTCGTACGGATGCATCGCCTCTGTAAAATAAAATCAATCAAGCCGAACACTTAATAAAATGGGAGTGTAAAAGGTCTCAATTACTTATTGAGCATCAGGGTTTGAAAAAACCTTTTTATAAAACATCATTGCTATATCTTGCTAAAACTGAATTTTTACATAAATTCAAACCCTGTGTATATAGGTGCTAACGAGGCCTCACACTACTTCCAAATAACATCACATTGACCCACACACATACACATTCAGATAATAGTTTCTTGAAAAGAGGCGGTCACCGTGGTAACACGGATGTCGGGGGGTGCCTAACACCTTCCCCCCGCATAACCAAGTCCCCGGACCCTAATGAATCTCGGTTTCACTAACCCATTTAGCAGTGTCATATCACTGGGTCAATGTGCAAACCTTTTCTCGGTTGTGTTGGTACAACCATTTAAAAAACCAACTGGCGACTCTTAACAGTCCATCGTCGACATTATACATGTCGGACCTTTTTCACTTATTTTTTCAAACAAATCTCACCTAAAATGAGAACACCAAAGAACAAGTAACGGAAAGGGACATCTAAAAATCCCGACGTCGACAGGTGTACACATACATATTTTAATTAACATGCTACAAACAGCTAACATCTATTTTGCAGGATAAAATTCCTAAAATGGACACATCACATAGCATATTATTATACACATTCCCTAAAGACCAAACTATGCAAGTTTTTCGCAAGGAACCAATCGGACCTACTACCCGGTCATAATCCAAAAAGGCAACATGCCTACAGTCAATCATGTCGTCATCCGACCAGACTGAACTTAATCCAGTTTCTCGCAAAGAATTCGATGGATTAAGCAAATAAATTACAGATTTGGTTGTTCTACTCAAAGAACTACACCTGTGAGACCCCAGATTTTATCAATAAAGATTTAAATTTTGTTGAAATAATTTTTAATATTATGGTGTGAATTTGAGATAATATTATAGTTGTGGGTAGTATTTATAAATTTTGCAAAGTATGCAAGTGGTTATATTATATTCGATTGGTCGGGAATATTCGGTTTAGAAGAGGAATATTCGTATAACAGCTCAATCATTGGTGGACCCCTACAATGTAATTATTGTCGGATTGAGAAAACGAAAAAAATATTTTATTGAAATAATAGCGGAAGTTTTATTGTTGATCTTGTTGAACTACTCGGTAGTAGTAAAAAATACAAAGATGTCGTGTGGTTGCATAGTAGCACTACGGTATTGATTATTGATGCTTATGTGAGAAGTCACTCGGTTTGATTCCATTATTGTCGATTAATAATATGAATTATTATAGCGATAATGACGTTTTATTTTATTCGTATTATTAACGTAATAAAATAGAAACATCTTTTATATAAAATGAATACTTTATTAAAGTTATTCTATAAATAGAATATATTATATTTTATTATGCATAGTGTTGCATGTATTTTGCATAGTGTTTTTGCATAGTGTTGCATAGTGTTTGCATAGTAAAATGTTTTTATATAAATAGAATATATGATATTTTATTTCAAAGATTTTGCTTTAAATATGGATCGTCGATTAAAGTAAATCAATCTGGACCGATTCATGGATTAATTACTATGCATTCTATTTTCCTATAAATAAGCTCATTCCTTCATTATTTTCTTACAAATTCACTTTGAAACTCTAGAGAGAAATTATAGAGAGAAGCCGTAGAGAGAAAATCTATAGAGAGAAAGAAGAAGAGTATTCGGTACTTCACTACTTTGATATCCAAAGTGTCTTTTTACGGTGAAGAGATATTATTTGTTGTATTCGTAAAGGGTGTTATTCTTTCTTATTCATGAAGAGAACTTACATTATTCCATTCATTATTATTACATTGGAATAACTTTGTAAAAGTGGCATACCCTATACATAATATGTATATGCTATACCCTATACTTGGTGAAATCCTTATATTATTCCATTCTTATTTATTCATTGGAATAACTTTTGATACGTGGAATCCCCTATACTTGGTGATCTTCTTACGTTATTCCATTCTTTATTATTCATTGGAATATCCTATCGTGTGTTTTACACAGGACTGGTTCCATTGTTTATTATTCCGCATTTATTATTACATTGGAATATCACATGCGTGTGTTTTAACGGACTGGTTCCATTGTTTATTATTCAAAGCATTTATTATTCATTGGATCATCTGTCGCTTTGTGAATTTCACCGACCTGGTTCCGATTATTATTATTCTGTTGGAATAACCCATCTGGCGCTAAGCACCGCATGCATGGTGATTTCTTTTGTTATTCCATTCTTTATTATACCCGGTTGGTTAAAACTTTGACTTCTATACTCCATGAAATTAGTAGAATATCCTTGATATTTGCGTTTCATCCAAAGATCTTTTCATGGAAATATTTTTCCGATCATTCTTGAATTTTACTCTACGTAACGAAGATCATGTTGACAATTTGGACGTTAATAATTCCCGGATAAAATAATTCTTGAACTTGTTTTATTGAATTATTATGTCATCATCATCATCCTCATGTTATATTATGTTATCTTTGGCTTACGTGCATAGATGAACTTAGTATGATTATGACCGAGGGATCATTCGGTATAATCATGGCTTGTTATAAATGATGTGACAAAAGTCCTCGGTGGCACTGTAATGCGATGATGGATAGTTTTTGGTATGATTATGACCGGGGTGATTTGGTATAGTCATGACCATTGATAATTTGATGAAAATCCTTGACCATGGTACGAGGATGATTAGATATTGTGGTTTATTCATTAAACCTGAGTCTTAGTGATAAAATTGATGAAAACCTTTTAAAACCTAAAAGATAGTAGACTTTATTTTCTACTTGACTCTTTTAATGGATTGCATATTCACTGCAGATTAAACCGATTGTCTATTGTATTTTATCGGTTTAACATTGTTGAAGACTATTGATAATTTATTCGCATTATCTTAGTCATAATATTTCTTCTTTGGGCTAGTTGAGCTCACCCTTTCTTTCTTTCGTTTCTTCTTGAAATGAGAATATAATTTGGGACGAGTCTGGGAAATGAGTGATGGTCCCGAAGATAGCATTAGTAGTCCTCACTATTCTCGTGAAATAGTGTGATAATAATTGTAATGAGGACTCCTTTTGAGTTTGTATAATATCTAGTGAGACGATATTTGTATTCAAACTCACGCTTTATGTCGTATTGTACAATTTATGCTTATGTTAGTAAGTTGTATTTAAATTTGCACCATGTAAGGGGCGACCCAAGATGGGTGACGCGTTTACCTAATTTTGGGGGTGTCACGGTTGGTATCGAGCTTAGGGATATGATCCTTGGTTTGAGATGTGAGATAAGAACTAGGAGGGGAGACGGGAATTCCTTTCGCTAGTATGACCTACCTAAATTTATTTGGTATTTAATTGGTGGAATTCGAGTATAGGGATAATATGTGATATGTTAATTAACCCTTGTTTTGTGTGGTGTTTAAGAATGGCATCCGAAAATCTTTGAGATAAGCAATGAAGCACATGAGAGTGTTGATTCATTTCAAACAAAAGGTAACGACCAACAACACGATAATAATCATATGGTGACAACGGCTATCGTAACAATGATAACCATCGTGGGGAAATTATCATGCTAAGAATGGTAACCACTTGATTGGTAATCATGGCAAAGATAATAGAAGTGGAAATTGCAAGAAGAGAAGGTCATTTAGCCCAATTTTGTAGTGCACCAAAGTCAAGTCTAGCTGGGATGGTGGCACCAAAGGTGAATATGGAAAAAACAAAGTCGTTGGTTTTAGGAAGTGCATTTTTCATGACTTCTCAAAAAGCGAGTAAACCGAACGAAGTTAGCACAGGTTAGTTAATTATAAATTGTGAAGTTTATACCTTATAAGATACTGGTTCTACCCATTATTTTATCTCTCTTGCTTGCGTTCAACGTTTAAATTTGACTCCGAAGAAGTTAAACTTTGACTTATTGGTTGAAACTTCGTTAGTAGGAGCCTTCGTTACCGCTACTATTTTTAAATCTTGTTTGATTCAAATAAACATTTTCACGTTACCTGTCGATCTTATCTTTTTGAAAATATTTGCCTTTGATGTGATTTTAGGAATCAATTGGTTAACTACTCATCATGCTTTTCGTAAGGTTGTTAGCTTTTATATTCATAACCAACTTTGTTGTGCGTAATTCAAAGTAACCAAACCCTAAAGTTAATCAACGTTATATCAAGCCATAAGTAAAGAGCCCCGAACCTTTTCGTTGTTGACTTCCTTGTGTGGAATGCACAGAAGCCCGGACTTTTCGTAGGCGACATCGTGAATGAAGATGGCAAGTTTATAGGTATCATTGTGAGGTGCTATCTAGGTTAAGGGATAGAAGTCACAGTTGGTATCAATGTGACGTACTATCCAAGTCTTGGATGAGAGTCAAAGTTTTGAATGATATTTCTATTATTAATAAATTTCCTGGCTTATTCTTGAAGACTTCCTAGCCTACCCTAGAGCGTGAAATTGAATTTTTTATTGACCCCAGTACAAAAACTCATTTCTTAAACCCTCAAATATTTCTTCAACTAAAAGGATCTGTTTACAAGGATTATGATGAAAGTCATAATAAAAGCATTGGACTAATGAAAATCATGGGTATATGAAGTATTAGTAAGTATTATGATGAGTTATGTGGTTAGTATGTGAAAACATGAAAGTTTCTTAAAAATCACAAGGAGTTAAAAACCAGATTTTGGTGAAAAACGTAACATGAAATTCAATTGACCAAATCTCCTATTATATTTTGAATTTTTCAGTGTGGTCAAGTCCTAGAGTTAGATCTATGAGTTACCTAACTAATCCAAGTGGAATAAATGAAAAAGGTGTTGTAGATTTTTGTGTGGACTGATTTTAGCAAAGGAGTGCAAAGTTGCAAAAAAACCGAAAAAGCTGCTGCCATGATTTTAGAGGGGCTGTTTCGGCCATTTAAATTATGAGAAAAATTCTGGCCTTTTGGGACATGAAAGTATATGGTATAAAGTACCTCCTGTCCAAAAATGAGCTTATTCTGACTTAAAATGAGCAAGTTATGACTATTTCAATATTTAGGTTTTTCCGATTTAAAAAACGCTATAACCTTAGGAGTTCTATAACTCGATGACCATGAAATTTAAACCTGGAAGCTCACGTTAACATGTGTAAGGTCCTGCCAAGATTTGGGAATTTTGGAGTTAAACTTGAGGTAGCTAATTTCTTAAGGAATTAATTAGAAATTGATTTTTGAAAAATAGTAAATGAATTTTAAAATTCGAGAAAAATATATTTTCAATATAGGACTATATTATGCTAAATCCCGGAAAAGAAATATTTTGGGACTGATTTGGTATTTTTCATGAAAATAGTTTAATTACTTAATATATGAGTTAAATATGTTATGTGAAGTAACAAAGTTGAAAATAGGATTTTATGGCTGAGAATCCTATATAGAGTATATGCATATTTTTTTTGATGAAGGATTTGATAATTGGTGATGATATCTTATGAGTATGGCATTTTGAATGATTAAATGCATTATATGGTAAAGCGTAAACAATTGAGATAAATTGTTTATAAATTTAAGAAGTGATTAAAATATTGTTATAATATTAATGATATTAGATTATGAGATTATTAAGTGATTGATAACATGGGGATATTCTTGAATCTGGATAAATTATATTATAAATGTTTAATATTTATCCTTTATCTCATTTGATTGATTCTTTATATCATTATCCTCATGTTTATATTATGTTAAAAAGTCAAATCGTGGCTTTGTAGTGCATAGATGGACTTGGTATGATTATGACCGAGGATTGTTCGGTATAATCATAACCGTAATTGAAAACACGATTATCTTTGGTAGTAGTGCATGGATAATTTGTGGTTGTGATACTAATGAATACACGATTATCTTTGGGTCAATGTAGTGCATGGATAATTTGTGGTCGTGATACTAATGAATACACGATTATCTTTGGTCGTAGTGCATGGATAATTTGTGGTCGTGATACTAATGAATACACGATTATCTTTGGCCGTAGTGCATGGATAATTTATGGTCGTGATACTAATGAATACACGATTATCTTTGGCCGTAGTGCATGGATAATTTGTGGTCGTGATACTAATGAATACACGATTATCTTTGGTCGTAGTGCATGGATAATTTATGGTCGTGATACTAATGAATACACGATTATCTTTTTAGTAGTAGTGCATGGATAATTTGTGGTCGTGATACTAATGAATACACGATTATCTTTGGTAGTAGTGCATGGATAATTCGTGGTCGTGATCTTAATGAATATCCTTGGCACGTAGTGCGGGGATGATTCGATGATATGGATTAATTATTGAAAGTGAGTCTCAAAGAATGAAATATTAATTCATGGATGTGGTAAAAGTCATCTTTGGTAGTAGTGCATTAATAGACTTGGTATGATTATGACCAAGGATTATTCGGTATAATCATGATAGTGATTGAAAACACGAATATCCTTGCCGATGGTGCATGGATAATTCGTGGACGTGATACTATTAAGCTGCGTCTCAGCATTATTGGTTTTACAGTTGTATATCTTTGGCCTGTAGTGCAAAGATGAATTGTTAATGAATATCTTTGGCTGGATTGCAAAGATGAATTTAATGTTTTCAACGATAAAGGTATTCAAGGTATCCTCACCTCTTTATCATACCAGGTACGTAGCCTAATTTCGAGGGCGAAATTCCATAAGGAGGGGAGATTGTGAGACCCCAGATTTTATCAATAAAGATTTAAATTTTGTCGAAATAATTTTTAATATTATGGTGTGAATTTGAGATAATATTATAGTTGTGGGTAGTATTAATAAATTTTGCAAAGTATGCAAGTGGTTATATTATATTCGATTGGTCGGGGAATATTAGGTTTAGTAGGGAATATTCGCATAACTACTCAATCATTGGTGGACCCCCAATGTAATTATTGTCGGATTGAGAAAACGACAAAAATATTTTATGGAAATAACGGCGGAAGTTTTACCGTTGATCTTGTTGAACTACTCGGTAGTAAAAATACGATGTCGTGTGGTGGTTGCGTAGTACATACGGTATTGATTATTGATGCTTATGTGAGAAGTCACTCGGTTTGATTCCATTATTGTCGATTAATAATATGAATAATTATAGCGATAATGACGTTTTGTTTTATTCAGTATTATTAACGTAATAAAATAGAAACATCTTTTATATAAAATGTAATACTTTATTAAAGTTATTCTATAAATAGAATATATTATATTTTATTATGCATAGTGTTGCATAGTGTTTTGCATAGTGTTGCATAGTGTTTGCATAGTAAAATATTTTTATATAAATAGAATATATGATATTTTATTTAAAAGATTTTGCTTTAAATATGGACCGTCAGATTAAAGTAAATCGATCCGGACCGTTCATGGATTAATTACTATGCATTCTATTTTCCTATAAATAGAAGCTCATTCCTTCATTATTTTCTTTTAATTCTTTGAAACTCTAGAGAGAAATTATAGAGAGAAGCTATAGAGAGAAAATCTATAGAGAGAAAGAAGAAGAGTATTCTAGTACTTCACTACTTTGATATCCGGTGTCTTTTACTACGGTAAGGGACATTATTTGTTGTATTCTGTAAAGGGGTGTTATTCTTTCTTATTCATGAAGAGAACACATTATTCCATTCATTATTATTACATTGGAATAACTTTGTAAAAGTGGCATACCCTACATAACTTGTGATATGCGGTATACCCTATACTTGGTGAAATCCTTATATTATTCCATTCTTATTTATTCTGTTGGAATAACCTATATACGTGGAATCCCTATACTTGGTGATCTTCTTCTATTATTCCATTCTTTATTATTACGTTGGAATATCACATGCGTGTGTTTTACACGGACTGGTTCCATTGTTTATTATTCCGCATTTATTATTCATTTGGAATATCACATGCGTGTGTTTTTTAGGACCGGTTCCATTGTTTATTATTCAAAGATTTATTATTCATTGGTTGATCATCCCGCGGTGTGAATTTCACACGACTGGTTCCGTTATTATTATACATTGGAATAACTGCCTATGTAAGTACCGCATGCATGGTGATTTCTTTTGTTATTCCATTCTTTATTATACCCAGTTGGTTAAAACTTTGACTTCTATACTCCATGAAATTAGTAGAATATCTTTGATATTTGCGTTTCATCCAATATCTTTTCATGAAAATATTTTTTCTGATCATTCTTGAATTTTACTCTACAGAACAGTATCATGTTGACAATTTGGACGTTAATAATTCCTGGATAAAATAATTCTTGAATTTGTTTTATTGAATTATTATGTCATTGTCATCATCCTCATGTTATATTATGTTATCTTTGGCTTACGTGCATAGATGAACTTAGTATGATTATGACCGAGGATCATTCTTAAGTATAATCATGGCTTGTTATAAATGATGTGACAAAAAGTCCTCAATTGGCTGTAATGCGTTGATGGATAGTTTTGGTATGATTATGACCGGGGTGATTTGGTATAGTCATGACCGTTGATAATTTGATGAAAATCCTTGACCATGGTACAAGGATGATTAGATATTGTGGTTTATTCATTAAACCGAGTCTTAGTGATAAAAATTGATGAAAACCTTTTAAAACCTAAAAGATGGTAGACTTTTATTTTCTACTTGACTCTTTTAATGGATTGCATATTCATTGCAGATTAAACCGATTGTCTATTGTATTTTATCGGTTTAACATTGTTGAAGACTATTGATAATTTATTCGCATTATCTTAGTCATAATATTTTTCTCGGGCTAGTTGAGCTCACCCTTTCTTTCTTCGTTCTCTTGTGAAATGAGAATATATTTGGGACAAGTCGGAAAAGCAGTGATGGTCCGAAGATAGCATTAGTAGTCCTCACTATTACGTGAAATAGTGTGATAATAATTGTAATGAGGACTCCTTTTGAGTTTGTATAATATCTAGTAGAGCGATATTTGTATTCAAACTCACGTTTATGTCGTATTATTACACTGCAGCAGTTATGTTAGTAAGTTGTATTTAAATTACGTACCATGTAAGTGGCGACCCAAGATGGGTGACGTTTACCTAATTTTGGGGGCGTCAGAACACCAGTCCAATCAGGGTCCAAAAATATCCGTGCATACTGAATCCTCCACACAAGGGTGAACCTAGGTCATTGCAATACCTAAACTGCAGTTAGATACGACCAACAAAACTCATGATGCTGCCCATCCCACTAGAGATTCAGACACTGGTGACATCAAAAAAGAAAGTCCTCCAAATGGAAGAGACCCTCCGTGCTATCAAAGGAATTGGAACACACGGGAGTGTTTCATATGCTGATTTTTGCATTTTCCCTGGTGTTCATTATCCAAAAAAGTTTAAAACTCCTGACTTCGAAAAATATGACGGGTTAGGAGATCCTTATACACAATTAAAGGTGTTTATTAGAGAACTTAGATCTTATGCAGAGGACGAAAAACTCAGAATGCAATTGTTCCAGAAAAGTCTAACTGGAGAAGCATGTTCGTGGTACACAAGATTAGACAATTCAAAGATGCATAGCTGGGAAGAGCTAGCACATGCTTTCCTCACCCAATATAGCTTTCAATCTCAGATGGCTCCTGATCGGTATCAAATTACCAAAATCAAGAAACAGTCTAACGAGTCTTTCAGAGAGTATGCTCAAAGGTGGTGACGCCTGGCTGCCCAAGTTATTCCTTCCATGACAGGATCAGAAATGGTCATGACTTTTATACACATACAAGAAGCGCCTTTCTATGAAAGAGTTTTAGCCGGCATTGGCAAACCATTTTCTAAAAAGGTCAAACATGAGGAGATGGTTGAGATGGGATTGAAGTCCAGAAAAATTCAAGACCTAGCTGCACTCAAAGCTGTTGCTGATCACATCCAATCCAGAAATTATGGAAACAACCCCCGGAGGGTCCATAAAAAGAAAGAGGAAGATGTTTCCCTGATACTACCGGGTCAAAAAGGCAATCAAAACATGCCTATTCAAAGGAGAAACTACACTCCCTTTCAAGCACAGTCTAGGAACCCTCCAATACCAAAAGGTGGAGAAGTTAAACGCCCTTGAGTGTTTACACCCTTAGGGGATACCCTCGAGAACATTCTCAATCTTCTGACAACACAGAAGAAAATCATGCATCTCTTTCCACCAGGCAGCCCTAATGGACGGGGTTTCAATGCTGCTCGGAAATGTGCTTATCATGCCGGGGCGCCTGGACATGATACTCAGGATTGTTGGGCCTTGAAACACAAGATCTAAAACCTGATAGACAATGGTGAGATCGTGGTCACCAAACCAGATTAGCTTCACATTCAAGACAACCCTCTTCCTCAACACAAAGAAGAAGAGGTCAACATGATCAATTGGTGTAACGGAAAAAATTCCAATTTTAGCTGTGAATCCTCCCAGACCCTCAAAGACGGTGTTGACAAATGGGATTATGCCAAGTTCCAGTTCACAATGGAACGAAAAATGATGGCTCTATGCAAGCAAATTAAACAATTGGCAAAATTGGTGACTTATCAGCATCAAGTGACACGTCAATTAATCAGCCAGGGTTTAGGTTTAATCAACCCCCGTTCAGGACGGTACAATTCCGATGGAGTATGTCAATATCACTCCCAGTCTCGCGGTCACATCACAGAAGAATGGTGGGCACTCCGCCACCTTATCCAAAATCTAATTGACAGTGGTGTCTTGCACTTAGCAGACGACGATACTGTGTTACGTGCAAGTGAG
The DNA here is from genome assembly GCA_020205615.1 of Panax quinquefolius. NCBI lineage: Eukaryota > Viridiplantae > Streptophyta > Magnoliopsida > Apiales > Araliaceae > Panax > Panax quinquefolius. Next base: position 70,606,596 of record CM035169.1, on the reverse strand, counting down.
AATTCAGGTCCTACTAAGTGGAAGAGTGTGGTAGTAGTCATATCCACTGAAACTAATGGGGTTAGCAAATCACTCACAATGCCAACAATTCAACTCAAGGGAAACAACAATCCTTTGAAAGTGGCCGCTCCCGAGCCAATCAACTTGTCGTGCAGAGCACAATATCCTATTGTTAGCTTGAACAAAGTTCTGTGGAATTATGGAGGAGGTGAAGGATCCACCTCACATACAACTGCTACAGTGTCGAAGAAAAATCCACTGTATCTTCCCCAACAGGTGATGAAGTCTACCATCAAATCAAAGGGGAAAATACCCATGGAGAAGATTGAAAAATTCCTCTGCACTATGGGTCATCACGAAGCCACGGTGGTTTTAAGGTTAAAAGAAGCTTCACAACATATATCAATTTTGGACTTGGTCTTAACATCCGAGAATCACCGGAAGGTCTTGTTGAAGGTTTTAGAAGAATCCTATCTACCAACATCAGTTGATACGGAAATATTTCAACATCTGGTTGATCACATTTTCAATAACAATGTGATATCCTTCACTGATGATGACATACCGCCCGACGGGACCGGTCATTGCAAGCCGTTGCACATTACGGTCTTGTCCTCTGGATACATGCTAGCTGGATTCTTGATAGATGAAGGTTCATCTCTAAATATCTGTCCATACGCTACCTTGGTGAAGATGAATATCAACCTCAACCAAATTCGGAGTAGCCATACTATCATCAAAGCTTTTGATGGGGCCCGTCAGAATTCTGCGTATCTTTCCATATACTCAAGATAGATTCAGGATACAACCTGCTCTTGGGACGACTATGGATCCATATGGCTGGGGCAGTCCCCTCCACTCTTCACCAACAGTTGAAAATAGCCTGGTCACGGTCAACGCTGAACCAGAGTGTCCTCAACAAGGGGACGTGCCATTCATCAATGCTAATGTAGATGTTGAACCGGTCAGTTTCTATGCCTTGGAAGTAAGCAATACCCAATACCATGCTATTGGAATGCCATTACTCGAACCCAAGATTTTTGCCGAGGTAATGTCGACTACACAAGAAATGATGTTATTGGGTCAAAAACTGGGACAAGAGCTGGGTAAAGATCACCAGGGTTTCAAGTACCTAATTCAATTAGCCAGGCAGACTAGAACAGCTGGACTAGGCTATTCTTCCAGTTCTAATCACAGGAATCCTCATAAGCATCAGCAGATTCCTTCAGCTTCAACTATGCGGCGTTTATCTTCGCCTTCAGACTCTGAGTTCGCACAACCTCCAGTAAAGGTGCCAGCCAATGTAATGGCTATGTTATTTCCCAAGCCGGTACCGGTAAAGGAGAAATAAGTCTTTGTTCCAAATCCCGTAGTGGAAGAAGAGGCATGAAGAATCAAGTAAGACGTCATCCGAATGATGTCGGGCATACGCATCATCGTTCATGATGAACATACCAATAGATACACCCCAGATGATGATTGCCCAGACGTAATGGCCATCATTCGGGATAGGGAGGATGATGACAATCCCTCCATCACTGCGGTCCACCCGGACTTTGCCTTTGCCAATTGGAACAACACTCCTTGCATTGGTCGTTAAGGGTAAAGCGGGCAGAAACTCTTTCTGCCCTGTAGATATAATAACTGCTTACTTTTCTGTACAGTATTAGCAGTTTATTTTTCCATTATATGCTAACACTGTGTATGATCAACACATTTCATATATACTAAGTGAAAGCATATTTGGTTTCAGGACTCTGAATTTAGATGTGCCTGTACTTGCTGATACGGTGCCTCTTCTCCATAAGGATTGTACCTTTGAAGTAGAGATGAATTCAGCCTTGATGGATATAAATGATGACATTGAGGTGCCTCCCGAAATTTAAGAATGGGTCAAAGACAAACCTAAACCCAACCTTGATCAAACCACTTCTTTCAATCTCGGAACTTTAGAAAGCCCTAAGTTAATCCAGATTGGTTCAGACCTTACCCCAAACCAAAGGAATGACATGGTTATGCTATTAACCCAATTCCAGGATGTGTTTGCATTGTCTCATGAAGACGTGGTGGGTTTGTCCACTGACATTGTCCTTCATAGCCTTCCCATCAAAGAGGGATTTAAGCCAGTCAAGCAAAAGCTCAGGTGATTGAAACCTGAGTGGAGTTTAAAGGTGAAAGAAGAAATTATGAAACAATTTCAAGCTGGCATCATCATGGTGTCCACATATCCTGAGTGGATATCCAACATTGTGCCAGTGCTTAAACCAGGAGGGAAGGTGCGAGTTTGCGTGGATTACCGGGACTTGAACAAAGCTTGTTTAAAAGATAGCTTTCCCGTGCCATTTATCCACATTCTTATTGACAATACCGTGCAATACGACATGTACTCCTTTGCTGATTGCTTTGTGGGGTACCATCAAATCATGGTTGCTGAGGAAGATCATGAGAAAACTGCTTTCATCACGCCTTGGGGAACCTTTTGCTATAGACGGTTGTCATTCGGCCTCATCAATGCCGGAGCCACCAATCAACGAGCTATGATGGCTCTTTTCCATGACTTAATGCACAAAGAGATCGAGATCTACGTGGATGACATAATTGTCAAATCCCAGAAGGAGGATGACCACTTAGACCATCTCAAGAAGCTATTCAACATGTTGCGTAAGTATAACTTGAAGTTGAATCCAGCCAAATGCGCCTTTGGTGTCAAATCAGGCAAGTTGGTTGGATTTCTAGTCAGCCACAAGGGGATTAAGTTAGATCCTGCCAAAATCCAAGCCATCACGGAAATGCCCATTCCTCAGACAGAAAAAGAAATACGGGGATTTTTGGGAAGAATCAAATTCATTAGCAGGTTTATCTCTCAACTCACAGCAACCTGTGAGCCAATCTTCAAGTTATTAAGGAAGAACTCCTCCATGAAATGGAATGATGAGTGTCAAAATGCCTTCCTCACAATCAAGAAACAACTAGTCAAAGATCCCATTTTGTTACCACCCAGGGATGATGTTCCCCTGTTCATGTACTATCCATAAGTGACAACGCCATGGGCTACATGCTGGGACAGAAGGACGATAGAGGCCAAGAACGAGCTATCTATTACCTTAGAAAAAGGTTCAGCAGTAGTGAACACAAGTACACTCTGATCAAAAAGACGTGTTATGCTTTAGCATGGGCTTCCATGAGGTTACAACATTACCTCCATGGTCAAACAACCCATCTCATATCCCGAGTGGATCCTCTCAAATACTTGTTCAATAAACCCATGTTAAATTGTCGGCTGACTAGATGGCAGTTGATCTTACAATAATTTGACACGTATATGTGACTCAAAAGTCCATCAAAGGTCAAGGAATTGCGGATCAACTAGCCGCCGCACCTTCAGGGGATTTCCAACCCTTGGAAACTTATTTCCCCGATGAAGGAGTAATGACAGTTCAGCAACACCGTCAATACGATACGTGCCAATCATGGAAGATGTATTTTGATGGAGCTATTAATCTGGAAGGTTCGAGGTGGAGGCGAGTTCTAGTATACGTATGGGGAAGCGATATCCTGTCGCCGCTAAATTGCGGTTTGTCGGCACCAACAACACAATTTGAGTATGAAAGGCATCTCTCTATGGGGCTAAAACTTGCCCATTCATTGGGCATCAGACGGTTAACTGTCTTTGGAGATTCAGAGTTGGTAATCATATAATCCACTGGAATCTATCAAACCAAGGAACTACATTTGCTTCCTTACCATCGGCAAGTTTTACAAATGGTTTTGGATTTCGAAGAAATCTCCTTTCTACACATTCCTCGTAATAGGAATGACTTTGCGGACGTGTTAGCAACTTTGGCCTCCTTGATTCGCATATCAGATAAGGAACACTTGCCAAGCGTCACAATTTCCCTGTACAAGGCCCCAGCCTATGGGAATTACGTTGGAGAAATATCGTATGAGCTACCTCCCATCCAACATCCTTGGTATCAACATATCAAGGAATATCTACGAGATGGATCTACACCTGCGGAAACGAGCCCGACTGAGAAAAGGCGGATCCATCGACTTGCTATGAAATTCTATTTGAGTGGAGATGCGCTCTACAAAAGAGATGCAGGACTAGGTCTCCTCAGATGTTTAGACAAAGATCAAGCCCAAAGGCTTATGGATGAAATCCATGGCGGAGTCTGTGGCCCCCCACATGAGTGGCCCCCTCCTTGTCAAGAAAGTCCTCAGGACAGGACATTATTGGCTATCTCTCAAAGCTGATTGCAATGACCATGTCAGAAGATGCTATCAGTGCCAGATTCATGGGAATGTTATACACGTGTAATACCCAAAAAAAAGAAGAAGAAGTATTTATGTTTGTGTTTTAAATGTATTGTTTGAATTTTTTTTGTCTTTAAATTGGGTCAAAGTAGTCATTTAAATTATGTGGGCTAATAAATATTAATAAGTGATAGATAATATTATGTGGTTAAAATTTGGGTCTTAATATTAATTTAACCCAAATAGAAGTTTATTAGGGCAACTTAATAAATAAATAGCTAAACCTAATATTACTTCATTATAGAAACTGAATAAGAAGAGGTGGCTACTTTGGAGATAAAGGGAACAACTACAAAAGGGGCTCGGGTGAAGAAAGACTAGAGATTCTGATCACTAGTGGGGAAGTTTCATCAGTAACAAGTAAGTATATTATACATTATATAAAGTGGGGATAAATCACGTGGTTCCATATTAAATTTAGTATGTTATTTTTTTCATCATGAGCAAGTACTTTTGTAATTCAAGAACTAAGAGTGATCTTTAAAGATGGGAGAGTTTATTTATTAATGTAATACTTATATGGGTGTACTTATTATTATTATCACTTTATTCCAATCAGATTGAATGGAGGGAGTAGTCTGTGATTGATTTTGGAGATCCTAAAATAATAAATTGATGATTTCTTTAAATAAAAAATATATATATAAAATAGTAATTAAAGTTTACGAAAACTTGCATAATTTGCAAAAGAGATGTTATACAAATAAATATGTAAGATTATATGGAATGAATTAAATCTTAATATTATAAGTAATTATATTTTATAGTCGTACTCAAATAGAAGTGTTCATATTTTTATAAATGTACTTACATTTAGTATTATTAATTTGTGTAATTAGTTGGACGGAAGGAACTTAAAGAGTTATATTTGGAATATAAATTTTGGAGTATTAATAATTGATATAAGGCGATGATTAAAGGCATATTAAATAGATTATGAATTATTTTTGAATTATTGAATTGGATTATATTTAATTTGAGGTGAATATGTTTAGGTGATGAATAACGTTTCGTATTTGATATCGTTGGCATTTGAGGGTAAGATTTTGTGGATTGTGCTATAAATGGTTTGGAAGTATCAGGTACGGATTCCGTACTCTTTCAGCGATACTCTTGTTAAATTTGATTTGTTCGTTTGTTTCCTTATTTCGAATTATGTTATGATTTCACATAATTGTTTCATGTGAAATAAATATATTAGTTTCCTTTTTGGAGTTGATACACATGACTCGTATTTGTACTCTTTGAATTAGGATATCATGTTTAGTATTTATTTTTGATAATTGTAGAGCGGTACATGTTGCTACCTTCTTTTTGAGACCTTGTGACTATAATTTGATTTGGTTCAACATGTACATATAGAACCTTTTTGTTAGTATTATGTCGCATGTGTTGTGACATAGTATTTTGTTAGAATATACCGTAGGGTATACCGAGCTATAACCACATTGTGGGGTACCACATGCATGTCGTCTTGCACGAGAGGCATGACACTTTAAAATGGCGGTGTGATTAGTCCACTGGCGTCTCCATTTTGGCTCCGGAGGAAGTGGGCCATTTGGTGTTTTGTTGTTGGGAGGCGTATGGGTTAACCCTAGTTTTTACATTCATGGATTTGTGATGTTGTGCCAAACACACATATCCGATTTGCATACATTTGGATTTGCGGTCCAATGTGTGATTTGCCTGTGTGGCATCATTTGACTTGTCTGTGTGGCATTATTTTGACAATTGCCTGTGTGACATTGTTTTGACTTGCCTGTGTGGCAATTTATATTTCTAAGCTCACTCGGCATGAAATAAAACTCAACCATTTAATTCAGCCTATTATTTCATTGTGTTAGTTTTGTTTGTTTCGTTCAGTTCAATTCATTGAGTTAGTTAGTTCAGTTCGTTATTTCTTTATTCTTCTATTGGTTTCGTAAATTCTGTTGATTCAGATAAATTCCATTTAGATCTTTGGAGATTATATTTTCGTACGTATTTACACTTGAGGCTTTGTTCAGTATTTTGTCTCAATTATTTTTGTATATCAGTTGTATATCGTTTGTATATCTGTATCCGTACTGGGCAATTGGCTCATGCTATGTTTTTCTTCCGGCAGGTTTGCAGGGATGATGAAGGGCTAGTGTGATGAGAATGTTGCCTTAACCATCTAGGTTGATTCAATTTTTTTTTAGTTTTGATTATTTTGACTCTAGTTGGAAAATTGTATTTAGTACTTCATTGATGGATATCACTATTAATATTTTGAAGTTTATGATCTGTTTACTTATTTTGAGGTTTGTTGTGCTTCGCACGTGACCTCCCTTTCCTTTTTCGGGAAGGGGGTGTTACAACACGCCCCTCCACGGGAACTCCACAATATGAGTTCACCTTGGCCCTTCTAAATGTGGGGAATGGACGTTATCGGGCCCATTGAGCCTAAAGCCAGTAATGGACATCGATTTATCTTCACCATGATCGACTACTTCACCAAGTGGGTAGAGGCAGCCTCCTTCCCCCGGGTTACTAAAGAAGTCATCATTGCTTTCATCAGAAACAATGTCGTTTGTCGATATGGACAACGAGAGTGATGATTGTCGACAATGCTAAGAACCTCAACAACAAAATGATGGAAGAATTATGCAGTAAATTCCACATCAAACATCTTAACTCTGTCATCTACCGTCCAAAGATGAATGGTGATGTTGAAGCGGCTAACAAGAACATCAAGAAGATTATGCAAAAAATGTCCGCCAACCACAAAGATTGGCCTGACCTATTGCCTCTTACTCTGTTAGCCTACAGAACCTCAATACGTACTTCCATTGGGGCAACCCCCTACACTTTAACCTATGGGATGGAAGCAGTGCTCCCCATAGAAGTTAAAATGGAATCCCTCAGAGTGTTGAAAAACGCTCAGCTGGATGAAGACCAATGGGTACAAGACATGTATCATCAATTGTCTCTAATAGACGAAAGGTGAACCGCGACTATCTTCCATGGTCAGTTATATCAACAAAGGATCACCAGATCCAACAACAAAAAAGTCTGGCTACGGCAGTTTAAACTACATGACTTGGTTTTGAAGAAGATCCTTGACAACCAAGATCAATCTAAGGGAAAATTCGCTCCTAACTGGGAAGGCCCGTTTGTTTTCAAGGAGGTATTGACAGGAGGCACTCTCAGATTGCAAGAAATGGACGGCGATGAATTTTCACAACTTATCAATTCAGACACCGTGAAACGATACTATGTCTGAAGTTGCCATCAAGCAAACACCCTGATGTTGGACCATCAGATCACTAGTCATTCTGGTTCTTTAACCCTTTACCACATACAACTCTTCCACACTTTGCCCCTCAGGGAAACATACCTTTCAAGCCAGCAGCCTGGCTCCTTTGAGTTCCTATGACATAGGTCATCCCACTACGGATTGAACCTCTCGCGTTTGCAGTTTGGCTACCCATGTAATACCCGCGAATTTTTAATAAATTATAATATTGAAAATAAGGATTTGTTTGCATATTTAATTGAATATAAATATATATGGTATCGATTTATATTATGATAAGTGGTTTAATTGATTAAGCTAAGTGATAATTAAACAATGAATCAAAAGTAATGAGAAGCTTAGCTTAAACTTGTGGAGTTATGCCTAGTGTGGAAAGATGATGAATTGCGAAAATACTAATTTAACTAATGATGGAATTAATTAGTATTACTAATAAGTAAATAATTTCATAATGAGGTTGATTTATTTGTTATTCGTTAATTATCATGAATAATAGTGTGTGAAGAGAAATCATATATAATAAGGTTTTCATTTTAATATAAAGTGAGGTGTGACATTGAAATGAAAATAAATTTATATATAAAGCTATGTGATAAAAGTAAGCTTGACTAAGGTAATTGACCAAGTTGTATGGAAAAGTCTTATGTGACATTTTGATGTGTGTGGGAATAATTAAATGGGTATTTTAAACCTATTAGAGAAAGTAACTTTGATTAAATAAATTAATATTAAGTAACATTGGTATCCAATTAAATTATATCCTAGTCTAGGATAAATATTATTTGAAATAAATCAATGTACATGGATTATATGATTTTATGTGTAGTATATGAGTGGGTGTATATGTATGCTCAAGTGTGAAAAAGGGCAAAATGGACCTAAGTGTGCTACTAAAGTGCTAAGAATTTGCTGGTGTCCCTAAATGAGAGTCACTCCATCTTTTCTTCACGTTATAGGCCATTGGCCTAGTCCCTCAATACCAACCCCATAGCTAGCAAATCATGGAGAAGGGAGTGGACTAATTAGTACCCTTCTACCAAATCCTTCATAACCATTAGCTTCTTCACCATTCCAATGCTTTGATTCATTGCACAAAACCAAATTGGTCACAAGTTTGCCTATAAATAAAGCCCTTCTCATTCATAAGCATGTTGCTAATTTCTCTGAGATTTCTAGTAGGAGTGTGAACATTGTGAGCTTACATTATTTTCAAATTGAAGCTAGAAGAAGCAATACTGACTTAGAAAAAGGTAATCTCCTCTAAATGTTCATACACTCGAAGCCTTGCAAAGTTCTTAGAAAAGTACAAAAATACTTGTTTGGAGTTGAAATGTTATAGTTGAAACTAGCTAGAATGTATCAATTGATGCTAGATATTGTTAATATGGTCAAAAGCGAATTCAATGAAAGTTAAGCAAAGTAAAATGATCAAATGCTTGAATTAAGTAAGAAAGAAAATTGCTATATGTGTTAAACTTTTGAAAAATGGCAAAAACCTTGAATTGATCCTTGAAATTAATTGTTTGTATGTGTAGGAATGTTAGAAGAATGCTAGGAGTGTTAAGTAGCAAGTTTATAGCAATTATACATCATTACCTTGTTGCTTGGATGAGAATTGGGGGGAAATTTCAAAAAATCCGAGCAGTGAGGGGATACCTTTCGTGTTTTAGCGAGGGGACACACCTTCCGCGAGAGGGGGACTGTCTGCTGCATGCCCCGTGAAAGTCTTCTAATGTGAAAAAGGATTTTTATTTGCTTATTTGATGCAAGAAGTCTTACACTCCACTTAATTTCAAGAACATCATACTCCCTAAACATATATCGATGTATTTTACAAGGTGTTTAGTAGGTTTGGAATTGAATCCTAACCTTTTAAATGAAAAGTTAAAAGACGAAAAACATGTTTATAAAACCTTACGCCTTTTTGAATCTAACCCATTGAGCATATGTTTATAGCTTGGTTAGTCTCGTAAATACATATGAAATATGAACTCAACATACCTTGCATGTATAGATTGATAGTCATGACATCTTAGTGATTGAAAACCAATTGAGATGACAAACTCTATGAATTATATTGTGAACTTAGGAACAATTAGAATAGGATGCATATGCCTCTAGAGATATTCGACATGTTCACGCATCTAGTTAAACATTGTTATAAATTATGCAAGCATGTGTAGAAAGAAGTTGTTTGGCAATATTATGTGGTATAATGAATACTATGGCTAGTTGATTGATGTAATGAACTCTTTTAACTTTGAAAGAGGGAAATGTATGAGTAACTTTAATAAAGGGTCAAAACTAGCTTAAAGGTTCTTTAATATGTGAAACAACTTAAAAATATGTAAAGTAAGAGGTATTTTGAAAATCTGAAAGGATGAGCGTATAGTACAAAAAGACTTTAAAGGTAAAATCAATGTGAGTTACGCATCTATGAGTTTAAATGTTTGTAGCCTACATGAATTTAGATATGTGTGATGGAAGTATGTGAAAATACATATCAAGTATATATGACTAATGAATACATATACATACATATATAGGATAACATAGTTCATTGAAGTGATATTACGCTTTAAGTAGTAATCAACGCTAAAGGCAAGTCTCCTAACTCTCACAACTTTGGATTTTGTGAGAGTTCTCTAATTTTCATTGATTCATATATCGAATACAAGTTATCTAAATTCCTACATTGTATATTGTATGAATCCGAATTATTGACATACTTATATTGAGCAAATGACTATTACTATTCAAAAATCAATTACTTTGACATTATTGAGAGCATTAGACTTATTGTTATTAAAGTGCATTATAAAAGTTGTCTAAACCTTTGATTTGGTTTAGATTATTATCATATGTTAGAAAGCTATCCAAACCAATTGACTTGATGCGGACTCTTGAAAATCTCTTGAGATGAACAACCCTCTTAAAAGGGAAATTCTATATTATCGAGAGGCAAGCGATGCACTTACACAAGTATGATTAAATGTTATGCATAGCGTAGGGTACCTTAGGTGATCACTGTTGTACTCATTTATCTTGGATTGCGATTATAATATTGTTAATTCTAGTAAGAGTTCATAGTCTTTAATATTTGCTTTCGGTGTTCATTCTTATTGAACCTCGAAATAATTAAACCTTGAAATATTATTGATATCCTTGATCTTTAGTGACATTTATCAAACACTTTTGATATTTCTTGATATCCTTGAACTACCATTTCTTGTTATACCCTTGAAGATTCAAATGTTATAAGCTGTTCATTCTCTTTCTATATTACTTCTTTGGGCAAACTTGTTGCTCATTCTTGCTTCCCTAAAAACATTACAGTTAAAAGCGAAGCAAGCGGTACCTCGGGAAAGGACAAGGGGAAGGCGAGGCTACGGAGTAACTTAGTTCTTTAAGAGTATTAGTATTATTATTTCTATCGTATTATGATGTATTAAGGATGATTAATTATGTTTAAGTTTAATCTTTGGATTGTTGTAGTAATGGTTACGGAACCTTGGGGACGCGAATATTTATATTATATCAATGTAAATTATTCTATTATTCCGTTGTTGATGATTTTGGTGTGATGTTAGAATTAGCGTGGCGAACCAAATTCGAGATCTGAGTGTATGCGAATTTGGGGGCGTCCTGAGTTGGTATCAAAGCAATAGTTATAAACCTTAGGGCGAGAGTCCTTAGATTACAACTTAGGAGAACTTGGAAGATAGAGAGGGATGAGACTCACATAGAGTTTTATAGAGAATAACTTAGTGTGTTTTAGAATATAACTTCATTATATACAATGAACTTATGTTATTTAACATTCTAATGGAGTTGTTGTTTGTTTTGTCTTATGTTGGTGATTGTAGGATGGTGACATGGGAGGACCTAGTCGAGAGTAATAGAAGAGGAGCACGCGATGATATACGTGGTATTTGAGTCACCATTGATAGTAGAGCCGTATCGTGATGGCCCCTATCGATGATGATGGCGAGGAGGATGAGATGGAGTCTCTGCAGAGGAGTCGATCAGGAGGAGGAGCCTATGGAGGAGGAACCTATGGGGATGAGCTATGGAGGACTCGACGGGACTACTTTCGAGGATCGGATGTTGGGAGAATATGAGGGCGGATTCGGAGTTAGGATGTAGAGTGGAAGAGCTAGAGGCGGAGGCTAGGAGAGAGAGTCGAGTTCCAAAATTGAGGACGAGGACCATCGGAGGAAGTTAGATATACAAGAGATGGAGGTGGAAATTGCTCAGCGTAGGGAGGTAGGGATCGAGTTGGGAACCTTGTTTCATGGGTCGGTGGCTAGGAATGTGGAGTGGCGGGGGAAACTAGAAGAGTGCAGAGAGAGGAACTTAGTGAGAAGGCGAGAAAGAAGCTCTCCGTACTCGAGTTAGAGATGGAGGTGATGGATAGAATTCACTTGAGGAGAAGTGGGAGGATTCGATGATGGGGTAGATGATCTAGAGGATGAGGTGCGGTCTGAGAGGAGGAAGATGAACAAGATGGGCTATGCTACATGCGGCTATGGAGAGGTTGATCGATGGGGTAAATCACTACCCTAATTGAGCGAAGGACGACCCGACATACCATAAGTCGGGATATGGTGGCGCGCATCACACTGAAAAGAGTATCGAGGAAGCGATGGTGGGCGTGGGATGTTAGATTGAGTCTAGTGGGAAAATCTCGAGTAGTATAGTAGTTTATTTATGTGTTGTTAATATGTTGTTGTAATCTTAGTCTTTGTGTAAGGTAGTAAAATGATGGTAACCCCAACTTTTGAAAAAAATGTTAGAGGGGGTAGTAAGCTAGTGTAATCCCCAAAGTCTTTTTGTGATATTAGGGGATAAGTGTTGTCATTTATAGAAGTATGCTAGAGATAACCATATGATGTAATGAGTTGGCATATGAATATAAATGATCTTAATTCCAAAACGTGTTATAAATTTTTTTAATTAGGAAATGTCTAAGTAATATAACTAAATGATAAAATGGAAAAATTTTATGATGTAGAAACATCTTGCTTGGGACGTAGAAATAAGCGCACTAGAAGAATCGGTTAATGATGAGAGAGGACCAGTGGACCCGATACAGAGGCTTGTTGACTTGTTAGGAGAAGCTCTTAGGGGAAGAAATGAACCAGTACCACCCAATCCCCAAGTAGCTCCGTTCGCAAACTTGAGGACTTTAAGGCGTAGGACCTCAGGAATTCGTGGGTACTACTAGATCCTATCGTAGCACAAACGTGGATCGAGGAAATGAGAAAGCCTTTGCCATTGCTCGTGTGGGTGAAGACCGAAAAATCGTGTTCGCTACATACATCTTTGAGGGTGAAGCAAACTACTTGGTGGGAAGCAAATCAGCGAGAGAGGCGGAGAGAGGAATTTTACAGGAAAGGTTTAAGGCGTTGTTTTTGAGAATTACTTCGAAGAGCATGAAGAATAGGATGGAGGTAAAATTTCTAGAGCTGAAACAAGGAGAGATGACGGTGGCGCAGTACGCGGCCAAATTCAATGAACTCGAACGATTTGCAACACATCAAGTCGACACCGAAGAGAGGAAAGCTCGACGCTTCGAACTAGGACTAAAACCTTGGTTGTTCAACAAGGTGTCGGTCCTTCAAATTGACTCGTTCGTCACATTATTAGAGAAGGCGATAATTCTTTGAGGGAGGTAGCGAGGCATTGAGCCAATACAACAAGGAGAAGAAAAATAAGAATGTAGTGGGAGAAACTTCGTGGAGGGAGTAGTAGTGGTGGAAGCCATCAGGAAAGAAGAAATGGGATAACCAGTAACAACAACAACAACAACAATAATACAACAATCGAACCATCGATCGATCGAGAGGGTTATCAAGGAGGTTTAAGAAAAGAACTAAAGCTTGTTGAAATATGGGAGGAATCATCGAGGGAGTCTTTGGAAGGGAATTGACGTCTGCTACTAAGCTACGGCCGGGAAGGGCACATCTCACCTAAGCGCCCAAAACCAAAAAAAAGATCAAGGATGTTTAGCGTGTGGCTCAAGTGAGCATCAAATCAAGGATTGCCCAAAGAAGGGGGGCGCGGAGGAAGCGGCCAGCGGGGAGGGGCATCAAGTGATGATGATCGGCGGACCAATGCAATCAACCAACCGACCATTGCCGAACCTTTAACATGGTATCCGGGGCCGCGATGATTGCAAAGGATGTAGTGTCGGTATTCTCCCAATCAATAATATAAATGCATATGTATTATTTGATTAGGCGCTACCTATTCCTTTATTATGCAGAAGAATTTTCTAGGCAACTAAACATAACCCATGAACGCTTAGAAAATTCGTTGAACATTGAGGTTGCAAATAAGGAAATAATCCTCGTAGAGTTTGTTTACCAAAACTATTGTGCGAACATTAGAGGGCGCGAACTAAAGGTAGACTTAATTCCGATTAGAATAGGAGAGTTTGATGTAATATTAGGAATGGATTGGTTATCCAGCCACACTGCGATAATCAATTGTCAAGAGAAGAGTGTGAACCTTCAGGCTTCAAATAAGTCTAAGGTAGTGTTTTATGGTAGCTCATCCCTCAAGCAATCGTGTTGCCTTACGATGATGCAGGCCAAGAAATTGTTAAAGAAAGGATGTGTAGGTTATTTGGCCTATATAGTAGATACTCAGAAAAAGGGAGTAGAAATGAAGAATATATCGATAGTCAAAGATTTTCAAGACGTGTTTCCAGACGATCTGCCTGGTCTTCTGCCAGACAGAGAAATTGAATTCATAATAGACTTAGCACCAGGAACGACACCGATTTCAAAAGCCCCATATCATATGGCGCCAGTGGAAATGAAGGAATTGATGATACAACTGCAAGAATTGCTAGATAAGGGTTACATTCGGTCAAGTGTGTCTCCTTAGGGAGCACCGGTGTTATTTGTAAAGAAAAAGGATGGATCGATGAGGCTCTGTATCGACTATCGGGAGTTAAACCGAGTGACGATTAAGAATAGATATCCATTGCCAAGGATAGACGACCTTTTCGATCAATTGAAGGGGCGAAGTGTTTTCCAAGATAGACTTACTGAGCGGGTTATCATCGGTTGAAAGTGCGAGAGGAGGACATACAAAAGGCGCGGCGTTTGAACACGTTACGGACATTCTGAATTTCTAGTGATGTCATTTGGGTTAACCAATGCTCTCGTGACATTCATGGACTTGATGAACCAGGAGTTTTCAAGACATACAGAGTTTTCAAGACATACTTAGATAAGTTTGTAGTAGTGTTTATTGGCGACATTTTGATTTATTCAAAAACTAGGGAAGAACACAGCGAACACACGGAGATGGTATTGGAAGCCTTACTAACGGGGAAAAGATGTACGCTAAATTTTGAAATGTGAATTTTGGATGGAGAAGGTTCGGTTTTTAGGACACGTAATAGATCAAAATGGAATTTTCGTGGATCTGCAAAAGTGGGGCGGTAATGTAATTGGGAACAACCAAAGATGCCAATGAGTAAGAAGTTTCTTAGGTTTAGCTAGGTACTTATCGAAGATTTATCGAGATTTTTCTAAAATAGCAACCCACCTTGACCAATCTAACAAGGAAGGCGGTGAAGTTCGTGTGGATGGACAAATCGAGGAGAGTTTTCAAGAATTGAAGAGGAGGTTGAGTGAAGCGCCTGTATTATCATTACCAAATGATACAGGAGGATTTGTAGTGTATAGTGATGCTTCACATAGAGGACTTGGTTGTGTCCTAATGCAACATGGCAAGGTCATTGCATATACGTCACAACAGTTGAAGGATTTTGAAAAGCGATACCTACCATGACTTGGAGTTAGCGGTGGCGTAGTATTTGCTTTAAAGATTTGGAGGCATTATTTGTATGGAAAAATGTGAGAGATATACACAGACCACAAGAGTCTAAAATATATCTTCACATAGAGGGAGTTGAATATCGACAAAGAAGGTGGTTGGAATTAATCAAGGATTACATTGCAAAATTCTTTATCACCGGGAAAAGCAAAGCGTAGTAGCCAGGCGCTTTAAGTAGAAAAGGAAGGAGAAGTTATTGATCGACAACTAAAGAAGAATTAATAAGAGAAATGGAGAAGTTGGAAATAGAGGTGGAAGAACTAAAAAAGCGGGAGGAAAATTATTAGTGATGGAAGCTCACCCGAGCGTTCTTGGATAGAGTAAAAGAAGCACAAGAAAGATGAAGAATGTGAGAAGATAAGGAGGAGAATAGTAGAAAATGAGGAAGAAAAGTTTAAAATAGATAAAGATGGTATATTAAGATTTGAGGTCGAGTATGGGTGCCGGCTATACTTAGAACTAAGAGAGGAAATTTTGCACGAAGCACATAATACTACGTACTCTGTTCATCCGGGGAGGCACAAAGATGTCTGGGATCTTGACATCACTTTTGGTGGCCTAATTTGAAAAGAGAAGTTGCGAAATGCGTTAGTAGATGTCTTACTTGTCAAAGGGTCAAAAGAGAACATCAAAGGCCTAGTGGACTACTTCAACCATTTGGAAATACCAGAATGGAAATGGGAGCATATTACCATGGACTTTGTGGTTGGACTTAGATCACCACAGAAGGGTTATGATGCCATTTGGGTTATCGTGGACCGACTAACAAAGGCGACTCATTTTCTACCTATCAAGATTCGATTCGGTTTGAACCGATTAGCAAATTTATATGTAAAGGAAATCGTGTCACGACATGGAGTGCCGATATCGATTGTCTCTAATCGAGATCCGCGTTTCACGTCAAAATTTTGGAAAAGTTTGCAAGAAGCGAATGGGAACTCGGTTGAGATTAAATCTTGCTTATCACCCTCAAACCAAGCGAACAAAGTGAGCGAACCATACAAGCGTTGGAGGACATGCTTAGAGCTTGCGTGATGGACTTCAAAGGAATTGGGATGACCATTTACCATTAGTAGAATTAAACTTACAATAATAGCTATCATGCGAGTATTGGTATGTCGCCATATGAAGCTCTTTACGGGAGAAAGTGTAGAACACCATTATGTTGGGACGAAGTTGGAGAGCGCGACTTTTGGAACGGAATTAGTTCAACAAAGCGGGTGATGTGGTAACAACAATAAGGGCAGTTAGTAGCGACTCAAGATCGTGAAAAGAAATCTGGGATTTGCATCGTCAGAGGCGAGATTTTGAAGTCGAAAGTTTTCTGTTTTTAAAGGTCTCTCCCTGGAAAGGAAAGATCAGATTCAGGAAGAAAGGGAAATTGAGTCCGAGATTAATAGGACCAGTTCAAAATTTTGAAATGAGTGGGTGAAGTGGCATACAAAGTTGCATTACCACGAATTGGAACACATCCAGCGTGTTTCACATTTCGATGTTACGTCCTACAAGCAAGCAGACTGACTGGACACGTGATCTCCTATGAGCCTATTCAAGTAGAAAAAATTTAGCGTATGAAACTCAAATACTAGATAGAAAGGAGCAAGCGTTGAGGAATAAAATTATATCTTACGTAAAGGTGGTTTGGCGAAACCACGATCACCAAGAAGAAAGCCACGTGGGAATTAGAGGATAAGATGCGTAGGGATTATACCAATTTATTTGAGTAACTTTGTACAATTCCGAGGACGGAATTTTTATAAGGGGGGGGGAGGATGTAATACCCGCGAATTTTTAATAAATTATAATATTGAAAATAAGGATTTGTTTGCATATTTAATTGAATATAAATATATATGGTATCGACTTATATTGTGATAAGTGGTTTAATTGATTAAGCTAAGTGATAATTAAACAATGAAGCAAAAGTAATGAGAAGCTTAGTTTAAACTTGTGGAGTTATGACTAGTGTGGCAAGATGATGAATTGAGAAAATACTAATTTAACTAATGATGGAATTAATTAGTATTACTAATAAGTAAATAATTTCATAATGAGGTTGATTTATTTGTTATTCGTTAATTATCATGAATAATAGTGTGTGAAGAGAAATCATATATAATAAGGTTTTCATTTAATATAAAGTGAGGTGTGACATTGAAATGAAAATAATTATTATATAAAAGCTATGTGATGATAAAAGTAAGCTTGACTTAGGTAATTGACCAAGTTGTATGGAAAAGTCTTATGTGACATTTTGATGTGTGTGGGAATAATTAAATGGGTATTTTAAACTATATGAGAGAGAAAGTAACTTTGATTAAATAAATTAATAATAAGTAACATTGGTATCCAATTAAATTATATCCTAGTCTAGGATAAATATTATTTGAAATAAATCAATGTACATGGATTATATGATTTTATGTGTAGTATATGAGTGGGTATATATGTATGCTCAAGTGTAAACAAAGGGCAAAATGGACCTAAGTGTCTCTACTAAAGTCTTTGAGAATTTCTTTGGTGTCCCAAAATGAGAGTCACTCCATCTTTTCTTCACGTTATAGGCCATTGGCCTAGTCCCTCAATACCAACCCCATAGCTAGCAAATCATGGAAAAGGGAGCGGGCCAATTAGTACTCTTCTACTAAATACTTCATAACCATTAGCTTCTTCTCCATTCCAATGGTTTGATTCATTGCACAAAACCAAATTGGTCATAAGCTTGCCTATAAATAAAGCCCTTCTCATTCATAAGCATGTTGCTAATTTCTCTGAGATTTCTAGTAGGAGTGTGAACATTGTGAGCTTACATTATTTTCAAATTGAAGCTAGAAGAAGCAATACAACTTCAGAAAAGGTAATCTCCTCTAAATGTTCATACACTCAAGCCTTGCAAAGTTCTTAGAAAAAGTACAAAAACACTTGTTTGGAGTTGAAATGTTATAGTTGAAACTAGCTAGAATGTATCAATTGATGCTAGATATTGTTAATATGGTCAAAAACGAATTCAATGAAAGTTAAACGAAGTAAAATGAACAAATGTGAATTCATAAGAAAGAAAATTGCCATATGTGTTAAACTTTGAAAAAATGGCAAAAACCTTGAATTGATCCTTGAAATTAATTATTTGTGTGTGTAGGAATGTTAGAAGAATGCTAAGAGTGTTAAGTAGTTAAGTAGCAAGTTTATAGCAATTATAGATCATTACCTTGTTGCTTGGATGAGAATTGGGGAAATTTCACAAAAAATCGAGCAGGCGAGAAACAGGGGATACTGCTTTCGTGTTTTAGCAGAGAGACACACCTACCTTACGTGAAGGTTCAGAAGTAAAAATGCTTGCCTGTGAAAGTCTTTGCTATAACATCAAAAGGATTTTTATTTGCTTATTTGATGCAAGAAGTCTTACACTCCACTTAATTTCAAGAACATACATACTCCCTAAACATATATCAATGTATTTTACAAGGTGTTTAGTAGGTTTGGAATTGAATCCTAACCTTTTTAAATAAAAAGTTAAAAGACGAAAAACATGTTTATAAAACCTTACGCCTTTTTGAATCTAACCCATTGAGCATA
The DNA here is from genome assembly GCA_020205615.1 of Panax quinquefolius. Lineage (NCBI taxonomy): Eukaryota > Viridiplantae > Streptophyta > Magnoliopsida > Apiales > Araliaceae > Panax > Panax quinquefolius. Next base: position 70,587,572 of record CM035169.1, on the reverse strand, counting down.
TGTTTATAGCTTGGTTAGTCTCATAAATACATATGAAATATGAACTCAACATACCTTGCATGTATAGATTGATAGTCATGACATCTTAGTGATTGAAAACCAATTGAGATGACAAACTCTATGAATTATATTGTGAACTTAGGAACAATTAGAATATGATGCATATGCCTCTAGAGATATTCGACATGTTCACGCATCTAGTTAAACATTGTTATAAATTATGCAAGCATGTGTAGAAAGAAGTTGTTTGGCAATATTATGTGGTATAATGAATACTATGGCTAGTTGATTGATGTAATGAACTCTTTTAACTTTGAAAGAGGGAAATGTATGAGTAACTTTAATAAAGGGTCAAAACTAGCTTAAAGGTTCTTTAATATGTGAAACAACTTAAAAATCGTGTAAAGTAAGAGGTATTTGAAAATAAAAAGGATAAGCATATGGTACAAAAGACTTTAAAGGTAAAATCAATGTGAGTTACGCATCTATGAGTTTAAATGTTTGTAGCCTACATGAATTTAGATATGTGTGATGGAAGTATGTGAAAATACATATCAAGTATATATGACTAATGAATACATATACATACATATATAGGATAACATAGTTCATTTGAAGTGATATTACGCTTTAAGTAGTAATCAACGCTAAAAGCGAGTCTCTAACTCTCACTGACTTTGGATTTTGTGAGAGTTCTCTAACTTTCATTGATTCATATATCGAATACAAGTTATCTAAATTCCTACATTGTATATTGTATGAATCCGAATTATTGACATACTTATATTGAGCAAATTACTATTACTATTCGAAAATCAATTACTTTGACATTATTGCAAGCATTAGACTTATTGTTCTTAAAGTGCATTATAAAAGTTGTCTAAAACTTTGATTCGGTGAAATTTGTTATCATATGTTAGAAAGCTATCCAAACTAATTGACTTGAGTGCGGACTCTTGAAAATCTCTTGAGATGAACAACCCTCTTAAAAAGGGAAATTCTATATTATCGAGGAGGAAGCGACGCGCATACACAAGTATGATTAAATGTTATGCATAACATACGGTACCTTAGGCTGATCACCTGTTGTACTCGTTTGTCTTGGATTCCAGTATAATACTGTTAATTCTAGTAAGAGTTCATAGCCTTTAACGACTACTAAGTGTTCATTCTTATTGAACCTCGAAATAATTAAACCTTGAAATATTATTGATATCCTTCAATCTTTAGTGACATTTATCAAACACTTTTGATATTTCTTGATATCCTTGAACTACCATTTACTGTTATACCCTTGAAGATTCAAATGCTATAACTCTTCATTCTCTTTGCTATATTACTTGCTGGGCAAACTTGTTGCTCATTCTTGCTTCCCTAAAAACATTACAGTTAAGGCAGAGCAATGCAGTACCTCGGGAAAGGACAAGGGGAAGGGCAAGGCTATAGAGTAGCTTAGTTCTTTAAGAGTATTAGTATTATTATTTCTATGCATATTATGATGTATTAAGGATGATTAATTATGTTTAAGTTTAATCACTGGATTGTTGTAGTAATGGTTACGGAACCTTGGGACGCGAATATTTATATTATATCAATGTAAATTATTCTATTATTCCGTTGTTGATGATTTTGGTGTGACGTTAGAATTATCACGTGGTGAACCAAATTCGAGATACGAGTGTCTGAATTTGGGGGCGTCACAACCCATACCTGGGATCAAACTTCTCCTACCTACAGTTTATCCTCAACCTAGGATTAAACTTTCTCCTCCCCGCACTCTGACCTGCACATGGGATCACGCTTTTCCACTCGCCTTAATGGGCGAACTACGTCGACCTGATCTCCTCTTCAATAGGAGTACGTAGGCAACCATTTCATATGGCCCGGTCGCAATAAAACAAAAACAACAAAAACTTTTCTACCCTTACAAAAACAAAAACAACCAAAAACATTCCTACACCATATCTACCATATACAGCATTGAACCTCTTATACCAGGTTCGAACTACGCAGACCTGATCTCCTCTTCAATAGGAGTACGTAGGCAGCCATTCATGGTTCGGTCTCACCCCCTACCAAAACACAAACCCTTGTCAACTAGTACTGGGATCATCCTTCAATCCACTATATTTCATTCGGTTTTAGACCAAAGGGATGGAATTACCTGAACTCCTCCCAAATAGGAGATTCGGCGACCATCTAAGCTGCAGTCATACCTTGAAGAGAAACACCAATCCATAAGAGATGGAATTAATTAGGCTTCTCCTAAATAGAAATCTTTGGCGACCATCGTAGTGCGGTAATCTCGAGAGGAAAGCCACACGCCTCTCCACATTTTTATACAGAAACCAGTCCCAAGACACCAAAGATGGTAGGGATACATACAGATCGATGATCCATTCTGAACTATCCAGAGATAACTCAATGTACATCCACCCAGGAGGAATTCAGAATACATCAGGATCATAAGCCCTGAAGCAGCAGGAAAAATATCAAGCAAGTAGCAAAGCATATCTAAAATGGAAGTGATCCAAAAATATATTTCCCTGTCATATATACAATGTTGTTTGATATATAAAATGTAAACTGTACATGACAAAATGGCTAAGCTAGTCTGTGCAGGTAAATACAAGCTCATCTACAAGTCAGGGTATATGCGAGCTAACAAGCCCAACATGGCGTCCCTCTCATAAGAAGAAGGCGAAGCTGTGGTCTCATGTATGAGAATATCCACACGACCCAACAGATCTGTAGCCATCTGCATGGTGACCATATGGTCATCAATATATGCGCTCAGCTCTGCAATCATTCCAGTGGTAAGGGACCTCACGACAGTATTATCTGTGACTGCTACATCCCGGGTAGATATGGCACTATCCCACTCAACTATCACTGCGTCTCTGGCTGATCTAGCCTCATCCCGCTCAACAACAATGACATCTTTGCAAACTAATGCCTCGTCTCTCTCTAATAGAGATGTGTCCCTCCCATCAAGGGCAGTCAACATCATAGATCGAACCTGATCTCTCTCAAAGGTCATCAGATGAAAACTCTGCTCAAAATATCTTTGTCTTTGAGTCTTTGAATTACTAAAGATCTTGGTAATGGGAGAATCAGAGGAAATTTGGCAACCCAAAGATGGGCTCCTCCTTGATGTAGGAATCAATGTCCTCCATGGGCTCTACATCATCTGACTCACTATCCCAGATTGTGGATATTGCCATCTATAGCCGATAAAATCTCTGTCTCCATCCATGCGGAATACTCTGCAGAACAACCCGGATGGCTCACAGAAAAAGCAGCTATCTCCCGCTGATCCCAACAAGCATACACACGGGATCGGTCCTTTGCTGAGAGATATTGAGAAGCTGAACGCTGACCTATCGCCCCCTCGAAAGGATGAAAATTCTAAAACTGGTCAAACTGTGACATCATGGCCAGTGGGTGGTAAGTAGTCACGCCCCTCAAACCAGCCAGAGGGAGGTAGTCCATGCCAGGAGCATGAGTAATGAAGCTGTATGGTAAGATAAACCCCGAACACAGCAATATGCTAAATGGATCTCTGATATCTGCCAAAAATGTGGACCAAGACAGAGCACCTACACACTCCGATGGCTGAAAGGAGTATGACATGGCTACATCATGGGAGAACCAATATGCATGCCGTCTAAGAGTGTCAATCGGTCTCAAGTGTGACATAAACCACACATACAACATGACCAAACTACCCGTGAATACTCATGTCGGATAAGTGCAGTAGTAGGATGTTGACCGCAGGGTCTCTACTACAATCATAGGTATAATGGTGCGACCCTCCCTAAGAGCTCTCACGGCCATGATGACACCAATGTCTATCTCATCCATGTATCGTGGCATATAGACATATGACAGTACGCATAACAGCAGTACATCAACCCTGCCCAAATGCCAATGATCCTCCAGTGCGGTGAAATCCCCAGAATGTCGTGAATAGCTATCCTCAGAGCCAAACCTGTCATACAAAAAATGTTAGGATATCATGTGGCCAAACGTCAGCTCATCCTGTACCACTCTGCGCCGCAATCTAGTGAGAGTCATGAACCGTCTACTCATGTCTCCCAAAGTCATATGCACGCAAGGTCTGTCTAATGGCAGCATCGTCAATCATGCATACTCCTCTAGAGTATGAGTCAACTCATGGGTCCCGAATCGGAAGACCTGCCTATTCGGTACCCAATGCTCTAGCATCCCATCCACAAACCCTGCAGGAACCTGAAACGTCAATAAGGTCATGGTATGCTACAGTAAATGATCTACAGTCACCCTGTCTGGTGGTGACATGCTATCATACCACGATCGCATACCCAATGCCACTAATGATGGTGGGGTATGATCTATATGGCTAACTGTCGAATAAGACATCTGTGCGGGCCGTGTCATAAGACCATCTAGGGGTCAATGCCGAATATCTCTGGACATACATACATATGCATAACATGATACATGCATAGCAGATAATAGATGGCAATATGATATAGGGAATAAAAAACTGTGCATACATTCCTAAGTATATCATCATCTAATACATCATCTTTATTCAGCTGCAAATACAGGGAAATGGGGCACAGACGCCATACTACTAATAGAGGCCTATCAAAAGATATAGCGAGAATGGGGTACAGCCACCCAATATCTAACAGAGGCCTATCAAAAGATATAACGAGAATACACATCAGAAGAAGATAATGGTGTCGATGTCCACATCATCAATCCTGTCCACCTGATGTAACTCATCCTGAGTCACTGGATCTCTATCAACAGGGATATCAGCCCTATATAAAGGAGGATCTGCACCGAAAAAACCGAATGGGTCATCTGAGGGGCGGTACCGATTTGGAAGGATCAAATGAAGCGCCTCTGTCGGATCCCCCGCCCAAATTCGAATAAATATATGTACTCGGGTCCAACCGTAAGATTCGACTATCAATCTATGTCATATGAGTCGGATCTCAGACACAAGCTATCCAATCCATCATCATCACGGATCCTGGAACCATACCCCCCATAAACTATGTGGTACGGATCTGGGCTCGATAAATGCGAGGAACCACCAACTCGAACGCGTCTCACGAGTGTAAGGACCCTCTGATAATGTAAAGCCGTCGAACCCCAACAATGGGATATCGACGGTGATCGTGGATAATCTGCTAATGACGCCTGACAGGAGGCAAGATCGGCATACGAATCTCCCCTGTGGTGCTCCTAATAGTACACTCTCCTAAATAGAGCTCCCAGCCTCCATCTGTGAAGAGGGGAACTCTCCTGGTGGAAATCACGTACTCGACTCTAGTCGGGTATCCATCCTCAAAGTCGATGGTCAAGTGTTCCCTTGAATAGGGAATCTATGTGATGGTATCAGCTGTCAATAACTCCAGCTGCATACGGCAATGAGTGAAACCCTCAGCTACAGGGAGCTCCGACAAAATGGAATGATGCCATCGTCGTCCTCGTGGATAGGTATCTAAACCTAACACACTCACAGGACGCAAGCATGTGAGCCTCTCATAGGCCCAAAATTGCCAATACAATGGCAAAACATTTGCTATCAGTAAACACTCTTAACCTATAAATGGGAAATGACAAGAGAAATACTCACCAGCAGAAATGGGTAGAAGCCTAGCCAAGCCTCGGTCAAACCCTGTGAGCGCATACGCATGCCCCGGAGGAAATAAGCAAAGGTGTAAGAACTCCAATCATACTCTCCAATACGGTCCACATGACGCGTGGCGCTGATCAAAGCGAAAGACACCGTAGAAGAGTTATCTGCTATGAAGCAGCCTCTAATGATCATTAGGAACAATCGCCGAAGAATGTGATCCCTGATTCTGACGTCATCAGGCATGGGCTCACTCAAAATCCCGCTCATAGCATCTACGCTCAAAGGACCTGAACGGACAGTCCTGCCTTTGAGCGCCTCCATCGGAACTCCTAACAAGGATCTGATGGCAGTAGGGGTAATATTCGCCATGCAAGGCATTGTCTCCCCTCCAAACTCCGTACATGTGATCATCATCATCACCTCGCAATCCAGCAGATGGAGTGACTGAGTCTGATGAAACCATCGCTCAAACAATGCCCTGAGATAACCCCAGGGACAACAACGGGGAAGGATGGAGAAGAATGCCCCGAATCCCCAATCATGCACTACAGCTCTATAATCAGGATGAAGAGCCTGATACATGGAGTGTATACTAAACTAATTCCCTTGAGGCTGTGTGAAGCCGGGAACCTGCATGAAATACAGATCAACATCAGAACCCTTTAATCCTCATCAATAGGAAAGAAGGAAGATCAAAGTCTAACGTCATACCTCGTTAGCATACAAGTACATCGATGGATGTCTGGTCAAATCACCCAGAAGCTCTGGGTTTGCCACCTGAATACAAGGTAGCTCCCTACGGGAAACATGTGCAGCAGGAGCGGGATCCTCAATCGGAATATCCTCCTCCTGCGCCCTCGCGTCGCACATTGCCGGACTAGATTTAATCACGACCTCCACTAATCGACGAAATTTTTGACGTGAAGCGGGGTTGAGGCACTTCAGAAGCCCTCCTCCGTATACCAGAAGTGGTCCTGCGGGAACTACTCGACTGATCCAGATCCATGATATCTGGACAACAAGTCTCCAAATCAACTCAGAAAGGGTGTGGTATAACCTTACCTGGAGCTTTCTAGAATGCATTTTATGACTATATGTATGCATGCATTTACTTTAACATACAATAGAGTTAAAATGCATGACTACCCAATGCCTATATTTTGAAATTTTTTGCCATAGTCCCATTTGAAAATAGGACTATCCACATGCACATAGGCATGTCTAGGTGGTCATTCAGTAGCACACCTGCCCCAAAGTCATATACATAATATATGCATTAAAAATCAAAATCATCCATGCAAAAGGTTAACCTCAATACCAGGAGTACTTTGCCTTTCTACCTTTTGCTCATTGGACCTCAAATAGGACAAAAAATAGCAGAAAAAGGTGCAAATTTGACTGTCTCAAAAGTCAAATTTTTTCACGTCATTATGTTCAGCATGGTTTAATACTAACATTTACTATGTTGAATATTTTTTAGCAAGTCATTTATGCATACATAATCACTGCTATGTGTTTAGATGCATTTCATGCTATAACTCCAAATCCAACGGATAAAAACTGGAAAAAATACATGCATATGTTACCAGGATAGTGTAGAACACTTGTACGGTGACAAAATTTGTAGAAAATAGCCCGAACTCAGCAGATCTGAAGGAGGCTCTCGGATTTCTCTTTGCGAAAGAAGTTGAAAGTGACTTGTGTTGCCAACCTGCTGGAATATATCATCCACGGTCCGCCGCAGGCTCATATGTGGCTGAAGCAGGTGTACCTGCGGCATCCCTATGTGGGCCCCACCCCTCTGGCTCGGTCCAGTTCGAGTTGCAAAGGAGTTCTTGCGGACTAGAAAGGTCAAATCGGGAATAAAAATGCCACGCGATTGAAAGCAAAACAAAGATCTGATCGGTCTTCTCAGATGAAACTTTGAGTCTGTACATCGCTTATTGGTAGTCACCTGAACACGAGGTATACCCTGTCAATGATCTCAATTGTCACAAATCACATCCGGCAATACCTTGTACAGGTCCAATGCCGCCAACTCCGGGTCATTACTCTTAAAGATCAATGTGAGTCCCCGACGGGGGTTACAATGTGAGTCCCCGACGGGGGTTACAACGTGAGTGTGACAACTTGGAAATTCGGATTGTCCAGAAATTAAGATTTAAAGAATTAGTTATTAATAAAATGCATTTTTTTAATACTATTCTGTGCTATGTGTTTATTAATCGTTTTATAACCTAGAATGATTATTAATCGGGAGGATTCTGGCTACGAGCTAGATTGAACGAGTAAGAATTTTCAAGACGAAAATAAATGTTTTTCGGGAACAAAAATATTTTCGGGGAAAAAGATGAAATACGCACTATTCACCCTTTTCTACTCGGAGATTTATTTTGAAATTCCGAGAAGTTATTGATTACGTAAAATGTTGAGACGTGATGGAATATCCAATAATATTTCAGTTATGGCAAAAATGAAGTTTTCGCCTGCGGACTCAAAAACTAAGGGTTAGGAAAAGTGAGTTCCGCGAATGTAATGAGTACGTATAATAACTAGGGTTATTATGCGTGAGAAATACGAGTATGATACGAGTTATTATACGAGTATAGAAAGAAGAATAGTACGACGTATAATACGAATATCGTACGAGTTAAATACGAAGAGATTACGAGAATACGAGAAAAGAATGCGTAGAATACGATTAGTCTAAATGGACTTTGTGTTCATGGACTTTGTAGAATCCAATTGGACTTGGATTATGTCAAGCCCAATGATTTGTGAAATCAAGCCCAAGTTAGGCCCAATAAGAATTAGGGTTAAGGCCCAAACCAAGAAAAGAAACCGCGGATCGAACCGATGGGTAAACGGATGGGTAAGAACCATTGGGGAAACCCATGGGCATGTGTGTGACCCCCCAAAACAGGTATACATCACCCATCTTGGGTCGCCAGATACATGGTACAAAATTCAAATACAAACTAATTATACAACAGTCGTGTAAAATACGACAAAATATAATCTAAGAGTTTTTAATAAGAATATTGTCTTCTAGACAATATACAAACTCAATGGACTCCTCATTACATTTATTGTCACACTATTTCACTGAATAGTGAGGACTACTAATGCTATCATCTGGTCCGTCACTCCGTTCCCCGACTAGTCCCTGCTACGTTCTCATTTTCTGAAGAGAACAATAAAAGTAAAAGGGTGAGCTCAACTAGCCCAGTAGGAAATAGTATGACTAAGATAATGTATAATATATTATCGTTAGCCTTCAAGAGTGTTAAACTAATATAATATAACAACCATCAAGTTTAATTGCAGCAGAACAAGCAATCCATTAAAAGAGTCAAGTAGAGAATAAAATCTACTATCTTTTATGATTTAAAAAGGTTTTTCATCACTTTTATCGCTGAGACTCGGCTTAATAAATAATCCACATCATTAAATCATCCCTGCACTACGGGCCAAGGATATTCTTTTAGTATCATGACCACAAATTATCCATGCACTACGGGCCAAAGATAATCGTGTTTTCATCAACGGTCCTGATCATGCCATAAAACAATTCATCTTTGCACCCTTGGCCAAAGAGAATCCATAGCCATAATCATACCAAAAACTGTCCATCAATGCACTACAGGCCAATGAGGACTTTTTCCACATCATTTGTAACATTACGGTCATGATTATACCAAATAATCCCTAGTCATAATCATACCAAGTCCATCTATGCACTACAGGCCATAGATGACTTTCAACATAATATAAACATGAGGATGATGACAATGACATAATAATTCAATAAAACAATTTCAAGAATTAATTTATCCAGGAACCAATAACGTCCAAATTGTCAACATGATACTTCTTTGTAGAGTAAAATTCAAGAATGGTCAGAAGAATATTTCCAAGAAAAGAAACTAGATGAAGCGCAAATATCATGGATATTCCACTAATTTCATAGAGTATAGAAGTCAAAACTTTAACCAACTGAGTATAATAAAGAATGGAATAACAAAAAAATTCACCAGGCATGCGATAGACCGCACAGACAGGTTATTCCAACAGAATAATAAATAACGGAACCAGGTCCGGCGTAAAATGCATGCAGCATGGGATATTCCAATGTAATAATAAAGACGGAACCAAGTCCGGCATAAAACGCACAGACAGGATATTCTAACAGGATAATAAAGACGGAACCAGGTCCAGCGTAGAACGCACAGACATGATATTCCAACAAAATAATAAAGACAGAATCAGGTTCTGCATTAAACGCATAGACAGGATATTCCAATAGAATAATAAAGAATGGAATAACAAAAGAATTTCACCAAGTATGCGGTACTTCGCATAGACGGGTTATTCCAACATAATAACAAAGAATGGAATAACAGAAGATCTCTTCATGGATAAGAAAGAAATAATACTCCCTACCTTAGAAGAAACTGGATATAGAAGTGGTGAAGTAGTAGAATACTTTTCTTCTTTTTCTCTATAATTTCTCTCTATAATAATTGCTCTAAAGCTTTTGTGAATTGGTGAGAAATGAAGGAAGAATGAGCTTCTATTTATAGGAAAATATAGTTTCGATAATTGCACGTTTTGGGGCTCGAAATATTACAGTATAATACCTTCTTCTTTTTCTTCATTTTTAATTTAGTCCTGCAAGTATTATCAATCTTGCACCAACTCCCCTAATAGTAAATCATGTGAATCAATAGTAACTCGTGAATAGTAAATCGTGAGTAGTACTACGACACAAAAAGTGCTCCGAATACCCGAGTGAACAATATAACCTCTAGACATCAATTATCATCGAAATAAATGTCAATTTCCACTAACACTAATAATCCCAACACAATGGAACAATCAATTTCATCTTTAATCAACACAACTTATTCATCATTAATATTATAACTCACAATATTTAACAACCGTGTCGTTCCCGAGAAAGAGGGGGCTTTTCGATAAGGATTTCTCCTTATTGATGCATGATTAGGTGACCAAACCACTCCTCTACGCAGAACTTCTAGACATTATCAAAATTGCAAATAATAATATGAATAACTTTTGTCGTCTCAATTATTGATTTAATAATATAACATATTATGCGGATGATAATTGTGACAATAATTGAATCAATAATATGAGAGATATGATGCGTGCAATTCTTTGTAGCAATAATTGAGTATAAGCGAGTGACTTCTCACGTAAGCATCAATAATCAATCGGTGCTACTATGCGACCACGTGTACATTGTACTTTTACTAAAGAGTAGTTCAACAATTTTAACGGTAACACTTTCGTAGTTATTTTTATAAAAGATAATTCTGTCATTTTCTAACTACGAAAATACTTCCGTTGTGGGGTCCACCAATGATTGTGCCGTCGTACGAATATTCCCCGACAAAAAGAATATTCCCCGACCAATCGAATATTTTATAACAACTTGCATACTTTGAAAAATTTATAAATACTACCCACAACTATAACATTATATCAAATCCACACCATAATATTCAAAAAAAATATTTCGAGAAATTTAAATCTTTATTCATAAAATCTGGGGTTTCACAATCTCCCCTCCTTATGAAATTTCGCCCTCAAAATTTACGTATGCACTTTATATGCCAAAGAGGTGAGGATACTTTGACTTCATTTCAGATTCTAACTCTTTAGGTATAACCTTTGAGTGTTGAGTACGATCCTTCTTATCCAAGATTTTAACACGTATCTCCTCATACATTAAATCTTCTGCTATATCGTCTAGTTCTAATTTAATAATATGGTTCAGGTCGTCCACATATTTACGTAACATCGATACGTGAAAAATGTTATGAACACGTGACATACTTGGCGGTAAAACGAGTCTATAGGCCACAATTCCTACTCGATCGAGGATTTCAAATGGGCCAATTAAATCGAGGGTTGAGATTTCCTCTCTTCGTTAATTCTTGCTTCTAGAATAACGCCCTCTTGAACCTTCTTCATTCATCAGCTCCGGGTGTGTAGCTTGAGCGGATTTAACTTTATCGATTAAAGTCAATTCTAATCGTATATTCGTTATCTTCACGTGGGTTCCTAGAGTCTTTAACTCTATCTTCATCATTTATAAGTCGTACAAAATGGGTCTTTGTGTTAACAACATAGCACTCATAAACGCATACGATCTTCTACTCAACGCGTCAGCTACCACATTCGCTTTCCCGCGATGGTATTGAATGGTACGATCGTAATCTTTAACAATTCGAGCCAACGTCTTTGGCGCATGTTACGTTCGCTTTAGTTGAAAAAATATTTGAGGGTTTTAGAAATGGGTTTTGTACTGGGGTCAATACAAAATTCGATTTCATGCTCTAGGGTAGGCTAAGAAGTCTTCAGGAATACGTCAAGAAATTTATTAACGATAGAAATATCATTCAAAACTGTGACCCTCATCCAAGACTTGGATAACACGTCACATTGATACCTATCAACTTGCCATCTTCATTCACGATGTCGCTTCTGTAAAGTCGGGCGTTTGCATTCCATACAAGGAAGTCAACAACGAAAGGACCGAGGCTCTTTACTTATGGCTTGATATGACAGTGATTGACTATAGTGGTTTGGTTGCTTGAATTCGCACAACAAATTGGTTAGGAGTATGAAAGCTAACAACCTTACAAAAAGCATGATGAGTAGTTAACCAATCAATTCCTAAAATCACATCAAAGGTAAGTATTTTCAAAGAGATACGATCGACAGGTAACGTGAAAGTGATGATTTGAACAAGATTTATAAATAGTGGAGGTAACGAAGGTTTCTCCCAACTGAGTTTAAACAGATATATCAAAGTCTAACTTCTCCGGAGTTAACTTTAAACATTGAGCACAACTAGGTGAAATAAAAGAGTGAGTAGAACCGGTATCTAACACGGTATAGACTTTGCAAGAGTTTATGACTAACATACCCGTGATAATTTTATCCAGGTTCCTCGTCATGAAAAAAATGCTCTCTCTTAAACTACCGGCTTTGGCTTGTCTGGGACATCCTTTGGCATCACTATCCCAGCTGGACTTAACTTCACCATACGATAAAATCGAGCTAGGTGACCTTCTCTTCTGCAATTAAAACACGCTTTGGATTGCTGCGTACAGTTTGGATAGATGTGTCCCTCCTGTCCGCATTTGAAACATACGACCGATGTTCATTCTTCTTCCTTTGAAACGGGTGCTGGTGCCGACGTCTTGAAGTCATTGTTGAACCTTCTCTTTTTGAAATGTACATTCTTATTATTTTGGCCATGATTACCACCGAAATGGTTACCATTCATGGCATGATAATTTCCCTCACGATGGTTATCATTGTTCTGATGGTCGTTACCACCGGTACGATTACTATCATGTTGTTGGTCGTTGCCTTTTGGTTGTGCTGACTCGTTATCGTGTTCCAATAACTGAGCCCTATTCACAAAATCTGAATATAAACAAAGTTTGTGAGAAATGAGGTATTGGTGTATATTGGGTTTCAAACCTCTTAAAAACATTCGCGTCATTCGCTCCTCATTATCGACCAAATGGGATGCAAACCGAGAAAACTCGACAAACTTAGCCTCGTACTGCGACACGGTCATATTGTTTTGCTCTAGCTTGATGAACTCCACCTCTTTCATATGATGAATACTTTCGGGAAAGTACTTGTCATTGAACAGCTCTTGGAACTTCTCCCAAGACATCTTGAGTGCGTCAGTCTGGGTGTGTTTTATAGATTCCCACCAGTAATCTACCTCTTCACGCAACATAAAGGTGGAAAAGGGAACCTTTTTCTCCTCTGAGCATCTCAAGACATCAAATATCTTGGTGATCTGCTTTAACCATGTCTCCGCCTTAAGTGGTTTTGGCTTTCCCAAAAACTCCGGTGGTCCCAGCTCCTTGAACTGCTTAGCGGTGACCAACCGTGGGTTGCCATTGTTTCCTCCTGCATTATGAATAGGAGTCTCTCTCGTCTGGTGTTGCATGAATTATAAAAAGCTCCTAAACGTACCGTTGTTCTTCATTTGGTCAGTGTTGTTATTTACAGGAGGATTATCGCCATCCTGTTGCACATTGTCTTGATTATTGATCTAAGGAGACTCAACGGTCTCCTGTGTTCCATTGCTATTCTAAACATTCTCGGATGTCATTTTCAAATACTGCCACAAAACAAGGGTTAATTAACACATCACATATTATCCCTATACTCTGACCGACCAATTAAATATCAAATAAACTTAGGTAGGTCATACTAGCGAAGGAATTCCCCGTCTCTCCCCTCCTAGTTCTTATCTCACATCTCAGTCAGGGATCATATCCCTAAGCTTTAATACCAATTGTGACGCCCCCAAAACAGGGATACATCACCCATCTTGGGTCGCCAGATATATGGTACAAAATTCAAATACAAACAAATTATACAACAGTCGTGTAAAATATAATCTAAGAGTTTTTAATAAGAATATTGTCATCTAGACAATATACAAACTCAATGGAGTCCTCATTATATTTATTGTCACACTATTTCACTGAGTAGTGAGGACTACTAATGCTATCATCTGGTCCGTCACTCCATTCCCCGACTAGTCCCTACTACATTCTCATTTCCTAAAGAGAATAATGAAAGTAAAATGGTGAGCTCAACTAGCCCAGTAGGAAATATTATGACTAAGATAATGCAGAATATATTATCGTTAGCCATCAACAGTGTTAAACTGATATAATATAACAACCATCAAGTTTAACTACAGCGGAACAAGAAATCCATTAAAAGAGTCAAGTAGAGAATAAAATCTACTATCTTTTATGATTTAAAAAGGTTTTTCATCACTTTTATCATTTGAGACTCGACAATAAATAATCCACATCATTAAATCATCCCGCACTATGTGCCAAGGATATTCTTTTAGTATCACGACCACGAATTATCCATGCACTACGGCCAAAGAGATAATGTTTTCATCAATCAGTCCGATCATGCCATAAAACAATTCATCTTTGCACCCTTGGCCAAAGAGAATCCATAGCCATAATCATACCAAAAACTGTCCATCAATGCACTACGGCCAATGAGGACTTTTTCCACATCATTTGTAACATTACGGTCATGATTATACCGAATAATCCTGGTCATAATCATACCAAGTCCATCTATGCACTTTGTGCCATAGATGACTTTCAACATAATATAAACATGAGGATGATGACAATGACATAATAATTCAATAAAACAATTTCAAGAATTAATTTATCCAGGAACCAATAACGTCCAAATTGTCAACATGATACTTCTTTGTAGAGTAAAATTCAAGAATGGTCAGAAGAATATTTCCATGAAAAGATACTGGATGAAGCGCAAATATCATGGATATTCCACTAATTTCATAGAGTATAGAAGTCAAAACTTTAACTAACTGAGTATAATAAAGAATGGAATAACAAAAGAAATCACCGAAGCATGCGATAGGCCCGCATGAACGGTGTAATTCCAATAGAATAATAAATAACGGAACCAGGTCCAACGTAAAACGCACAGACAGGATATTCCAACAGAATAATAAAGACGGAACCAGGTCCGGCGTAAAATGCACAGACATGATATTCTAATAGAATAATAAAGACGGAACCAGGTCCGACATAGAACGCACAGACAGGATATTCCAACAGAATAATAAAGACAAAATCAGGTTCGACATTAAACGCATAGACAGGATATTCCAACTGAATAATAAAGAATGGAATAACTGAAGAATTTCACCAAGTATGCGGTGCCAGCGCATGTAGACAAAGTTATTCTAATATAATAACAAAGAATGGAATAACAGAAGTTCTCTTCATGGATAAGAAAGAAATAATACTCCCTACCTTAGAAGAAACTGGATATAGAAGTGGTGAAGTAGCAGAATACTTTTCTTCTTTCTCTCTATAATTTCTCTCTATAATAATTGCTCTAAAGCTTTTGTGAATTGGTGAGAAATGAAGGAAGAATGACCTTCTATTTATAGGAAAATATAGTTTCGATAATTGCACGTTTTGGGGCTCGAAATATTACAGTATAATACCTTCCTCTTTTTTTTCATTTTTAATTTAGTCCTGCAAGTATTATCAATCTTGCACCAACATCCCTAATAGTAAATCATGTGAATCAATAGTAACTCGTGAATAGTAACTCGTGAATAGTACTCCGACACGAAAAGTGCTCCGAATACCCTAGTGAACAATATAACCTCTAGACATCAATTATCATCGAAATAAATGTCAATTTCCACAAACACTAATAATCCCAACACAATGGAACAATCAATTTCATCTTTAATCAACACAACTTATTCATCATTAATATTATAACTCACAATATTTAACAACCGTGTCGTTCCGGAAAGAGGGCTTTTCGATAAGGATTTCTCCTTATTGGCGTGCGATTAGGTGACCAAACCTCTCCTTGTGAGAACTTTAGACATTGTCGATATTGCAAATAATAATATGAATAACTTTGTCGTCTCAATTATTGATTTAATAATATAACATATTATGCGAGGACATTGTGACAATAATTGAATCGATAATATGAGAGATATGATGCATGAATTCTTGTAGCAATAATTGAGTATAAGCGGTGACTTCTCACGTAAGCATCAATAATCAATACTGTGTGTACTACTATGCAACTGAAACAGACATCGTATTTTTTACTACAGAGTAGTTCAGCGGTTTTAACGGTAACACTTCCACCGTTATTTTTATAAAAAGATAATTCTGTCATTTTCTAACTACGACAATACTTCCGTTGTGGGGTCCACCAATGATTGTGTCGCCGTACGAATATTACCCGACAAAAAGAATATTCCCCGACCAATCGAATATTTTATAACAACTTGCATACTTTGAAAAATTTATAAATACTACCCACAACTATAACATTATATCAAATCCACACCATAATATTCAAAAAAAATGTTTCGAGAAATTTAAATCTTTATTCATAAAATCTAGGGTTTCACAATGTGGGCCAACCACTTGGCCACCAAGTAAGGGTGGTGGCCAAGTTAACTTGGTGGCTAAGATGTGGAGGAGGTGGGAATAGTAATTTTAGGGGCGAAATGACTATTTTGCCCCTAGCCTTGAAAATCTATAAATAGGAAGCTTATTTCATTTGTTTGGAAATTGGAAAGTTGTCAAACATTTGAGAGAGAGAGAGAGAGAGAGAGAGATTTCGGATGAAGGAGAAGAGGAAAAGGTTGCTCGTGAGCAAACTTTGTTCGACGGAAGGAGATTAAAGAAGAAAGGTAATCCAAAAACCTAACTTCTAGATTATTTTCTTTATTTTCTATGTTAAAACATAGTTTAATGAGAATAAGAAGTAAAAGATATTGAGAATGATTTCATATGGTTGAAATCATGAGAAAATAAGAAATAAAAAATAAAAAATTTAGTTTATAAATTTCTTAAGGAAGTATAAGATTCGTAAGGATTTTGAGCGATCCGAATGAATTTTATGAAAGTAGGTCAAATAAGTAAGGAATGGTGTTCTATAACATTAAATTCTAAGAAAAAGTGAAATCATAATCCAAAATATCGATTAAAAATGAAGAACAAACGAAGAACACGAAGAACACATGAAGAACACGAAGAACGTTGTTGATGGACAAATTTAAAACCATCGTAGAATAATTGTTGTTGATGGACAAGTTTAAAACCATCGCGTATAAGTTAGTTGCTTATTGCTTGGTTAGGAACGATAGAAACGTTCATAAAGAACGGATTAAAACTAAGCTATAACGAAGTTATGGCGAAAATTTTGTAAAAGAAGGACAAAAATTTGAAAGTTAGTAAATGAACCCGAATGTGTAGGGTTTCATAAGAATGTAAGAGAATGTATAAAACGTGAGTCGTGGACTTAAGAACGAACGAATTCTGAGTTCAGATAACCGAATTACGGATGAACGAGCGAAGAACGTTAAAAGCGTATAAATGAATGAAGGGTTAAGATTAAGCCAAATGAATGGCATGTTAACGGATTCAGAACGAAGTTCTGTTCGAGGCATTTTAAAGTACGTAAGATAAGGAAGAGAATGGCTTTGGAACGACCTCGTTCCGAGTTATAACGAAAAAGTTATGAGATCGTAATATACGCGTCTCAAACTTAATGAAAGACTTAGAAATTTTTCTAGGGTTTAGGCTCGGCGCCGCAGCGCCAGCTGAGCTTTGAGAAGTGGTGCCGCAACGCAATCTCGGGCCTCGGTTGCTGTTAATTGGCACCGCAGCGCGAGAGATAACAAAGGACTTGGCGCCACAACGCCAGCCCAGGAATAAAGGAAAGAGAAGTAGGTGTGCATTGGCAGCGAGACGAGAGGAAAGGAGGAACGCAGCGGCCGCAATATGCCAGTGCAGAGAACAATGCCAGAAATGAGATTTTTATTTCTCAAATACTGGAGGATGTGCAAGAAAGAAGTATGAAAATTTAGTTCAAGTAATGTAACACTTAAGTAAGTGTGTTAAGCTTTTAGTGAAGGTTGAACAGAAAGATTAAACGGGATTAAAAGAAGGTGAACGCGAGTTACGTAACCGATGTCCGGGGACCGTAGTCGCGATAAACGAATGTGAGGGATTGCTATGAATGTGATTCCTTAGACGTTGAGTAACGAGGGTAATGAATAACATTCTGATGTTATGTTATGGTAATGTAAGATGAATGTAAAGCGTATAGACGCTGTGAACGCAACGTTGTTGCGAAGAACGATCGGTCTTAGCATACAATGATCTGTATGGCTTCGACATTAAGAAAGAACAAAGAACATGGGGTTCATGGGATGGATAATAATTGAAAGTAATTAAAACCTTGAGTAAGGTTGAATGAGAGGTTAAGAGACGAGCAACGTGAACGTTGAATACGTAAATGATCCTCGTAAATCGTATTCATGGCGGACGAACGTTCTAAGTATACCATGGTTGTATGACATAGACGTTGACGAAGGTAGTATGTAAAATATGAATTTTTGAGAAAGCCGTAACGAATGGTAATAAGATTAATGAAAACCGAATGTGATTCGGATAAGAATGAATCCTGAGGTATGGCATTTACTTGCCAGAAAGCTATAAGGAATAAGAAATTAATTTAACGAACATTATAATTTAATAGTTCGTATAAATTAAGAGAAAGTTAGGTTCTGGTACAATCGTAACCTTTGATGGTTGACATATGGGAGCTGGGCTAAACAATTCCTTCAAAGAGCGAAGGTATATACAAAACTGGCAACCGATCTAACTCACTGTGTGGGCAGTGTAGATGAGACGGGAACTTATTTGTTGGTTGTTTGTGGGAAACCACTCAGAGTACCATATGGACTACTAGCAGAGAAACGATGTGTGCTGAGTCCTAGAGAAGTATAAGAAGAAGATAAGAATTTAAATCATCAAAGATGACGAACGTTTTGAGTAAGACATCTCCGTATGTCATGAAACCGTAAACCAGTAATGAAAGTTAGTCGCGTAAAATTATATTGTAAGAACGCGAACCTTAAGAAGTAAAGTTAAGTAAACCAATGCGTAAGTCAAGTATATGACTAATTGGTGTATTTGTTATTTCCTTATGTGTTATAGGGATTGGAATGAAAGCGATTCGATTGTAAGGTGTGGTATGCGTAAAGGCAAGTTTCCTAACTTTATTCATACTATATGAATGCTAGTTTGTTAAACTTCTCATAAGTTGAACTTGAGAAGTCTTGTCTTGTCTATGTGCATATGTGCGATGTATGTACAAGGTGGTAGTATGTATGAGGCCTTGTGCCACAATTTGAACACTTCGGTGTTTCCTTGAGATGAACTGTTCTGTGATTGAACTGTTCAATACGACTATTTTTTTGTTTATACATGAACCGTTATTATTAAGTCTGTGCTAATGATTCTAGCCAGACAGAATGTGTATGAAAAAGGTAGAAGAATGAAAGTATTTCAAAGTGCATGTGAACGATGTTTTAAGATGATAGGAATCGAGATAATTCCTATTATTCAAGTAGCTTCATAACCTTTGTTCGGTTATCGAAGTTCTAAAAAATGTTTAAACTCTTGAATTGTTTGTTCAACTGTTATGACTTGCTGGGCAATTGAATGTTCACACTTGATTTAAATGAAAAACATTTTTAGCGAGCGATGTTAGAAAGAACTTATGGATCCCATAAAGATCAAGCTGATCGGTATCAAGACGAAGTGCCATTCAGTATATGAATGCGCGGGAAGAGCAAGTGAGACTTGTAATGTAGAAAGATGAGAATTAAACTATAGAATAGTTTAATGAACGATTATGTATCCTTGGTGGCGGATAAAAGTCACTCGTGCAAGATGTAAAGAATAATGTAATTATCATTATTTGTAATGAGAAAAGCTATAAGGTTTTAGAACCTGGGAATTCAGAATGTATGTTATTATATTTCAGTATATAATGATGTATGTTGGATGAATGATGTACTCGTGACGTACAGAATCCAGGTGTGAAGATAGACCAAATTTCGGGGCGTTACAGTGAGTCCCGACGGAAATTCTAATGTGAGTCCCGATGGGGAATTCTAACGTGAGTCCCCGATGGGGAATTCTAACGCGTGAGTCCCGACGGAAATTCAACGTACATTCAAGTCGTTAACACACATATCAACGAAGGTCAAGTAGCCTTGACGTTATTTCAGCCAATAGCGATTAAACCTATTAGAGCTGTAGAGCTATTCGATGATTTCATGCTTGATTACTCATATTCCCCAGCGGATCCCCGGCGGGGGTCACAACTCAATGTTCCGTTGAATCACACGTCAACGAAGGTCAAGCAACCTTGATAATTTACCCACGGAGTATCAGCCGTTGATTCATACGTCAGCGAAGGTCAAGCAACCTTGACAAGATATCCCACAGGATTTTTCAGCTGTTGATTCACATGTCAGTGAAGTACACGTCAGCGAAGGTCAAGCATCCTTGACAGCATTTGCTGTTGGAAGTAAATCCAACAGAATCTTGCCATGTCCTAGCTATACCAACCAGGAAAGGTCAACGTTATCAAAGAGGATAGATGATGGAATATGTTATACACATCCTCAAACAGACCAAGCTTTATCCCCACAGATCTCTTACACATAAGAGGTACATCTTCAGGATCAAGTCGTTACCAAGAACACAGGAATTTGGTGATAACTCCAACATCAACATCTTAACAGATTCAGATTACACATCAAATCTGGTCATCATTGCCAATCCCCAGTTAAAGCAACAAAGATCTAGCAGGTACGTTTACTCGTTTATATATGAACTGTGTGTCGGACTTTGTTCGATGAGCATGGATTTTACATCCGGTGCGTTTACTCGCTTATATATATATATATATATATATATATATATATATATATATATATACTGTGCGATACCTAATTTCGAGGACGAAATTTCATAAGAAGGGAGGTTGTAAGACCCAACTTTTATGAATAAAGAATTTTTTCGAAATATATATTTTTGAATATTATGGTGTGGATTTGATATAATGTTATAGTTGTGGGTAATATTTACAAATTTTGCAAAGTAAGCAAGTGGTTATATAAATATTCCATTGGTGAATATTTATTTTATCAGGAATATATTAAATGCAAGGCACAATCATTGGTGGACCCTACAACGGAAGTATATTGTAGTTTTAGAAAACTACAAAATTATCTTTTATAAAAATAACGGCGAAAGTGTTACCATTAAGCTGTTGAACTACCCAATAGTAAAAGTATGCTGATGTCTGGCGTGGTTGTATATAGTAACACACGGTATTGATTATTGATGCTTACGTGAGAAGTCACTTTCAGTTATACTCAATTATTGCTCGATAAATTATCATATATCATGGCGCCCAAAATTCAAAGTACTTGAAACCCGAATTCGGTGCTTCACGATACCATTTCTTTGAGCGGAATAATAATAATAATAATAATAATAATAATAATAATAATAATAATAACAATAATATAGATTATCAAATTTAATTTACATATTATTAAGAGTTTTCAATCCCAAGTACGAAACCTTTAAACATTTGTTACATTACATGATAATTAATATATATCATCATTATCCTAATAAAGTCTAGTTATTACAAAAGATAGCATTATCATTCATTCATCGACCTTCCCTTTCCCTTTGTTCTTGGCAGAGCCTTCAGGTTGTTCATACTTAGCTGAAAACATTTAAATTAAGCAAGGATGAGCATTGGAGTGCTCAACAAGTAATAGCAACAATAACATTTAGTTGAATGAATTAAAATTTTTTTGAACGATACTTCTACAACAAATCAACAGTTGTGAAGTAAGCTGAACCAATAATAAACAACATATCATTTCGATTTCAAAATTTTGAAACTACTTATTGACTACAAATGAGGATCATTTGACAAACTATGAACATTATTTTCTATTTTTGAAAAGTTTAAACAGAACTTCATCTGTAAACCGTCATAACTTACGGGCACGGGGGGTGATCAGCCCGTTATGCCCTATATTGATCAATACTACATTATAGGATGATATTTTCGTCCAACATTTCCACCTTAGGCGCATAAAAGTTTCCCATATTTGGGATGTTGATAACAATCTTGAATCCAAACAAAAACAATTCGGTTGGATAATAAAGTTTTATCTTGTTCAACAAAAAATTTTAAATTTGTGTCTAGCCAGATCAAATAGCTTAGACGGCTTTTAATTCAACGTGTACATACTGGACACCGATAAGTATGTATCAACATGTGATAAAATATAATGATTATCCAAGTGAGGACACTTGTATAACCATGTTTAGAAATTAACGAACATAATATATTTCTTGATCTACAATAACAGAATTAAGGAACTTGTACAACAGATTATAATTTAATAACTTACTTATACAGAATCATTGCATAAGTATATACAAATGTTGAAATATTTGGATAATAAAAAGAATAGTTAGATATTATCTTACGCATGTCCATTGCATAAAGTAAATGTAAAGGGTTAGATACTTGCCTTGTTTGTTGTTTACACAACTTAGATTATCTTTTATATCAAGCCCTATCATTAAATAGATCATTTGCTTGATTAGAATAACATATAATATCATATCAGATCGCTATTTGCAATCAAAGACATAACCTAATCACATCATCGTATAAGTTTAACAACCATGAATCACAAATAAACATTTATTAAGTCAACCTATCTAAGTCCGGATCAATTTTTGAAATATGCGATTGTATTGATAACTTTATCGAGTAATTATCGAAGTCTAAGACTCTAATCTCATAACTTAGTATCAATCATATTATTTTTAAATGACTTATAATAATTTTTAAACATTTATTATAATTTATCATTAATTTTCAAACATCGAAATCATTATTAAATGATTTAAATATTAAGTAATTTCATTATCATTAACATTTAATTAATATTAAACTATTAATGAAACCATTGCCAAAATATTAAAGTTATTTATAATAACTTAGAATATTTTTAAAGTATTAATATTACCCTTAAATGATTTTTAAAATATTTAAAATCATTTTAAATAATTATCATTAATATTAAAGTATTAATGTATTATTTATCAAAATATTAAAAGTCATTAAGTATAACTTAATAATATTTTTAATTCATTTATATCCTTTTTAAATGATTTTTAAATTAAAACCATTTTTAAACTATTTATTTAATATAATTATTAAATAAATTTAATATTATTAATAATAAATTAATAATCATTAATATTAAATTATTAATGAAATTATCCTTTAAATATTAAAAGTTATATTTTATAACTTAAAATATTTTTAAACTATTTATTTTCATTTAAAATGATTTTTCTAATTATAAAATCATTTTTAATTAATTTATTTAATATAATTACTAATTAAATCTAATAGCATTAATATTAAATAATTAATGAAATTTGTCTTAAAATATTAAAAGTTATATTTTATAACTTAAAATATTATTAAATACCTTTTATCATTTAAAATGATTTTTAACATAATAAAATCATTTTTAATCAATTTATTTAATGCATTTATTAAATAAATAAAATATAAATAATATTTAAATAATTATTAATATTTATGAAAAATATGTCAAATTATTAAAAGTTAATTTTTATAACTTAAAATAATTTTTAAAACTATTTTTTGGAATTTTTAATAATTAATTTCTATTTTTAAATGATTTTGGAAAATAATTTAATTAAAATAAATAAACTGTCGCTATAGCCTTTAGCTGACAGTGAAAGCGTCGCCTTTAGGTGTTCTTGAGCCCTCAAGAACATTCATAGCAGCAATTTAACAAGTGACTACTTTGACCATCACATTAAACACTTGATCGATTATTGTATTTCGGGTAAGTAATGATTAGAGGTTCAGTAGTACTACGTGTCGACTACACGATCCAACAACAAACATGGCCAACAAGCATAAAACAGAGAGATATAAGAGCCCGTAAAGTGGTCGTTGAGTGTTCTTCATTTCGGGTTGCCCGTAAATGAAGAATAGTTCGACTATTCCACTTTTGGCTTCCACAACTTGATATCCTGTTGATGTTTAATGATTTAAGGCTTTCAAGTTCTAGACCACATGTAGTACTATAGATCTATCACAAAAAATCAACATAACAACAACACATCAAACCATATGGATCGGTTCAGTAGTAGTGGTCGAATCGCTTATGAAGGTTTCGGGTTACCCAGAAACTTCATCCGGCAATTTCCTCCACACCACTTTGACCACCGATTACTTTGATTCAGAAGAAGGATATAAAGATTCTAGAGGCATGGTCATGTAGCCTACACTTTAAACAACAACATTACCATAATAAAGAGTCTAACACGTAAAAACAAGCAAGATCTAAACGCATGAACATGCTGTCAGATTTTTTCGGGCACGCTCGGGTTACCCGTAAACGTTTCTATTAATGCCTGGCGGTCAACGTGGTTTGACCACTAATAACTTTCAATCAGCTTATGATTTGACTCTGATTCCAGTTTCAGATCAAAGATCTCATGGCATACTACAAGATCAAAGCTTAAAAAAACAAAAAAACTAAACGAAGGAGAGATCTACAAGGCCCCGACATTCCTTGTCGACAACAAAATTTTATTTTTTCCAGATTTTGTAAATCTTCAAATCCGAGCCTCTAGATGTTATGGATCTAACATCTAGAAACCCAAGATCATCTTTATACACAACATACAACATATTTAACAAAAAAAACTAACATCTACCATAGGATCAAAAGTCGATTTCATTTTAGGGTTTATACCTCCTATGAGCAATTTTTGATTCTTGGCTACTGATTTGGTTATGGAATTCGTGGGGCTTGATTTGGGGACTGGTCTAGCACTTGAAATTCGTGGGTTTAGAGAGAGATGGTCTTGGAGAAGTGTATGAGCACAAATGAGCAAATATGTGCAATTTTCTCTCTCCTAACCTATTTATAATTCTTAGATTCAATGTATCTAACTTGCAAGGTGTCAAAGAGGATAAGATTGGAGAAGTTTTAGGCATGTGCTATAAATCTAGAGTGATGACTTGCAATCTAGCTTATTAAATAAATACCAAAAAGGCTATTTAGTAAACTAACAAAGTATTTTAGGGTATTTTTGTCCATGATACTTGAATCTAGGTTAAAATCAATAGATCTTAAACCTTAAGGTTTTCCAAATAATTTCTAGGGTTTAAAAATTTAAGTTTAAAGTTTAATAAAATTTTAATTAGACCACACTAATTAAAATTAGGGATTTTAAAATAATTAGGTTTTAAATAATTAGGGTTTCTTAAATTATTAGGTTTTAAAATAATTAGGGTTAATTAAATAATAATTAGGGTTTCAAATTTATAAATTAGGTTTCAAATAATTAGGGTTTCTAAATAATAATTAGGGTTTCCTAATTAACCTTTAATTAATTATAATACTCAACATTAATCAAATAACACAATTTCTTACTAATCATAAACTCCTCGGTTTGAGTTTCAAATTAGGGTTTTTAGGGTTTGTCATGATACACCATAATTGACCAACCATTGTCAATCATATATACATATACATACAAGATACATATTTATAGCACTAAAATTTAAAATATAATTAATATATATATTATTATTATCATTCTTTATTCCAAAACCGTAATTAGGGTTTGGATTCCATATCTCGATTTACCTTGCATAAACAAACTTTATTAATTAAGTTAAAATATTTAACTTAATAATCCAAGCTAAAATTCATATAAATAAATAATAACTATAATAGCTATAATAACCATTCCTTATATTATTTAAATAATATAATATCATATTTCCTTTGAAAAAAATAAATAATAAAAACATTTCTACAATAAAATTAATTATTATAAAAATATAATTTATAATGATCATTAATTCTAAAATAAAATTATTTGTAAATATTCATGTAATAAATATATTTTTATTTACCACATATATATATACACATTATCTTGTACATAATCCTCATCCTTAAAATAAAAAAAAAAATTATATTAAAATTTTTATTTTTTATTTATATAGAAAATATCAAGTTATTACATTCACCTCCTTATAAAGATTTCATCCCCCTAATCACCGCTTTTAAAACTTACATATATAAGGGTACATAGCATACACAAATATTTTAGTAGATCTCGATCATAATTGAACGAACTGATCTTTAACTTTTTACATAAAGCTTGTCTTTCTGATTAAACGAAAATTTGATTTCTTGAAAGAACTCAAATTCCTCCCTCAAAATTTCTTTATAAAAATTTTATTATTTATAGGAAAATCATGTATAAGAGAATAAAAGTTATCTGAATAATACGGAGTTCTATTATTGCCGCCACCGTATATCCCGGATCGTTATGTTGAAGACCCTTGCAGAGATTTTTTTTGGCTTGCTAGATGATGTTGGTCCTGTGATCGCCAAAGTTCCGCTTTTCCCCATGTTCACGCTTTCTGCTTCCGTCCTCCTTTTCGGACAGTCCTTCACCTTATGCTCCTTTGATCCATCTGAGAAAACACCCATTAACAGCTTCTAGGATTTGGGGGGTTGGAGAGAGATATGCCCCCTCTTGCCCACACTTAAAACATACAAATTTACCTTTCGGACATTCCCCAAATGGTTCTTTTTCCACAGTTCCCACATTGTACCAAAATTGCTTCTTCTTTGTACCTTCCTCGCTTCACTGCGATACCCCCAAAGTTGTTTCCTTCCTCTTTTCATTCCTATTCCCCCTATTTGTTTCCACCTTCCAGACTCCCTCAACCTTACCCTTGTTCCTTCTTTCTTTGTTGTAGAGGCTCATGGCCTCACTCCCCTCCTCAGCAATAATAGCTTTCTCCATGAGTGCTACGAACGTAGGGATTTGCAACACTGCCACCTTGTTGTAGAGCCAAGGTTTTAATCCCAACTCAAACCTTCTAGCTTTTCTAGCCTCGATCAACTTGATGATGCGAGCAAACCTAGCTAACTCATTAAACTTAGGCGTGATTCGACAATCGTCATATTCTCCTATTTTAATTCAAGAAATTTTACCTCCATCCTAGCTGCCGATACTAGATGAAAAATAGTTTTCAAAAAATAGAGTTTTAAACCTTTCCCAAGTAACTACACCTTCTCCCGCCCTCGCCTGATTTATTTCCCACCAAAAATTTGCTTCACCCTTCATCATGTAGGTGGCAAAAGCGGTCTTTTGCCCCTCAGCCACCCTAGCTATAACGAACGCCTTTTTGATTTCCTTAACCCAAGTTTGGGCTTCTATAGGGTCAATTGTACCTCTAAATTCGGGCGGTCCGATAGCCTTGAAGTCTTTGAAGATTGCCAAGTGTTGTGTCATTTGGTTCCTCGCGATTGGTATTCCTTGTTGCATAGCTTTCGAGCTACCATGTTTTGCAAAGTGTCTTTGTATTGGATCTGGTTGTTGTCCCCCAGCGTTATTGACTGATTCTTCTGCCCTTCGATTTCTAGTTTGACGTCTTGGCGGCATTATCTGATTAAATAAAACATAATTTAACTTACATTCTAAACCTTATCATATAAGTTTAATATATTAAACTTGTTTCATTACTCAAACATAGATTCATATTCATTCAACGATTTCAAAATACTTTTATATAACATACTTGCATTAAACATTAGCTATCCCTTTGTGACTACAAAAGTCGGGATTTACAAACTTGATCATTACAAAAGTTGAGAACATAACCTTACACAAACATATACTTATCAGCACATATTACATTAAAACACACCTACACAATGTAACCTATACTACCTATTTATTACACCTTTTCCTTGGACAACTTTTTCGCTTGATGACCTTCTATTCCACAATTAAAATGCATACACATCATGTTAGATTGGGACAATGAGGAGAGAAATGTCCTTCTTCGTCCGCAATTGTAGCAAACATATTCCCCTTTTCTGCATACACCTTCATGTTTCTTGTCATAATTTGCACACCTTTCTATTCGATTAATTTTCCTTGGTTGTTATCAGGATTTCCTATATCACGATCTTTCATTTTTCTTTTCCTCTTCTTGCTCGGAGCTGCGCATGCTTTGTTGCTTTTAGCTCCAATTTGGTCAATTTGGATTTTAAGCTTATCTTGTTCTTCCATTGTTTCTATTAATGCTTTTCGCAGTTGACTATTTAGTAGTTTTTTCTATTTCCCACAACTTTTCCAAAGAGGAAACCTGGTCCCGTATATTCTCAGATTTTGATTGATGCTTGATCGGCCCAACTTCAAAGTGTCCGAATCACTATCCGTCAATTCCACCATTTTTCGGATCCGGTATTACGTTTTCCACAATCACCACCTCATCGAGGTTGCCTTCACTTTGAGCCTTTATTTCAAATTTATTGGCTTTGATATTGGCTCTCTTCTTTACGATCCGAGGGTATCCTAATCCTTTTTCATTGACATCTACACACATAAATTATCCCGATTAGTATATAATATATACACATAACAAACAATAATTTTGTATAGGTTATCTTTTTATTTGGTTTGACGATGAATTTATCCGATTCATCTCTTTTTAAACTCTATATGAGTTGTTTATATTTTCAACGCTTTTCCTCTCGTTTCTAAGGTTATAGCCTAAGGTCTATCCCACCTAAGGTTTCTAACCCTATAGCTCGATATACTATGTCGTGTGACGCCCAAATTCAGGTACTTGAAACCCGAACTCAGTGCTTCACGATACCATTTCTATGAGTGGAATAATACTAATAATAATAACAATAATTAAGATTATCAAATTTAATTTTATATATTATCAGAGTTTTCAATCCCAAGTACGAAACCTTTAAACATTCGTTACATTACATGATAATTAATATATATCATCATTATCCTAATAAAGTCTTGTTATTACAAAAGATAGCATTATTTTTCATTCAATGACCTTCCCTTTCCCTTTGTTCTTGGCAGAGCCTTCAGGTTGTTCATACTTAGCTGAAAACATTTAAATTAATCAAGGATGAGCATTGAAGTGCCC
The DNA here is from genome assembly GCA_020205615.1 of Panax quinquefolius. Taxonomy (NCBI): domain Eukaryota; kingdom Viridiplantae; phylum Streptophyta; class Magnoliopsida; order Apiales; family Araliaceae; genus Panax; species Panax quinquefolius. The sequence continues at coordinate 70,558,381 of CM035169.1, read as the reverse complement.
AACAAGTAATAGCAACAATAACATTTAGTTGAATGAATTAAATGTTTTTTTGAACGATACTTCTACAAACAAATCACAGTTGTGAAGTGTTTGAACCAATAATAAACAACATATCATTTCGATTTCAAATTTTTGAAACTACGTATTGACTATAAATGAGGATCATTTGACAAACTATGAACATTGTTTTCTATTTTTGAAAAGTTTAAATGTAACTTCATCGTAAACATCATCATAACTTACTAGCACGGGGGTGATCGACTGTTATATGCCTATATCGATCAATACTACATTATAGGATGATATTTTTGTCCAACATTTTTCCGCCTTTTTAGGCGCATAAAAGTTTCCCATATTTGGGATGTTCATACTAGTCTTGAATCCAAACCAAAACAATTCGGTTTGATATAATAAAGTTTTTATCTTGTTCAACAACAAATTTTAAGTTTGTGTCTAGCCGGATCAAATAGCTTTAGACGGCTTTTAATTCAACGTGATACATATTGGACAGACAACTATAAGTATGTATCAACATGTGATAAAATATATTGATTATCCAAGTGAGGACACTTGTATAACCAAGTTTAGAAATTAACGAACAGAATATATTTCTTGATCTACAATAACAGAATTAAGGAATTTGTACAACAGATTATAATTTAATAACTTACTTATACAGAATCATTGCATAAGTATATACAAAGGTTGAAATATTTGAATAATTGAAAAGAATAGTTCAGATATTATCTTACGCATATCCATTGCATAAAGTAAATGCAAAGGGTTAGATATTTGCCTTGTCTGCTGCTTACACAACTTAGATTTATCTTTTATATCAAGCCCTATCATTAAATAGATCATTCGTTCGATTAGAATAACATATGATATCATATCAGATCGCTATTTGCATCAAAGCACATAACCTAATCACATTGTCATATAAGTTTAACAACCATTGAATCATAAATAAACATTTATCAAGTCAACATATCTAAGTCCAGATCAATTTCTAAAATATGTCGGTGTATTTATAACTTTATCGGGTAATTATCGAGTCTAAGACTCTAATCTGTAACTTTGTATCAGTTATATTATTTTTAAATGACTTATAATAATTTTTAAGCATTTATTGTAATTTATCATGAATTTTCAAACATGGAATCATTATTAAATGATTTAAATATTAAGTAATTTCATTATCATTAACATTTAATTAATATTAAACTATTAATGAAACCATTGCCAAAAATATTAAAGTTATTTATAATAACTTAGAATATTTTTAAAGTATTATTATTATTACCCTTAAATGATTTTTAAAATATTTAAAATCATTTTTAAATAATTATCATTAATATTAAAGTATTAATATATTATTTATCAAAATATTAAAAGTCATTAAGTATAACTTAATAATATTTTTAATTCATTTATATCCTTTTAAATGATTTTTAAATTAAAACCATTTTTAAACTATTTATTTAATATAATTATTAAATAAATTTAATATTATTAATAATAAATTAATAATCATTAATATTAAATTATTAATGAAATTATCCTTTAAATATTAAAAGTTATATTTTATAACTTAAAATATTTTTAAACTATTTATTTTCATTTAAAATGATTTTTCTAATTATAAAATCATTTTTAATTAATTTATTTAATATAATTACTAATTAAATCTAATAGCATTAATATTAAATAATTAATGAAATTTGTCTTAAAATATTAAAAGTTATATTTTATAACTTAAAATATTATTAAATACCTTTTTATCATTTAAAATGATTTTTAACATAATAAAATCATTTTTAATCAATTTATTTAATGCATTTATTAAATAAATAAAATATAAATAATATCCAAATAATTATTAATATTTATGAAAAATATGTTAAATTATTAAAAGTTAATTTTTATAACTTAAAATAAATTTTAAAACTATTTTTAGAATTTTTAATAATTAATTTCTATTTTTAAATGATTTTTGAAAATAAATTAATTAAAATAAATAAAACTGTCAGCTATAGCCTTTATTGACAAAAAGCGTCGCGCTTTAGGTGTTCTTGAGCCCTCAAGAACATTCATATAATACTAATTTCGGGTGAACTACTTTGACCACACATTAAACACTTCGATTATTGTTTCGGGCAAGCTAATGATTAGAGGTTGTAGTACTATTGTCTCGATTACACGATCCAACAACAAACATGGCCAAAAAGCATAAAACCAGAGAGATCTAGGCCCATAAAGTAGCTGTCAGAGCTGTTCTTCATTTCTGGGTTACCCATAAATGAAGAACAGTTCGACTGTCCACTTTTGGGCTTCCACAACTTGATATCCTGTTGATGTTTAAGTGATTTAAGGCTTTCAAGTTCTAGACCACATGTAGTACTATAGATCTATCACAAAAAATCAACATAACAACAACACATCAAACCAATATGGATCTGAATTAAAGTAGTGGTCGAATCGCTTATGAAGGTTTCGGGTTACCCGTAAACTTCATCCAGCGTAGCTTTTCGCCCACACCACTTTGATCACTTATTACTTTGATTTAGAGAAGGATATAAAGATTCTAGAGGCATGGTCATGTAGCCTACACTTCAGACAACAACATTACCACAATAACAGAGTCTAACACGTAAAAACAAACAAGATCTAAACGCATGAACATGCTGTCAGACTTTTTGGGCACGTTCTGGGTTACCCAAAAACGTTCGGTCAATGCCGGTCAACGTGGTTTGACCACTAATAACTTTCAATCAGCTTATGATCTGACTCTGATTCCAGTTTCAGATCAAAGATCTCATGGCATACTACAAGATCAAAGCTTAAAAACACAAAAAACTAAACACAGAAGGAGATCTACAAGGCCTGACATTCCTTGTCAGACAACAAAATTTTATTTTTTTCCAGATTTTGTAAATCTTCAAATCCGAGCCTCTAGATGTTATGGATCTAACATCTAGCAACCCAGATCATCTTTATACACTACATACAACATATTTAACACAAAAAAACTAACATCTAACATATGATCAAAAGTCAGATTTCGTTTTAGGGTTTATACCTCCTATGAGCAATCTTTGATTCTTGGCTACTGATTTGGTTATGGAATTCGTGGGGCTTGATTTGGGGACTGGTCTAGCACTGGAAATTCGTGGGTTTAGAGAGAGATGGTCATGGAGAAGTGTATGAGCACAAATGAACAAATATGTGCAATTTTCTCTCTCCTAACCTATTTATAATTCTTAGATTCAATGTATCTAACTTGCAAGGTGTCAAAGAGGATAAGATTGGAGAAGTTTTAGGCATATGCTATAAATCTAGAGTGATGACTTGCAATCTAGCTTATTAAATAAATACCAAAAAGGCTATTTTAGTAAACTAACAAAGTATTTTAAGGGTATTTTTGTCCATGATGCTTGAATCTAGGTTAAAATCAATAGATCTTAAAACTTAAGGTTTTCTAAATAATTTCTAGGGTTTAAAATTTAAGTTTAAAGTTTAATAAAATTTTAATTAGACCACACTAATTAAAATTAGGGATTTAATAGAAAATTAGGGTTTTTAAATAATTAATATTATTAAATAATAATTAGGGTTTCAAATTATAATAATTAGGTTTTTAAATAATTTTAGCATTAGGTTTCAAAAAATTATAATTGGGTTTTAGACCTAATTAATCTTAAATTCTATAATACTCAACATTAATCAAATAACACAATTTCTTACCAATCATAAACTCGGTTTGAATTTTAAATTAGGGTTTAATGAATTTACTAGGGTTTGTCATGATACATCATAATTGACCAACCATTGTCAAATCAATATATATATTACATATTTATAGCACTAAAAATTAAAATATAATTAATTATATATATTATTATTATCATTCTTTATTCCAAAACCGTAATTAGGGTTTGGATTCCATATTTGATTTACCTTGCATAAAAAAACTTTATTAATTAAGTTAAAATATTTAACTTAATAATCCAAGCTAAAATTCATATAAATAAATAATAACTATAATAGCTCTAATAACCATTCCTTATATTATTTAAATAATATAATATCATATTTCCTTTGAAAAAAATAAATAATAAAAACATTTCTACAATAAAATTAATTATTATAAAAATATAATTTATAATGATCATTAATTCTAAAATAAAATTATTTGTAAATATTCATGTAATAAATATATTTTTATTTACCACATAAATATATACACATTATCTTGTACAAATCCTCATCCTAAAAAAAAAAAAAAAATTATACGCAAAATTTCTGTTTTATTTTTATAGAAAATATCGGGTTATTGCAATATCTCTCATATTATTGATTCAATTAATGTCAAAGTATCATCTGCATAATATTTATTATTATTAAATCAATGATTGAGACGGCAAAGTTATTCATATTATTATTTGTAATATTGACAATGTCTAGAAGTTATGTCAAAGAGAGGTTTGGTCACGTAATTGCGCGCCAATGAGGAGAAATCCTTATCGGAAAGCCCCCTCTTTCCTGGGAACGACCTGGTTGTTAAATATTATGAATTATAATATTAATGATGAATAAGTTCCTGTTGATTAAAGATGAAAAGGATAGTTCCATTGTGTTGGAATTATTAGTGTTAGTGAAAATCGACATTTATTTCGATAATATTTGATGTCTGGTGGTTATGTTAACCAATCAGGTAATTAATCGGATAAATGAGCAATTAATTGCTATTAATTCACATGATTATAACTATTTGCTCACATATGTGTACTATTGATTCACATTCTTGTACTATTAGGGGAGGTGGTGCAAAATTGATAATACTTGCATGACTAAGTTAAAAATGGAGGTATAGTTGAAGGTACTTTACTGTAATTAATTTTTTTACATGATTATACTATTAAGTCACATGAATGAACTATTAATTCACATTATTTACTATTAGGGGAGGTGGTGCAAGTTTGATAATACTTACAGGACTAAATTAAAAATGAAGAAAAAGAGGAAGGTATTATACTGTAATATTTTGAGCCCCATAACGTGAAATTATCGAAACTATATTTTCCTTTAAATAGAAGCTCATTCTTCCTTCATTTCTCACCAATTCACTAAAGCTATAGAGCAATTATTATAGAGAGAAATTATAGAGAGAAAGAAGAAGAGAAGTCTGCTACCTCACTATTTCCAAGATATCCGGTCTTTTTCTAAGGTAAGAGGGTATTATTCTTTTCGTATTCATGAAGAGAGTTATTTTCTTTCAATACTCGTAAGGGTTGTTATTCTATTCTTTATTATTATGTTGGAATAACTCATCATGCCAAGTACCGCATACATGGTGAAATTCTTCGTTATTCCATTTTTTGTTATTCTGTTAGAATAACTTTTATGCGTCTTGATTCATCGCATGCCTAGTGAATTCGTTGTTATTCCATTCTTTATTATTACATTTGGAATATCCTATGCGTGTGGATTACGTATGACTGATTCCATTCTTTATTATTCTATTGGAATATCCATCGTCTGCGTTATGGGTTACGTGATTTGGTTCCATTCTTTATTATTCTATTGGAATAACACATGCATGCGGATTACACATACGCTTGGTGAATTCTTCTATTATTCCATTCTTTATTATTACATTGGAATAACTTACATGTGGATTATCCGCATGCATGGTGAATGATCCTTCGTATTCATTCCTTATTAAATTATGGAAATGATCTGTCTACGTGGATTACCGCATGCATGGTGAATGATCATTCGTATTCATTCCTTATTAAATTATGGAAATGATCTGTCTACGTGGATTACCGCATGTCGGACAAAAATCCATTTACGGTTTCATATATTCAATTATACTCAGTTGATTAAAGTTTTGGCTTCTATACTCCATGAAATTAGTGGAATATCCTTGATATTTGCGCTTCATCCAGTATCTTTTCATGAAAATATTCTTCTGAGCATTCTTGAATTTTACTCCATAAAGAAGTATCATGTTGACAATTTGGACGTTATTGATTTCTGGATAAATTAAAATTATAAATCTTTAAAATTTATCCTTGAACTTGTTTTATTGAATTATTATGTCATTGTCATCATCCTCATACTTATATTGTGATTAAAGTCATCTTTGGCTTACGTGCATAGATGGACTTGATATGATTATGACTAGGGATTATTCAGTGTAATCATGACCGTAATGTGACGAATGATGTGTTAAAAGTCCTCATGGGCCAGTAGTTCATTGATGGATAGTTGTTGGTATGATTATGACCAGGGATAATTCGGTATAACCATGACCATTGATGATTACATGAGTATCCTTGGTCATGATGCAGGGATGATTCGATTTTATTTATTAAGCTGAGTCTCAGCGATAAAGTTGATGAAAAACTTTTTAAATCATAGAAGATAGTAGATTTTATGCTCTACTTGACTCTTTTAATGGATTGCTTGTTCCTCTGCAGTTAAACTTATTGTCTATTATATTCTATCAGTTTAACATTATTGAAGGCTAATGATAATTTATTCTTTATTATCTTAGTCATAATATTTCTTACTGGGCTAGTTGGGTTCACCCTTTCTTTCACTGTTCTCTTCAAGAAATGAGAACGTAGCTGGGACTAGTCGGGGAACGGAGTGACAGTCCAGATGATAGCATTAGTAGTCCTCAGTATTATGTTAAATAGTGTGACAATAAATGTAATGAGGACTCCATTGAGTGTGGATATTGTCTAGATAACAATATTCTTATTAAAACTCTTAGATTATGTTTTGTCGTATTTTATACGACTTTTGTATAATTAAGTTGTATTTGAATTTTGTACCATGTATTTGGCGACTCAAGATGGGTGATGTATACCTGTTTTGGGGGCGTCACAGTTGGTATCAAAGCTTAGGGATATGATTCCTGGATGAGATGTGAGACAAGAACTAGAAGGGGAGAGACAGGAAATTCCTTCGCTAGTATGACCTACCTAAGTTTATTTGGTATTCATTTGGTCGGTCAGAGTATAAGGATATTATGTAACATTTCAATTAACCCTTGTTTTGTGGCAGTATTTGAAAATAGCATCCGAAAATGTTAAGATAAGCAATGAAGCATATGAGACTGTTGAGTCACCAACGATCAATACCCAGGATAATGTCCATCAGGATGGCAATAATCCTTAGAAAAACAACAACACTGATCAAATGATAAACGATGGAATGTTCATAGGCTTTATGCAATTCATGCAACATCAAGCGAGAGCGGCTCATATCCAAAATGTAGGTGGAAACATTGGAAACTCTCAGACGATCACCGCTAAACAGTTCAAGGAGATAAGACCACCAGAGTTTATTGGAAAGCCAAAACCACTTAAGGTGGAGACGTGGATAAAGCAGATCACCAAGATATTTGATGTCTTGGGATGCTCCGAGGAGCAAAAGGTTCCCTTTGCCACCTTTATGTTGCGAGGAGAGGCAGACTACTGGTGGGAATCGGTAAAGCGTACTCAACCTGTATCACTGAAGATGTCTTGGGAGAAGTTCCAAGAACTATTCAACGACAAGTACTTTCCTGAAAGTATTCGTCACATGAAAGAGGTAGAGTTCATCAAGTTGGAGAAGAACAATATGACCGTGTCACAGTACGAAGCTAAGTTTGCCGAGTTGTCCCGGTTTGCGTCTCACTTGGTCGATAATGAGGAGAGAATGACGCGGATGTTTCTAAGAGGTTTGAAACCCGAGATAAGTCAATATCTAATTTCTTATAAACTATGTTTGTATTCAGATGTTGTAAATTGGGCTCAGTTATTGGAGCGCGATAACGAGTCAACCCAACCAAGAGAAAGCAGCTGGCAAAATGATAATACCAGTGGTGGAAGTCATAGAAGCGGTGACAACAAACGTGGAGGGAATCAACATGCCAGAAATGGTAACCACTTCGGTGGTAATCATGGTCAAGACAATAAGAATGGACATTTCAAGAAGAGGAGATTCAACAATGATGGAAAGACGTCAGCACCAACACCCGTTGTTAAGGAAGGAGAACGACCACCTATCGTATGTTACAAATGTGGAGGGGAAGGACACATCAGTCCAAACTACGTGATGCAGTCCAAAGCATGTTACAATTATGGAAAAGAAGGTCACCTAGCCCGATTTTATCATGCACCAAAGTCAAGTCCAGCTGGGATGGAGGCATCAAAGGGTTTTCCAAACAAGACAAAACCGGTAGTTCAAGGGAGAGCGTTTGTCGTAACCTCCCAAAAAGCGAGGAATCCGAACGAGGTGATCACGGGTAAGCTAATCATAAACTCTAGTAAAGCTTATACTTTATTTGATACCGGTTCTACCCATTCTTTCATTTCTTTTACTTGAGCTTAACGTTTAAATTTGACTCCGGAGAAATTAGACTTTGACTTATCGGTTGAAAATCCATTGGGAGAAACCTTCATTACATCCACTGTTTATAAGTCTTGTTTGATTCAAATCGGTAACCGCACGTTACCTGTCGATCTTATTTTCTTAAAAATACTTGCATTTGACGTGATTCTAGGGATTGATTGGTTAACTACTCATCATGTTAAAATTGATTGTTTTCGTAAAGTTGTTAGTTTTCATATTCCTAATCAACCTATTATGCGAATTCAAGCGACGAAACCATTAAAATCAATCATGGTCATCTCAAGCCATAAAGCTATTCGTTTATTAAAAAATGGATGTCAAGCTTTCTTAGCTCATGTCACAGATTTAAACAAAATACGTCAGATTTGAATGATATTTCTATTGTTAATAAATTCCACGACGTATTCCCTCAAGAACTTCGGCCTACCCAGAGCGTGAAATCGAGTTTGGTATCGACCTTGAACCCGGTACAAAACCCATTTCCAAAGCCCCATATCGAATGGCTCTTATTGAACTTCAGGAGTTAAAAACCCAACTACAGGAATTGTTAGACATCGGTTTCATTCATCCTAGTACTTCTCCTTGGGGTGCTCCTGTTCTATTCGTGAAAAATAAAGATGGAAGTATGCGACTTTGTATTGATTATCGGGAGTTGAATCATGTCACCATAAAAAATAGGTACCCATTGCCTCGCATTGATGACCTGATTGACCAGTTGCAAGGAGCCAAATTCTTTTCAAAGATTGATCTTCATTCCAGATATCATAAGTTGAAGATTAAAACTGATGACATTCCAAAGACTACTTTCAGAACTCGGTACGGGCATTAGGAATTCCTAGTCATGTCTTTTGGATTGACTAATGCTCCTGCTGCTTTCATGGACATGATGAACCGAGTATTTAAGGAATATTTGGATCACTTTGTGGTCGTCTTTATTGATGACATCCTCATATACTTCAAAACCTGTGAAGACCATGAGCAACACTTGAGGCTGATACTCCAAAAGCTTCGTGAAAACAAACTATAAGCCAAGTTGAAGAAATACGAGTTCTGGCTTGAGGAAGTTACATTCCTTGGGTACGTGATATCAAATCATGGAATATCTGTTGAACCAGCGAAGATTGAAGCAATTCAAAGCTGGGAGCAACCAAATCAGTGACCGAAGTACGTAGCTTTCTCGGCTTAGCTGGTTATTATCGGAGATTCGTGGAAGGATTTTCTCGAATTGTTACTCCATTAACTCTGCTGACTCGAAAAGATACAAAGTTCGGTTGGAGCGAGGAATGTGAGAAAAGTTTTCAAGAACTCAAGAGAAGACTCATTTCAAAACTGCTCGACAATACCATCCGCTCTTGAGGGATTTGTCATCTACAAAGTGATGCTTTCAAGTGCAAAGGGTTAGGATGTGTTCTCATGCAACATGGGAAAGTCATAGCTTTATGCCTCACGACAACTCAAAGAATATGAGAGGAATTATCCTACTCATGATCTAGAGTTAGTAGCGATCATTTTTGCGCTTAAGATTTGTGGAGGCATTACTGTATGGAGAGAAGGTGGAGATCTATACTGAACATAAAAGCCTCAAATATTTATTCACTCAAAAGGACCTCAACATGCTAAAGAACGACGATGGCTTGAGTTATTGAAAGATTATGATCATACCATCCAATACCATCCCCGAAAAGCGAAAGTAGTAGTAGCGGACGCATCGAGTAGAAGATCATATACGGGCACGAGTGAAATATTGTCAACGCAAAGGCCCATTTTGTATGACTTGAAAAGGATGAAAATAGAGTTAAAGACTCTAGGGACCCATGTGATGATGACGGATATACGAGTGGAACCGACTTTAATCGATAAAGTTAAAGTTGCTCAAGCTACAGACCTAGAGCTGATGCGTATGAGGAAGAAAGTGCAAGAATGTGCTATTTCAGAAGCAAGGATCGATGAAGAAGGAATACTTCGAGTCAACTTCAGACTTTGTGTTCCTAACGATTCTAACTTGAAGTATAAAATTATGATGGAGGCGCACAACACACCATTTGCAATCTATCCTGGGAGTACCAAAATGTATCGTGATCTTCGACATACATTTTGGTGGAGCAATATGAAGAGAGAGATAGCGGGTTTATCTCAAGGTGTCTAACTTATCAACGAGTCAAGGCGGAGCATCAAGTGCCAAAAGGACCATTGCAACCACTTGAAATTCCAGAATGGAAGTGGGAACACATTACCATGGATTTCGTTACTGATCTTCCCAAGTTTTCTCAAGGCATAAATGCAATTTGGGTCATTTTTGATAGATTGACCAAGTCTGCTCATTTCCTACCTATACGAGAAACTTATACACTTGAACGTCTTGCTCGTATGCACATAAACGAGATTGTAAGACTGTATGGTATGCTAGTATCCATAGTTTCTGATCGAGACGCAAGATTCACATCAAGATTTTGGGTTAGTTTGCAAAAAGCTATGGGCACGGATTTACGATTTAGCTCGGCATATCATCCTCAGACGGACGAGCAGTCGGAGATGACTATTCAAACTCTTGAAGATCTATTAAGACTCTGTGTCCTTGACTTCAAGGGAAGTTGAGACAAGTTCTTACCATTGGTGGAGTTTTCCTACAACAACAGTTATCAAGTAAGTATTGGCATGGCTCCATTTGAGGCGTTATATGGAATAAAGTGTCGTTCTCTAGTATGTTGGGATGAGGTGGGTGAAGCAACGTTGTTGGGACCGGAGTTGGTACGTATGACTACGAAAAAGATTTAAACGATCTGATAACGTATAAAAACTTCATAAGATCAACAAAAGAGTTATGCTGATCTTCATCGAAAGGACGTGGTATTCGATATTGGAGATCATGTGTTGTTACGTGTTGCTCCATGGAAAGGGGTTACGAGATTTGGAAAGAGAGGAAAGCTTAATCCTCGATTCATTGGCCCATTTTTAATCCTCGATCGAGTAGGAACTGTGGCTTATAGACTCGCTTACCGCCAAGTATGTCTCGTGTTCATAACATTTTTCACATATCTATGTTACGTAAATATGTGAAAGACCCGAACCACATTATTGAATTAGAACTAGACGAGATAGAGGAACATTTAATGTATGAAGAGTTACCTGTTAATATCTTGGATAAGAAGGATCATATTCTATACTCCAAGGTTATACCTCAAGTCAAAGTTTTGTGGAGAAACCACGATGTGGAAGAAATGACATGGGATTTAGAATCTTAGATGAAGTCAAGATATCCTCACCTCTTTGATATACCAGGTACGTACCCTAATTTCGAGGATGAAATTTCATAAGAAGGGGAGGTTGTAAGACCCTAACTTTTATGAATAAAGAATAATTTTCTCGAAATATATTTTTGAATATTATGGTGTGGATTTGATATAATGTTATAGTTGTGGGTAATATTTACAAATTTTGCAAAGTAAGCAAGTGGTTATATAATATTCGATTGGTCTGGGAAATATTAGTTTTAACAGAAATATTCGACGACGATGGCACAATCATTGGTGGACCCCACAACTAAGTATTATCATAGATAGAAAACGACGTAATTATCTTTTTATAAAAAAAACTACGAAAGTGTTACCGTTAAACTGTTGAACTACCCGTTAGTAAAATTACAGTAATACGCGTGGTTGCATAGTAGCACACGATATTGATTATTGATGCTTACGTGAGAAGTCACTCAGTTATACTCAATAATTGCTACAGTAATTGATGCATCATATCTCTCATATTATTGATTCAATTATTGTCACAGTATCATCTGCATAATATTTATTATTATTAAATCAATGATTGAGACGGCAAAGTTATTCATATTATTATTTGCAATATTGACAATGTCTAGAAGTTATGTCAAGGAGATGTTTGGTCACCTAATTGCGCGCCAATAAGGAGAAATCCTTATCGGAAAGCCCCCTCTTTCCTGGGAACAACCTGGTTGTTAAATATTGTGAATTATAATATTAATGATAAATACGTTTGTGTTGATTAAAGATGAAATGGATAGTTCCATTGTGTTGGAATTATTAGTGTTAGTGAAAATCGACATTTATTTCGATAATAATTGATGTGTGGAAGTTATGTTGACCAATCGGGTAATTAATTGGATAAATGAGCAATTAATTGCTATTAATTCACATGATTATAACTATTTATTCACATGTGTGTACTATTGATTCACATTCTTGTACTATTAAGGGAGGTGGTGCAAGATTGATAATACTTGCATGACTAAGTTAAAAATGGAGGTATAGTTGAAGGTACTTTACTATAATTAATTTTTGTACATGATTATACTATTAAGTCACATGAATGAACTATTAATTCACATTATTTACTATTAGGGGAGGTGGTGCAAGTGTGATAATACTTGCAGGACTAAATTAAAATGAAGAAAAAGAGGAAGGTATTATACAGTAATATTTTGAGCCCCAAAACGTGCAATTATCGAAACTATATTTTCCTATAAATAGAAGCTCATTCTTCCTTCATTTCTCACCAATTCACTAAAGCTATAGAGCAATTATTATAGAGAGAAATTATAGAGAGAAAGAAGAAGAGAAGTCTGCTACCTCATTATTCCAATATCCAGTCTTCTTCTAAGGTAAAGGGTATTATTCTTTCGTATTCATAAAGAGAGTTATTTTCTTTCAATACTCGTAAGGGTTGTTATTCTATTCTTTCTTATTATGTTGGAATAAACTGTCAATGCGAAGTACCGCATACATGGTGAAATTCTTCTGTTATTCCATTCTTTATTATTCTATTGGAATAACCTGTCTGTGCGGTCTATCGTATGCCTGGTGAATTCTGTTGTTATTCCATTCTTTATTATTCTGTTGGAATATCCACATCTCGCAATGGATTACGCATAACCTGGTTCCATTCTTTATTATTTCGTTAGAATATCCTCGTATGTATGTTAGTTATTTGACTTGGTTCCATTCTTTATTATTCATTGAATAAACCGTCTGTGTGGATTACGACGCTGGTGAATTCTTTTGTTATTCCATTCTTTATTATTCGATTGGAATAACCTGTCTATGTGGATTACCGCATGCATGGTGAATGATCATTCGTATTCATTCCTTATTAAATTGTGGAAATGATGCGTACATGTGGATTACCTGCACATGGGCAAAAAATCCATTTGCGGTTTCATATATTCTATTATACTCAATTGGTTAAAGTTTTGGCTTCTATACTCCATGAAATTAGTGGAATATCCTTGATATTTGCGCTTAATCCAGTATCTTTTCATGGAAATATTCTTCTGAGCATTCTTGAATTTTACTCCACAAAGAAGTATCATGTTGACAATTTGGACGTTATTGATTTCTGGATAAATTAAAATTATAAATCTTTAAAATTTATCCTTAAACTTATTTTATTGAATTATTATGTCATTGTCATCATCCTCATACTTATATTGTGATTAAAGTCATCTTTGGCTTACGTGCATAGATAGACTTGATATGATTATGACTAGGGATTATTCGGTGTAATCATGACCATAATGTGACGAATGATGTGATAAAAGTCCTTATGGGCCTGTAGTTCATTAATGGACAATTGTTGGTATGATTATGAACAGGGATAATTCGGTATAATCATGACCATTGATGATTACATGAATATACTTGGCCGTGATGCAGGGATGATTCGATTTTATTTATTGTCGAGTCTCAAATGATAAAGTTGATGAAAACTTTTTAAATCATAGAAGATGGTAGATTTTATGCTCTACTGACTCTTCTAATGGATTGCTTGTTCACCGCAGATTAAACTTGTTGCTCATTATATTCTATCGTTTAACATTGTTGAAGGCTAATGATAATTTATTCTGCATTATCTTAGTCATAATATTTCTTACTAGGCTAGTTGAGCTCACCATTTCTTTCACTATTCTCTTTAGGAAATGAGAACGTAGCTGGGACTAGTCGGGAAACGGAGTGACGGTCCAGATGATAGCATTAGTAGTCCTCAGTATTCTGTTAAATAGTGTAACAATAAATGTAATGAGGACTCTATTGAGTGTGGATATTGTCTAGATGACAATATTCTTATTAAAACTCTTAGATTATGATTTGTCGTATTTTACACGACTGTTGTATAATTAAGTTGTATTTGAATTTTATACCATGTATTTGGCGACTCAAGATGGGTGATGTATACCTATTTTGCGAGCGTCACACTCTCACTCTACATTTCGAATTTTTAGAGAGAGAAGGGTCTTGGTTATTTGGAAAAGTAAAGTGAGTTACTTTCTTGACTTTTTATGCAATTAATCCGAGATACAATGTATATGATCTAACATGTTGGCTGATACAATAGATATATGGCACATGGGAGATATATAGTTGGTAAACAACTCTAGTTTTGGCAAGATTTGCACTCAACATATAAAAAAATACAAGAAGGGCATTAAGGTCATTTAGCATTTATTTTAATGGCAACATGGTCTTTTGCTAAAACACTTGGGGTTTAGGTTTTAACCGTTAGGGTTTAGGGTTTAACCCTTTAGGTTTTAAAAATAAATTCTAGAATTTCCAAAATAGGTTTCTAAAATAGAAAATTAATATTTCTAAATTATAATTAGGATTCTATAATTATATTAAAATATCCTAATCATAAATCAAGCTTGCTAATTAGGATTATTATTCCTAATTAAAATTGCTAATTAAACAATTAGGGTCATAATCATCCATTAGGGCTTATACCCAGGAATTAGGATTTTAAATAGAAAAATAATCTTTCTAATTTAGAAATTAGGTTCCCTAATTAGATTAGGATTTTCTAATTACTAATAACTTGAAAGTTTGGATTAATGTTTCCTAATTAACATTAAAATTATTAAATTAACAATTTGGTTTTCCCTAATTATAAATTAGGGTTTCTTATCCAGAAATTAGGGTTTTCTAAATCAATTAGGGTTTCAAGTAAATCATTAGGGTTTTTCCTAATTAAGTTATAATTAATAATATTTAAACCTTATACTAGCATTTGCATTCCTAAATTAGGGTTTTAACCCCCGAATTAGGATTTTGGATTCCCGGAACTGAAATTAGGGTTTCCAGAACTGGTTTTAGGGTTTCTTATAAATCGTAAGAATTTTCTAACTAAACGCTGACGTTCTTAATATAATATTAGAGTTTGCCACTGATATAGATTATCTGATCAACCCTTGACCCTTAACCACATACTGTACACCTATAATACCATATACACAGAACATATTCACGTATACCCTTAATCCTGAATAATTCATCACCGAAATTTTAAATTCATAGAATTCCTTCTCGGAAATCTCAAATCCATTCACTTATTTTCTGTCTTGGTTTATTATTTAACCTTAATTCAATTTTTTAAAATTTTATAAATATTCAAAATCTCGGGTTGTCACATTCACCCCTTCTTCTAAAATTTTGTCCCCAAAATTTACCTTACACCTTACACCTTATACCATATACCATTCATACACAGCATCACATGTTACCCAATACATTCTTCACACACCAGTACAAAACTATAAAAAGACAACACTTAAAAGATGACATTTTTATAAAAAAACGTTGTGGTATTTTTTTACAATGTTTTTTAATAAAACGTTGTAAATACATATTTAAAAACGTTATGTATTTATAAGGGTAATTTTTGATTTTAAATAGATACGTTTAAAAAAAATATGTTATCTATGTAAAAACACGGAGCCAAAAAAACACCGAACTGAATTTGAAATTAAAATAAAACGCCAGTCACTCTCTTTTAGCCCAAAACCCTAGCCTCTTTTCTCTCTCACTCTCTACTTCCACAACCATCAGAAATGGCCGCCGTCGCTGCTCGCCCCCTAGTTTCGATTCAAACCCTTGAATCCCACATGGCCACCGACGGCCCCGCCGCCACCAGCTCCCTCCCTTTACCGGATGTCATTAAAGCCCCAATCAGTCCCGATCTCGTCAATTCTGTCCACGCTCTAATGAGAAACAACTCTCGCCAGCCCGACGCCGTCTCCATTTTGGTATTAATTAGATTTTTTACATGTTTTTCTGGCTTTCCTTGGGCTTCGTCAAATGGGAGAGGTAGAGAAGGAAAATGGCAATGGTGTCAAAATTTTCCACATTTAGAAAGGTGAGAGCTATGATCTCTTCTGAATTTTATCTTTCTAACTTTAATCACTGAATTTACATCTTCTCGTTTTCTTTCCTCTCTTAGCAGTCACAGGTGTCCCAAGTTTTCTGCAGAAAGAGCGAGAGAGACAGAGTTCAAAACCACCCATTCAAAGTTATCGAAATTACACCTCCACCCAGGAACCTTGGCGTCCGCTGTTTTCCCCCTGTAAGCAAACTTGGTCTTCTTCAAAATTGATAACTGAAACATTAATAAATTGAGCTTTGGTCCTTTGCAAGTTTTTATTTGATTGATAGAGTAAAACCTATGCTGCTTATTATTGACAGGTAATAAGGATACATGTAGCTGAGCGGCTAGTGCGTACAACTATAAACTTATTGCCTAGTCGAACTGAGAAAGCTTTAAAACTTTGTTATGTAAAAAAGTATATTACTTCTTCAGAGGAAGTCAGCTTTTCGAAACTGGGTAGTACTCGTGATTAATGTGTGGTTTGTTAAAAGTCTGTTAAGACCATCGAGTTCTTTGATTCACTGCATATTTATGTTTATTTTGTCATCAATAAATTTATGATGCTATACTTGTTTTTGAAGTCTATTGTATTCTCTACTTTCTTAATCAGTATTCCTGGATTACTATGACATTCCTTACAAAATTGTTGAGGTCAATCCTCTCAGCAAGAAGGAAATTAAATGGTCAGACTACAAGAAGGTCCCTATATTGCTTGTTGATGGTGAACAGATGGTCGACTCATCAGGTTCTTAAGAAGGGGTTGAAAGTTCAATCTCTACATGACAATTCTTTTTCAGCTAGCATTTATTACTGAACATACTTAATGTTTTGAGGCACACCAGGAACAGGGAGAAAAAAAGAGACTAACAAGGTCAGATTGGGGGTAAGTCTTGGACTTTAATGTTGCATGGTGCTTATATAGAATAACTAATTTGTGTAAAGACCTAAACATTTTATCTGGAATCATGTGTCTGGTGGGGTGTTATTTACTGATTTCTAGGTAGAGGAGGGTGGATAAGACTTACTTTGGGTTAGCAGCTTTTGATACTATAGATGAGAGCACTCAGATTCCCCATTGCCCCCACCTCTACCGCTTCTCTTGCTACTACTGACTTAGAAGGTTTTTTTTATTTATGATGCATGAACTTTAGACATTGTGCCCAAGTGAAATTTTAGAGGAAGCATGTAACGTTCTTATCGAGTCAATTGCTTTACTTGGGTTTAGTTATTGATTTTTGGGCTTCTTTACCAACTTTAATTATTATGAGCAGCATGCAAGGCAGAGATAATTGGCTCAATGCATGTTCATATGTTTAAAGAAATTGGAATGCTAGAGTTTTTTAGTGCACTTTGGGTATATCATGGTCAAATGTTGCGAATATGGAGTCTATCTAATTTACTGCCTACGAACTAAACATTTATATCAGGTTTTGAGATATTGTTTAATAACTTTTATCTTTGCATGGGTTTTTTTTCTTTGTTGGATCTCGTTAATAAACATTAGACATGAAGCATAGCTACAAGAAATGAAGAGTTCTCATTGCACATTAACTTGTAAACCTGAGAGAAAGGTGCATATGTGACAAAGCTATCAATAATTTGCATTAGTGATTGTTATTGTTTAGATGTTAGACCAAGAGCTTTTCAGAGGTTACTGAAAGCACTAAAGCATCCCTGGAGACGAGGAGGACCTTTCTTGCCAAAGTTAAATCACTTTGAGGGATTCTTGTTTTAAAAAATTATTTTTTCCCTTCAGGTGGTTAAAAAATCCTCTTCTATTGCTTATATCTATGTATCTATGCCATAAAATACATTAATCCTTATCTGTATGTTGTCAAACATTGTTGCATTTTGATATCTAGGCCTTGACCCGACATGTCTATTGTTATTGTTGTTCTAATCTTATTATAAGTATGTCCTATGGCAAAATTTACAATGTGGAGAGAGTGTGACAATTGAAGGCCAAACTTATACAATTTCAGCTGTCACTCACAGTTACCAACTCCGGAAAGGCAAGTATGAACCTAGTGAGAAGAGGCTTGATTTTCTGTCTACAGGAAGATGCATTTTGAACTTATATTTGGAAAATTTATTACAACAGTCTTGAGATTGAAATTACATTATTATAATTATTATGTGATTACTACTGCTTGTTTGTTGATGAATTTATATGACTGATAATCCTGTTCCATCAATGTGGAGAGAGTGTGACAACCGTTTCGTCAAGTGGTTATGTTCTGCTTGTCTAATTTTTTAGTTCCTACTGTTGTTTATAGGGATTTTGAAGGAACTTTTGGGCATCTTGCTGATGAGTGGGTTTTATACCTACTTATTGAATACCAATTCACGCGCACTATGCCCATCTCAAGTACATTTTAGTGTATTTTTAGTCGCATTTCATGTTATTTTGCGTTGCATTTACTTAACTCCTTTTGGTAAAAAAGTGCTGGAAACGGCCTAATTTGGTGGAATTAGAAGGCACGAGGCGAATGGACGCATGAAGCGAGGCACAAGCTGGGAAATGCATGGCATGAGGATCAAGCGGAGAAGAAGACTAAGCGTAGATGGACAAAGGCAGAAGTAGCGGAACGGATCGGGCCAGCGCAGCAGTAACCGTAACTCAAATTGCAGAAGCCCCGCCGCCGCTGGCAGACAAGCTTGGGAACACAAGGCTTCATGAAAGTACCCATATGGACAAATGATGACATTGCAAGTTGCTCGCCGCCATGAAAGTACATCGGGAGAAAGCTGGCAGCACAAGGCGATGGCCGATTTGTTTTATTTTAATTTTTAATTAAAAGGGTTGTAATTGATTTTAAACAATTTCTGACTGGTGTCAGAAGGAGGATTACTATTCAATTTTACGTATATTCGTTTTAAAAACTAGGATTTACACTCGGAGAAAGATTCTGATACAATCCTGATCAGCAAGTTATTCACATGTAGCTAGTATTATGTGGGTCTTTATAACTTTACATAATCAGATTACATGCAAAGGAAAGAAGCAAGTTTCACGCAAGAAAAGATCCTAACGTGGCAAGGATTTTGGGATTTTAGGAAAAGATTTTGTTTCTTAAAATATTAGGCATATTCTATTAGCCTAATTTTAGGGATTTATTTTCCAGATACTTATCAAATTTTATTATAATTAGGATTTCTTTCCAGGTTTAGATTAACATTCTAAATAAGGTTTCTATTGTTTTATAGAAATAGGAATTTCTTTTCCAAATTGATTTCTACTTAGAAATTAGGGTTATGGTTTGTAATTCCTATTAGGATTAGAATAATTTGTTCCTATTGTTATTAGGATTTGGATTGTTTTTGAGTAGTATAAATAGAGGTCTAAGTTAATGTAATCAAATACATTATCATTATTATTATTCAATATACTTGTGAGTTTATTCTCTACTTTTGGTTCTTTCAAGAATTCCTAAGTAATTCTTAGTTATTTATTTGAGATTCAATTTGACTTATCATAAAACAATTCATAGTTGTGTGTGGTGTCTTTCACCGCATCAATCGTCGATTGTACTGAGATTACCGCTTCAATATAAGCGAGGGGTCAAGGTGTCGTTGGTGTCCATTCAACGCTTGTAATTTCGAACGCGAGCAATTGTACCAAAATTACCGCTCTACATATAGGCGAGGGGTTAAGGTGTTGCAAGTTAATTCACCCAACAACTGTGTTAGAAACGATCGTATGACGACCACCTCACGCAAGCGTGCCGTGGAGTCTATCAGATTCCAACGTAGAGCTAAGCCTTTCTAGCAAGTTATTTATCTTTAATTTTCTGTCGAAATATATATAGCAAAAAAAAAAAAAAAAAAAAAAGTGCAAAAAAAAAAAAAAAAAAAAAAACAATTTCATATTCTATTTTCATTATGCTAACCAAACTTGTAGCACACCATCAAACCATCAAATTCCAACGAATATTTCATATACCGTTTCAATCATCATCAATTCTGAAACGGAGCTACAAATTACAAATCTGAGGCATACCAGAGGAGTACAAGACAATCAATCGGTGATTTTGTGGTATTCTGATAGTTACGCCATCTATATTTGTTTCATGATAAGTAATTTTGAATTGATTAGTAAAATCAAGAATTTTGCTAGGGGAATTCAAGAAGAACCTATTAGAGAGAATATTAGAGGTAAAAGGCAAGAGTGTAAGATTATTAGAGGGTAAAAGCCAAATTTGAGCGATACACGAATGATTCATCATTATTTGAGCGAAACACGTAAGGGAGTGTGTGAGGAAAATTTTTATCTACTAACCTTTGTTTTACAGAAAACATGTATGGCTACAATTATGAAAGTTCTTATGGGTCTCGAAGGAATACTTTCCAAGGCAATATTGATACAGAGGCATATCTGAGATGGGAGAGAAAAATGGAGCGAGAATTTGACTGTCATGATTACTCTGAGAGGAGGAAGGTCAGACGGGCAGTTCAAGAGTTTTTCGATCATACAATTATATGGTGGCAACTTAGCAAACAAAAACATGGGGAGCGTCCGTTCGAGACATGGGCAGAATTAAAAACAGCAATGAGAAAGCGGTTTGCTCCAGTACAGTGTGATAAGAGGGATGAGTATACATCTAAAAAATATGTAGAGAGTGACTATGAAAAAGAGAGTGGGTTGAAAAGTGAGTTATATTTTGAAAAGCCAATGACTGTACATTTGTACAAGACGACGCTTTTGAATACTAACACTAATGATTCTTCTTTGTCTAGTTTTGTTTTGTCTCTTGTGCAGGTTGTTGATGAAATACCCCGTACTATCATTCCGTCATCATCGGTGATAGTATTTAGAGGAGACGACAGAATTACCAAGGTGGGTTGGAGAGTTGGTGAAAGTGAGTATTGTGAGAGAAGACATGAGTTCATGTGTTGATTATGAGATCATAGTATCTAAGGAGGATGGGACAACGAGTTTGTTCGTCGATTTTGAATTGGTAAACAAGTATCGTTATTCTTTTCAATATTTAGATAATATGTTTGATAAATTGCATAGTTCTTATGTTTTATCTACATGTGATAATGATCATGTGATGATAATGCCTAATCAATTTAGCACGAGAGATTATGATAAATGGAAAATTATTTTCGCATGTGAGTTATATAGGTGGTTTGTTATTTCTGTTAGATTAACTGATGCATCTAGTGTTTTCATGTGTTATTTAAAACATGTTTTGCATGCTTCCATTGGATTTGTTGTTAGCTATTTTGTGGGTAGAATCATCTATATCATAAATTATGGTGGATACTTGATATTTGTTGAGTTAGTTTATGATCATGATATATATTCTCGTTTTCGATGTGTTTACTTGCATGAAATTAATTCTAGGTTTTGTTATCCAGATATTGACTTAGGGTTTCATGCTAGTCAATCTTTACATGAATTGTTGTTAGTTGACAATGGTAGTAATCATGTTATTTCGTTAGAGCAATCTTCATTCCATGATTTGCTATTATATGGTTTTGATTCAAGAAGTGTTTATCATCAAGATGGTTTGAGAGATGAGTTATTTGTATGTTTAGTTAGTTCATTTGGATTAGCTAAGGCATTGCATACTTTCATGAAATTGTTGAATTATATTTTGTATTTTTTCATGGAAAAATTTGTTATTCTCTCTTTTGATGATATTCCGATTTTTGTTAACATTTTGGGAAATTCTTTAGCATGTGTAGAGTTTGTTTGTGATCATCGTCGATATGCTATTGAATTTTCAACTTATGATTGTGACCTTTTTACTCCATTGATAACATTATTTGTTCTTTATTGTATTAATGTCAATGGAAAGAGGGAGGTTGGTTGTGTTTTGCATATTCGTGATAGGAGCATATTCATTGAGGGAAACATGGATCGTGCAATTCAATTCGATCAATGCATTGAGAGTTTACAGGGAAGTATTTTGAATATTGTTTTAGTAGACTATGCATGTGATTTTGATTTATTTGATTCCTCCGTGATTGACAAAAGGAACTGATTGATTTGTTTTATTTTGTGTTTAATCCAGAATTCAAGAGAATTTGTGTGAGAAGCATGGCCGAATTTCAAGTACTTATATTTGACCCGTGATCATCGACAAATGTGTTTCTGCGAAGGATCGAGATCATTAGATCAACTTTTGATCCGGGAATTCGTCATTGGGAGAATCTATTACACGAAGAAATCTACATAATGATTTTTGATCCAGGAGGATATAAGACTTTTCATATTCTTTCTTACTTTGCATTCATGGTTATTTTAGTAGATAGTAGATTAGTTTATATATATATAATTAGTGTTCTGGGATTAACCGGTCTACAAATTGTCAATTGGGAGAGAAGTCAGGCATTGTTATGTTCTTAGCGGGAGTTGGAGTTTTTGTTGCTTATATATGTCATTCATGAGTTGAGTTTTGGCATTATGATTGGTTTGATGCTACTAACTTAGTTTGTTTTTATGTAGGAACAATTTTGTGGTTGAATCATTTTGAGAAGACGATGGGCCGATTTGAGGACAAATCCTTTTGAAGAGGAGGGAATGATACTGATCGATCGATCAAGAAGTTATTCACACGTAGCTAGTATTATGTGGGTCTTTATAACTTTACATAATCGATTACACGCAAAGGAAAGAAGCAAGTTTCAAAGCAAGAAAAGATCCTAACGTGGCAAGGATTTTGGAATTTTAGGAAAAGATTTTGTTTCCTAAAATATTAGGCATATTCTATTAGCCTAATTTTTAGGATTTATTTTCCGAGATACTTATCAAATTCTATTATAATTAGGATTTCTTTCCAGTTTAGATTTACATTCTAAATAAGGTTTCTATTGTTTTATAGAAATATGAATTTCTTTTCCAAATTGATTTCTACTTAGAAATTAGGGTTATGGTTTGTAATTCCTATTAGGATTAGAATAATTTGTTCCTATTGTTATTAGGATTTGGATTGTTTTGAGTAGTATAAATAGAGGTCTAAGTTAATGTAATCGAATACATTATCATTATTATTATTCAATATACTTGTGAGTTTATTCTCTACTTTTGATTCTTTGAAGAATTCCTAAGTAATTCTTAGTTATTTCTTTGAGATTCAATTTGACTTATCATACAACAATTCATAATTGTGTGTGGCGCCTTTCATCGCATCAATCGTCGATCAGACCGAGATTACCGCTTCAATATAAGCGAGGGTCAAGGTGTCGTTGGTGTCCATTCAACGCAGAATTTAACGCGAGCAATTGTACCAAAATTACCGCTACACATAAAGTAGGGGTTAAGGTGTTGCAAGCAATTCACCCAACAACTGTGCTAGAAACGATCGGGGCGACGACCACCTCACGCAAGCGTGCCGTGGAGTCTATCAGATTCCAACGTAGAGCGAAGCCTAATTCTATTTTTCTAATTCTTCTTGGGATTCTCTATCAATGTGGATTTTTATTAGCAGTTGCTGGATTTATATGAGGATCTGAACGTTAATAGTGGATTGTAATAAGCAATTGGTTTGATCGTTTCTATCTTTCATCTTTCAATTGCTTGCTTATTAGCCATGTTTAGCTTTGATCTCATAATGGCTTTTGGTTCAGTCATGAACTAAACTCCATTATGGGATTCTAACGGATTTTAATATGTAGTTTGGTTGCATGCTTGAATGCTGGATTGTTTCACATAGCATATGGGATTTCTATCATGATTGTTTTGCATGTATGAATGCTTGATCACCATTCGCTTTTAATAATTGTATGGAATTGACAATGAACATGCAAGTATGGTTCAGAATCATGATAAAGATACGATATAGAAATTTTTTTATATGGCTTGTGTATTTCGTGAACCAGATAGACATATACTTTTTCACCGTATGAGTTAGAGTAAGAGCTTGTGCTTAAATTCAATATAATTGCAATTTCACATAGACATATAGTGATTTTTGTTATATCGATGATTAGATAGAGTCTATCGCTTGTGGATGCTATGTAAGTATGTCATAGTACATTGAAAAATGGCTATGACTCTTTTAATGCTCTTGGCTATTTACCTGTGATATGTGAACAAGTCTTGCATGATAGTGGTGATTAAATGAAATATTAAATGAAGTTAGGATCCCATTACTTTCAGATTTGATTTATTACCTCTTTATTATTGCTTTAATCATTATTTGCGATTAGAATAACAAACCAATTATAGTCATTAGTTTAAGCATATAAATATAGTGATTTAATTGCTGCATAGTAATTTAAATTAAACAACTTTCCATGCTGGATCGATACTTTACTTGCTCTGTATTACTTGTTGACACATGTATGCTTGCATGAGTTAGAGCTCTTTTGTTAGAACTAAAAAAAAGAGGCAATAAGTTTTTGGCGCCATTGCCGGGGATTGGCGTTTAAATTATTATTATTATCATTAGTTTTAAGATATATTGTATGACTTAGACAAATCCATTCTTATCTCATTTCCATTTTTGTTTTTGTTTCAGGAACTTGTATAAATTTTTATGCACACGCGGTCATCCAACCCTGACTTAACACCTATTCAGGACAACATAAACGGGAGAGGTTGGAAAGCGAGTGTTCGTAGAAATTTACAAGCACAGTTAGAAAGCACTACAGCTAATATGGCAGCAGAGGTACAAGGAGAAGAGCAAAGAGAGGAGCATATGGCTCTGAAGGAATATTCCATGCCCAATATTAATGGATTACAGTCTAGCATCGTCAGACCAACGATAGCAGCCAATACATTTGAGATAAAAACGGGCACTATTCAGATGGTACAAAATTCGGTACAGTTTGGGGGTGCCGCTACAGATGATCCGAATGAACACCTGTTGAGTTTCATCGAAATTTGTGATACATTCAGATACAATGGTGTGACAGAGGATGCTATCAGACTTAGGTTATTCCCATTCTCATTGAGGGATAAAGCAAGAAGTTGGCTACATTCTTTGCCAGCAGGATCTATAACTACATGGGAGGACTTAACACAAAAATTCTTAGCCAAGTACTTCCCAATGGCTAAGACTGCAAAGATGAGGACATCTATCTCTCAGTTTGAGCAACAACTGGGCGAGTCTTTATATGAAGCATGGGAGAGATACAAAGAGATGCTGGGAAAGTGTCCACATCACGGTATGCCAGATTGGATGGTGATCAACACATTTTATAACGGATTGGGATGGTAGTCGAGACCGATTGTAGATGCAGCTGCATGAGGGGCATTATGGGCAAAAAGCTATGAGGAAGCCTATGACCTTATCGAGACAATGTCATCAAACGATTTTCAGAATCCTACATCTCGAATGCCACAGCCCAAGGTTGAAGGTGTGTTAGAAGTAGATGCTATCACGCAGTTGTCAGCACAGATGGCAGCCATGACGAAGAAAATAGATACATTAGCAGAAGGTAAAAAACAAAGGCGGTTGTTTTCAGATGTGAGATTTAAAGTGGGTCACACTCGACGGATCAATGTTTAATACCTGAGAGTCAGACAAGATTTAAGCAATTACAGAAAAGATCAAGGTCACTTTTAGAACACATACCACCCCAACAACCGAAATAAACCAAACTTTAGTTGGTCAAATAACCAAGGGAATCAGCAGAATCAGTTTCAAACAAATAATTAGTTTCAGTCACAACCAACGCGGCCACAGTTTAATCCTAGACCACCTTTTCCGCCGGGATTTTCTCAACAACAACAACATCACACTCCAGCTGCACCTCTGCAAGAAAAGAAATCAGAAATGGAGGAGATGATGATGAAATACATGGCAAATACAGAAGTTATGATCAAAAGCCAAGCAGTGGCTATAAAGAATCTGGAAACTCAGATGGGGCAGATGGCGAACATGCTTACAAACAGGCCTCAGGGTTCATTGCCAAGTAATATAGAAACAAATCCACGTAGAGACGGGAAGGAACAGTGTCAAGCTATCACATTGAGGTCTGGGAAAAACACTGCAGATATCTTGAAGTCGCTACCGCTACTTTGATTATAACCGAGGAGGTCGCGGCCTCATGAGGCAAAAAACAAAGTGTTGATAAAGAAGATAATTTGGAAAAGTCTGAGGTTCAGCAGGAAGAGAAAGATAAAGCAAGTTCAGAGGAGAAGCTTAAGAGTTCAGTGCCACCAATTCAGCCTCAAGTTCCGTATCCGCAAAGATTAAATAAGCAAAGGGAAGATAAGCAATTTAGCAAGTTTCTAGAGATATTTAAAAAGCTGCAAATTAATATACCTTTCGCCGAGGAATTGAAACAAATGCCAAGCTATGCAAAGTTCATGAAGGGTATACTGTCAAGGAAGAGGAGATTAGGTGAATTTGAGATATTAGCCTTGACAGAAGAATGTAGTGCAATTCTTCAGCAGAAGTTACCTCCGAAGCTGAAGGATCCGGGCAGTTTCACAATCTCGTGCACAATCAGGAAGATGAATTTTGAAAAGTGTTTATGTGATCTTGGGGCAAGAATAAATTTGATGCCCTTGTCATTATTCAACCAATTGGGATTATCGGATCCAAGGCCAACAAACATTTCTTTGCAGCTAGCTGACAGATCCATCACGTATCCACGGGGAATTGTTGAAGATGTATTAGTAAAGGTGGATAGATTTATCTTTCTGATTGACTTCATCATTTTGGATTACGAGGAAGATAAAAATATACCAATTATACTGGGGAGACCATTCTTAGCCACAGGCAGGACTTAGATAAACGTGCAAAAAGGGGAACTCATAATGCGTGTACATGATCAGGAGGTGGCCTTTAACGTCTTTAAGGCAATGAAGCTCCCAACAGATGAAGAAGAATGCTTCCGGGTTGATGTGGTGAACCGGGGTCTAAATGATGAAGTACAGAGTATAGTGAATTATGAACCATTGAAAAGTATCGTTGCTGAAAATTCAAATGTGGAGGATGAGGAATTAAATAAATTCGTTCAATATTTGGATACCCCTCCACAGTATGGAACCATTGCAGTATGTGATAAGTTTCCGGACAAGCATCTTAAAGTGAATGGTCAGATATTGAAGAGTGGTTCTGGTGGTGAGGTGGACAGAAAGAACATCACCTCGATTCTATCTTCGACATGAGACTCAGAGACAGTCAAACTAATTGACTATAACTTAGCGCTTGATGGGAGGCAACCCATTGTTTCCATCTCTACTTAGTATTTATTCAGTTCAAGTTGTTTGGTTTAGCTTATTCTCATTACTTGTTAGGATAATATGAGTACCTTTATCTGTTTATTCATCATAGTTGAATCATAGAAGAGCACGTGTGTGCATTGCATTGAAATTAGGGAGACAAAATAGGCATTCATTTTTATTTAGTAAAACATGCTTTGATAAGGTCCATTGATGTTATTGCAGGTGTATTGGAGAACATGCATTGCTGTCTTGCAGATTCTAAAAAAATAAAAGCTAGCAAAGGCAGTAGTATCGTGGACGCATGCTACCACAAGAACAATTTCAAAGACAGATCATGGCAACGCAAGGCCACGCCGACATCGACGTGGAAAATTTTGTAAGTTTAAAAACGTGATGGAGATCAGTTGGACTCTCATTTGCAATTAAAACAGAAGCGCATTCACATTGTCTCTCCATAACTCACGTCTCTACCATCTATCAGTTACAAATTGAAGCCGTACATCTCTCAATCACATATCCATGATTCTTTCCACGTTCAAAGCTCAAACCCACGCTCTCATCCAACTGCAGTATAAAACTAGGGCTTCTATTTGGTTGGGTATAACGAATTTGGAGGGTAATTGTTAGGTTTGTAATATTCATGAACGCAATCAAATTGCATAAATAAAGCGAAAACGTGTAAAATCAGAGTTTTAAAAATTTACAAACCATATACCCGGATCATCCTTTATGCACAATTATTAATTAAACAAAATATAAAGGACGAGAATCATACCCTTGAAGATTCGAGCTTCCTCATGTACAAGTTCACCTCCAAATCTTTTCGTGTTCAACTTGAATCCACCGGGTTGGGTTCTTTCCTTTGATCAACATTAGCCACCCAAGTGTTTGGCCTCTAGAGGTGATCCACCAAGGAAGAAGGAGTACTCAAGAAGAAGGGTATTTGACAAAATCCTAATTTTCTATCTCTCATAGAAAAGGAGCGTACTCTCCCAACTATTGGAATTACGTATGTTGTCAAAAAGCCAACAACAACTCTAACCCTTTCACCCATAATAAGACTCCTCTTATTTATAGATGTAGGAAACCCTTCTTAACAATTAAGGAATTGAGTTTTATTTTAATTAATTAAGCTCCCTAATCTTATTAGAGATAATTAATTAAACTCTTTTAATTAATTAGCCTCCTAATCTAATTAGGATATATGAGAGTACTTTTATTAATTAATTCCCAAACTCTTTTAGGAATTAAATAATAATAATAGTAATAATAATAATAAGACTCCTCTTATTAATTTATATTTAATATTTCCAAAATATTAAATAATAAATATTAAGCTATTTAATTTATTCTATCACCATATATTAAATTAAATATACTTAACTTATTATTACGATTATGCCATTAACTTCTTAAATAATTATTCTTCCTTTTTATGGTGTGACCCTTTAGGTTCTCCATATTAAACCGGTTGTGAATAAATCAATTAGAACAATTCTAATCTTATTTAAATAAATAAATTAAAATATTAATTTATTTAAATAAATAATATTTATTCTACAATAGGGATAAGCCTCCCTAGCGATCAACGACTTTCCAGATAATATAGATTTCAACATTAATCATAAAAGAACCTTTGAGTAAATAGTTACCATACAATTCAATCCTTCCACCATACAATGTCCCAATTAAATATAAGACATAGAATTACTGTCAAGTCTTAATTTATTTAATTATATGTATTTCGACTCTTAAATGCACAACACCAAATAATGCAAATTAGAAAATCCTTTCTAATTTCATTCTGCCTTGGCCAAGGACTATTGGGTTGTCATTTATCGAATCACATAAGACATTTCTCTTCTTTTACTAGAAGTGGTAGATTCTTTATTGATCATACATTATCTCCATGCACGACTTATTATACCCAAGCATACCCTTTGATATACCCTAAGGGTCTTAAGGAATAAGTCAAAGCATAATTCATCTTACACAAGATACTATGATGATCTCAAGTCCAATGATCACTTGTACTACTATCACTACAGGAATTCCTATTGACATGCAAGTAAAACTCCAATAGGTATTCCTTAGCGAGCCACGTTCAGTGAACTTATTCTCTAATAAGCACCTACATACTTGCTATAGTGTTCCACACAAATGATCATGAGATCAATCATCCTCATCCAACGAAAAGCAACAACGATGTAATTAATATATCCGGATTCACTAATCCCCAATTTAGTAATCCAACGATTGGGAACTATTTTAGTTTTAAGCTTTCTAAGAATTTAGATCTCATTAGATTGATCATCATCATTATTCTAAAAGCATTGCTTAAAACTATGGGTTTATCACATATTATAAAACAACATCATGTAAATAATTAAAAGCCTTTAATAAATTAATACTTTTTATTGATAAATGAATAAGATTGTTACAAAGTATATGCTTTATCATCAAACATGATTGGCTTGTGTGCATACTACTTTCAATCTCCCACTTGCACTAAAGCCAATCTTCATGGTATCTCATACCTTTCTTCTCTAAGTGACGATTATCCTGCTGTTGGATAAGCTTTAGTTAATGGATATGTAATGTTGTTCTTGAGAGTTCACTATCTCTATAGTGATTTTCCATCTTTCAATGATTCTTATAATCAAATGAAAGTGCCACAACACATGTTTAGATCCAAGATGAGACTTAGGAACTATTCTTAGTTCTGTAATGAACTTTTCATCCAAACAATCAACTTGTAGCTTCATTTATAGCTATATACTTTGTCTTTATCACTAAACTAGCAACTCTATGTTGTTTGGAACCTTTCCAATTTCACCGGACCACCGTTCAAGGTAACGCTTTACCTTAACGTGGATTTTTTGTCGTCTTGGTCTGTCTGAAAAACTTGAGTCTGTTAAGCCTTCTAGTTTTAATTCAGACCCACCGTAAATCTGATCACATCCTTAGTGACGGTTAGGTACTTTAAGATGTTTTTCATTGTCTGACAGTGATCTTCTCCAGAATATGACCGATCAACATCAGGTCTCGTATATTTTATTGTATACATGATAGTTACTCATGTGATCTCTCTTTTATGAGTCTATGGGAACTATTAAGAGAGATACACTCCAGAGCTCATCAACAAGAGACATCCCATGGAGTTTACTATGTTAAACGACTTTAGCATCAAATGAATATACCTTTCTTGGGTTAAGTCGAGCATCCTTTTAAATCTATCTATATAGATTTGTATCCCCAATTAATATACTCTTCCCAAATCATTCATGGAGGAATGTTTAGACAACTTTATCTTTACTGATTGTAGCATTAGTATGTCATTCCTTATCCGTAGTATATCAACATATAATACCAGGAATGTCACGGCGCTCCCACTGACCCTTTTGTACACACTAGGCTCATTCTTGTTTTTGATAAAATCAAACTCTTTTGATTGTCTCATCAAAACGAATGTTCCATATTTGAGAAACTTGTTTCAATCCATTTCTCTTAGTGTCTACAACTCTTCCCTCATCGTATGTAACTAGATCATCATCTTCTATGATGCGTACCTCATCATCATCATCCATGATGAATCCATACCTCCCAGGTATCTTCAGTACTATTCCAAATTTACGATTTGGTTGTGGTACAATAGGTCTATCTACAAGTTCCTCTTATTTGACTTATAGTGTTTTGTGGTTCTTAAACTCTTTAAGATTTTATTATTCTCCCACTAGCCCCTTCAATGATAAACACCTTTATCTTAGAAGGTAGCGTGTTTCGCAACAAATACCTTTTGCTAAATAGGATTATAGAACATATACCCTAAACTTACTTTAGGATGTCCCACAAATCTGTACTTGTCAAATTTTGTCCCAAGCTTATCCTTTGAAACCTTTTCACATAAGTTGGACAACCCTTTATCTTAACATACTTAAGATTAGGAATCCTCCCTGTCCATAACTTTTATGGAGTCTTGGGGCTGGATTTTGAGGTTACCTTTTCGCAGATATGCAACCATTTCTAGGGCATTATCCTAGAAGGATACTGGAATGTCGGTAAAATCATTATGGACTGTACCATATCCAACAAGGTATGATTTTTTCTTTCA
Source organism: Panax quinquefolius (assembly GCA_020205615.1). Lineage (NCBI taxonomy): Eukaryota > Viridiplantae > Streptophyta > Magnoliopsida > Apiales > Araliaceae > Panax > Panax quinquefolius. Next base: position 70,526,567 of record CM035169.1, on the reverse strand, counting down.
GATACACCAATCAGTTATTGCGTATTAAGAGGTGTCCATTATGAGAAAACCATTTGAGATGATCAAGAAACTTATTGCACAAGTATTTATTCTATGATCTAATCAAAGAATCTTAATACTTTGCCAATTTGTTTCACTTCTGAATTCTTTGAACCTTTCAAATAATTCACAATTGTATTTCAGTAAATACACACATTCAACTCTTTGAATGATCATCTCCTTTTCTTATACTAGTTTGTTCAATTTACAAAATATATTTTTCACGTAAGTCAAGTACACAAAATCTATTAAGTAATATTTCAGTTCTATACAAAATATTATTATTATAAATAGAACAACAATTGTTCTTAATTATAATACCAAAGATTTCATTGTCCAACAATAAAATGGAAATAATGTTTCTAACGCGAACTGGAATACAATAACAACTTATTGACTTAATAGATTTTGCATGTAGGCTGTGATAAACTATAGGTTCCTATAGCTAATGCAATAACCTGTACTTCATTTTCACACATAGGATTACTTATCTCTTGTTTAACTTTCTACTTCTGCTTGGTCCCTTCATAAATCTACATTTATGATAACCAAAGTTGGTATCCAATACCCAAGTAGAACCTTGACTTAAAGAAAAATTTATTTTAAATCATGAACAAATTTGTATTTGTAACCGAAACTTCACTAAGCTTCTTTGGTTAGCCTCTGCAAGATGCTTCTCGCAGTTTCTTTCCAGTGTCCAGGCTTATTGCAGTGGGAGTAAACTCCTTTGCTATTTGTATTAGTTTTGTTCTTATTATCCTTTGTTTATGCCTTTTCTATTTACCTTCTTAGAATCGTTCTTCTTTTCAGAAGATCCTTTGGCCCCTTCCAGTAAGACATGGTCTTTCTTGGTTGGAAAGTGATTCTCAACATTTTTCAACATGTTAAGCAAATCAGCGACGCTGATATCTATCTTGTTCATATAAAAAGTTCACAACAATTATGAAAGGAGTCCGGGAGTGAGTGCAAGGTCAAATCTTGGCACAACTCCCCATCTATGATAAAACCCGTTGTCCTAACTGTTCAATCAAATTGATCATCATTAGGACTTTTATCTGTACGGTAGTGTTATCGGTCATTCTAGATCGGAAGAGCTCCTTAGATATCTGATATCTATCAGTCCTACTTTCCTCACCATCAACTACTTGATGCAGAATATAGTAGGAGCATCCATAGTTTCATGCCGATTTGAAGCCAAGCTCCCAGACTCATGGATGGGAGCATGATGCATTGAGCCAACTGTGCATCATCTTGCCACTTTCTAAAATTAGCAATCTCTAATTCCTCAGAGGCCTTGTCTGCAACCATTGCAGGGATAGGCGTATTAAGGACATAAGATAACTTTTAAGCTGTGAGAACTTTTCTCAAATTCCTTAACCAATCCATTTGATTCGGTCCGGTTAAATAGCATCTAATATGTTTCGCAGTGATATTAATTTAGACATTGTAAAATTCTGTAAATGAATTTGTAATTAACAACATTTTAGCATACATTCTTTTATTAATTACCAAAATAAATTAGGTCTTGTTTTAAATTGGTATATCCCACTATTTTCTTCAAATTATATTACCCTCACTTATATAGTTTGGCAAAATATAATTAAAAATTTGCTAGTGAGAATAAGGATCCCATTTCAAATGTATATAGCATTGTGGTGACACAACAAACTATATATAAATAAATAGGTAGACAACTCTTGTCAATTACATCAACTATGCAACTCCTTCTATTTTTCCTCTTAGATTATTTTGATCAAGTGGTGGCACATCCGAATCAAAATTATCCAAGTTAAGTCCAACCTAGCACTCCATATATTAAAAAAAAAAATATTGTCCTTGTGGTGACACAACAAATCAATATTGTTCAATTTTCTTTATAAGCATCAAATGTGATAAATTAACATCTTAAATACTTAATACTTGCCTTGCGGTGACACAACAAACTCATATTAAATATTTAATACTCTATTAATTTTTATCATGCTAGAAGGCGACGTTTGATATTCCAAATATCTTTGAACGCTTAGGACTTCATATAAATTTTTTTTGAGGGGTTTTGTTATTAATTTGTCTCATCTTGTTTAGCGCGCATGCACACACACACACACACACACACACATATATATATATATATATATATATATATATATATATATATATAATATACGTATTATATTAATGAACATGCAAGCATGTTTGCATAATATATAATATATATAGTATAAGCATGCACATATAGAATACTATATTCTACCCGGATTGATTATGGACTTTTATTCTAATTTGGTTCACTAGAACCACCAAGTGAACCAAAAGGTCAAACCCTAGGGGTGCAAGAATTAATATTTAAACATAACTATTACATTTAAACCCGGGCTCCATTACAAACTGGTCTTCACAGGCTCCTTGTTCCTTGATTTCCAATTCTTCAAAATTAATTCTAACTATTTCTATTACGAAACTATTTAAAATAAATAGAAACCTTGATCAGCAGTCAAGGGGAAGTACATAGGAGGGAGATAGAATTTACATTAAGAAAAAAATTAGAGAAGATGAGGTACGCAGACCCCATTTAATAAAACCCATACATTCATGCATCCAACTAAAATAAAATCCAATCACATTGGTCAATAGTCCATAATCAATCTCATTTATTATCATACACATCGCCATATGCATCAATAAATAATATTCATCTCATGAATAATAAACATTCAATATATATATATATATATATATATATATATATATATATATATATATTGATATCATTTAATGGGCTAATTTAGTTAGTATAAAATCTAATTTTGAATCAAAATAAACTCCTTTATTTTAATTCAAATTTAAATCAAAATAAACCTCTTTATTTTAATTTATCAAATTTTGAATAAAATAAACTATTTTATTTTAATCAAAATCTTTAATAAAAAAAACTCATTTATTTTAATTAATTATGGAATCCAATTCCAAGAAAAAAACTCGCTTTATTAAAGGAAACACTTGATTTCTTTTTCTATTCACAAATAAACTCCTTTATTTTGAATAATATGAAATCTTATTTCATATCTAAATAAACTCCTTTATTTAAGGAAATATAGAATCCAATTTCAACTCCAATTAGTTATCATGGAATCCAATTCCAACTCTAATTAGTTAGCATGAAATTCAATTTTAAAATTAAAACAAACTCTTTTATTTTAATATTAAAACAAACCTTTTATTTTAAGATTAAAATAAACTTTTATTTTAATTATAAAATAATTAAGATTAATATATATATATATATATGATATAATATTATAATCCTTAAACATGGCAAACTCCAAGAGTTGTCTCATGTTGAATCAATAGCATGGCATGATTATATCATTCACATTGGCTGAAGCAACAGGCGCGAATAATGTGGTTTTTTTTGTTTTTTTTTTAAATTTTATAGAATAAATTATGCCAAATTAAATTGTTCTAAACACATATCAATATACATATCAAATCCGAACAATTAATAATTCGCATAAAGGTCTGGCTCTGATACCACTGTTAGGTTTGTAATATTCATGAACGCAATCAAATTGCATAAATAAAGCGAAAACGTGTAAAATAAGAGTTTTAAAATTTTACAAACCATATACCCAGATCATCCTTTATGCACAATTATTAATTAAACAAAAAATAAACGACGAGAATCATACCCTTCAAGATCCGAGCTTCCTCAGGTACAAGTTCACCTCCAAATCTTTTCGTGTTCAACTTGAATCCACCTGTAAAACCCCAACTTTTAAATAAAGATGAATTTTATGTTATAGCCAACAACAATTCATTAATAAGAATATTTTATGGAGTAGAAACCCTTCTTGACAATTAAGGAATTGTTTTTATTTTAATTAATTAAATTCCTTTAATTAATTATTTAATCTAATTAGGATATATATAAGTTTTTTTATTAATTAATTCCTAAACTCCTTTAGGAATTAAATAATAATAATAATAATAATTAAACCCCAACTTTTGAATAAAGGAATATTCAGAATATTATTTTTAAATATTATGGAGTGAAATTGATATAATGTTATAGTTGTGGGTAAATGTTATATAATATTCGATTGGTCGTGAATATTCATTTTAACAGGAATATTTCACACAACAAGACAATCATTGGTGGACCCTATTAACGGAATTATCATTTGATTGAGAAAACGACAAAAATATTTTTATGAAAATAACTACGGAAGTTTTACCGTTAATTGTTGAAACACCGGTGTTAAAAGTACAAGAATACGCATGGTCAGATAAGAGCAATACTAGATATTAATTATTGATGCTTACGTGATAAGTCACTCAGCTTTTTGTTGGTATTATTAATGTAATAATACGTAAAATCTTTTTATATAAAAAATGTAATACTTTATAAAGTTATTCTATAAATAGAATATATTATATTCTATTACGCATAGTGTTGCATATAGTGTTTGCATAGTGTTTTGCAGATAGTAAAATCTTTTTTATATAAAACAAAATACTTTTATAAAGTTATACATTTTATTAGACAATAATTAGAATATATTATTTTATTATGTTTGATGTTTGAATAGTGTTTCAGATAGTAAAATCTTTTATAAAGTTATTCGCTTTTATTAGATTATAAATAGAATATATTATATTTTATTTAAAAGATTTTTCTTTAAATATGGACCGTCCGATTAAAGTAAATCAATCTGACCGCTCATGAGTTAGTTACTTATATGCAATCCATTTTTCTATAAATAGAAGCTCATTCCTTCATTATTTTCTTACTTAATTCATCGAAACTCTAGAGAGATAAACTATAGAGAGAAAGAAGAAAGTATATCTCGCTACTTCACTACTTATATATATCAAAGACTTTTCTTCTTAAGGTAGGGAATATTATTTGTTGTACTCGTAAGGGGTGTTATTATTTTTCAGTATTCATGAAGAGAACTTATGTTATTCCATTCTTTATTATTCTCATTGAATAACTCAGAGACGCGGACTACCTTATACTTGGTGATATTCTTCTATTATTCCGCCTTTATTATTCTCGTTGAATATCCTCGTTCATATGTTTTTTACGCCGGACCGATTCCGCTCTTTATTATTATTCTCGTTGAATATCCTCGTCTGCGTGCGTTTTTACGGACCGATTCCATCTTTATTATTATTCTGTTGGAATATCCGTCTCAGGCATTTTACGCCGGACCGATTCCGCCCCCTTATTAGTATTCTCGTTGAATAACTTGTCTATGCGCAAGTACCGCATGCATGGTGATTTCGTTGTTATTCCATTCTTTATTATTCTCGTTGAACATCCCGTCGATGCGTAATTTCGCCGACCGGTTCCGTTATTTAGTATTCTCGTTGAATAACCCGCCTCATGCCAAGTACCGCATGCATGGTGATTTCTTTTGTTATTCCATTCTTTATTATACTCAATTGGTTAAAGTTTTGACTTCTATACTCCATGAAATTAGTGGAATATCCTCGATATTTGCGCTTCATCCAAAGATCTTTTCATGGAAATATTCTTTCGAGCATTCTTGAATTTTACTCTACAAAGCAAAGATCATGTCGACAATTTGGACATTATTAGTTCCAAGATAAATTAATTCTTGAACTTGTTTTATCAATTCTTATATCATTGTCATCATCCTCATGTTTATATTTTTTGAAAGTCATCGTATTCAGTAGTGCATGATGGACTTGGTATGATTATAACTGTGGATTATTCTTGTAATCATGACCGTAATGTTACAAATGATGTGGTAAAAGTCCTCATTGGCTCGTAGTGCATCGATGGACAATTGTTGGCATGATCATGACCATTAATGAATACACAAATATTCTTGGCCCGTAGAAGGTATGGATAATTGTGGTCGTGATACTAAAGAATATCCTCGTCAGAAAAGTGTGGGTGATTCGATGATGTGAATTATTTATTGTCGAGTCCCAAATGATAAAAGTGATGAAAACCTTTTAAATCATAAAAGATAGTAGATTTTATTCTCTACTGACTCTTTTTAATGGATCGCTTGTTCACCGCAGCTTAAACTTGATGTTTGTTATATTGTATCGCTTTTAACATCGTTTTAAGACTAATGATAATTTATTCTCGCATTATCTTAGTCATAATATTTTTATCGGGCTAGTTGAGCTCACCTTTCTTTTCACCGTTGCTCTTCGTGAAATGAGAATATAATGGAACTAGCTCTGGGAACCGAGTGATGGTCCTAGATGGTGCATTAGTAGTCCTCACTATTTCGTGAAATAGTGTGATAATAATTGTAATGAGGACTCCTTTTGAGTTTGTATACTCTAGTAGACAATATTTGTATTCAAACTCATAGTTTATGTTTTTGTCGTATTGCATATTACAATTATATTATTAAGTTGTATTTTAATTTCGTATCATGTATTTGGCGACTCAAGATGGGTGATGTATACCTAATTTTGGGGGCGCCACAGGTTGGTATCAAAGCTTAGGATATGATCCCGGCTAAGATGTGAGACTAGAACTAGGAGGGGAGAGACGGGAATTCTTCGCTAGTATGACCTACCTAAGTTTATTTGGTATTTAATTGGTCTGGTCAAAGTATAGGATAATATGTTATATGTTAATTAACCTTTGTTTTGTGGCAAGATTCAAAATGACATCCGAGAATGTTGAGAAATATAATGGAGCACAAGAGACCGCTGAGTCTCCACATATCAATAATCGTGGATAATGTGCATCAGAAGGCGACAATCCTCATGCAAACAACAACATGGACCAAATGATGAATGATGGATTGTTCAGAGGCTTTATGCAATTCATGCAACATCAAAGTAGAGCGGCTCCTCATCCAAAATGTAGGTGGAAACATCGAAACTCTCTTGACGGCCACCGCTAAACAGCTTCAAGGAGCCGGGACCACCGGAGTTTATTGGAGAGCCAAAACCACTTAAGGCGGAAGCATGGATAAAGCAGATCACCAAGATATTTGATGTCTTGGGATGCTCCGAGGAGCAAAAGGTTCCTTCGCCACCTTCATGTTGCGTGAAGAGGCAGACATCGGTGGGAATCTATAAACATACCAACACTCGACGACTCAAGATGTCTTGGGAGAAGTTCCAAGAGTTATTCAACGACAAGTACTTTCCCGAGAGTATTTCATACATGAAAGAAGTGGAGTTTATCAAATTGGAACAAAATAATACGACCGTGTCGCAATACGAGGCTAAATTTTATGAGTTATCCTGCTTTTCATCCCATTTGGTCGATAATGAGGAGCGAATGACGCTAATGTTTTTAAGAGGTTTGAAACCGAGATACGTCAATATCTTATTTCTCATAAACTGTGTTTGTACTCAGATGTTGTAAATAGGGCTCAGTTATTGGAGCGCGGTAACGAGTCAACGCAACCAAGAGAAAGCAGCCGGAAACATGAAAATACTAGTGGTATCTGTCATCGAAACGGTGACAACAAACGTGGAGGGAATTAACATGCTAGAAATGGTAACCACTTCGGTGGTAATCATGGCCAAGACAGTAAAAATGAACATTTCAAGAAAAAGAGATATAACAATGATGGAAGGACGTCAGCACCAGCACCCGTTGTTAAGGAAGGAGAACGACCATCGATCATATGCTTCAAATGCGAAGGGGAGGACACATCACCAAATCGCGCTGATGCCGTCCAAAGCATGTTATAATTGTGGAAGAGAAGGTCACTTAGCCCGATTTTATCGCTCATCAAGACAAGTTCAGCCAGATGGAGGCACCAAAGGTCATCCCCGTAAAAGTCAAAGCCAGAAAAGTGCAAGGAGAGAGCGTTTGTTGTGACCTCCCGTAAAGCAAGGAACCCGAATGAGGTCATCACGAGTAAGCTTATCATAAACTCTAAATAAGTCTATACCTTATTTGATACCGGTTCTACCCATTCTTTTATTTCTCCTACTTATACCAACGATTAAATTTGACTCGGAGAAATTAGACTTTGACTTATCTGTAGAAACTCCGTTGGGAGAAACCTTCATTACATCCACTATTTATAAGTCTTGTTTGGTTCAAATCGGTACCCTCACATTACCGTCGATCTTATTTCATTGAAAATACTTGCATTTGATGTGATTCTGTGGATTGATTGGTTAACTACTCATCATGCTAAAATTGATTGTTTTCGTAAGGTTGTTAGCTTTCATATTCCTAATCAACCTATTATGCTAATTCAAGCCGACCAAACCATTAAAATCAATCACGGTCATCTCAAGCCATAAAGCTATTCGCTTATTGAAAAACGGATGTCAAGCTTTCTTAGCCCATGTCACGGATCTAAACAAAAATACGCCGCTTTTGAATGATATTTCTATTGTTAATGAATTTCCGACGATTTCTCAAGAACTTCCTAGCCTACCCCTAGAGCGTGAAATTGAATTTTGTATCGACCTTGAATCCTAAGATAAAACCCATTTCCAAAGCCCCATATCGAATGGCTCCTATTGAACTTTAGGAGTTAAAGACCCAACTGCAAGAATTGTTAGACATTGGTTTCATTCGCCCCTAGTACTTCTCCTCGGGGTGCTCCGTTTCTATTCGTGAAGAAGAAAGATGGGAGTATGCGACTTTGTATTGATTATCTGGAGTTGAATCATGTCACCATCAAAAATAGGTATCCATTGCCACGTATTGATGACCTGTTTGACCAAATTGTAAGGAGCCAAATTCTTTTCAAAGATCGATCTTCGCTTGGATATCACCAATTGAAGATTAGAACCGGATGACATTCCAAAGACGCTTTCGTAACTCCAGAGACGGCATTATGAATTCCTAGTCATGTCCTTTGGATCGACTAATGCCCCGCCGCCTTCATGGATATGATGAACCGAGTATTCAAGGAATATTTAGATCACTTTGTGGTCGCCTTTATTGATGACATCCTTATTTATTCCAAAAGCCGTGAAGATCATGAGCAACACTTGAGGTCGATACTCCAAAAGCTTCGTGAATATAAGCTTTATGCCAAGTTGAAGAAATGCGAGTTTCGATCGAGGAAGTAGCATTCCTTGGGCACGTGGTATCAAGTCATGGAATATCCGCTGACCCAAAGAAAGATGAAGCTATTCAAAGTCGGGAGCAACCTAAATCAATGATCAAGTACGTAGCTTTTTCGGCTTAGTTTGGTTATTATCTGAGATTCGTAGAAGGGTTTTCTCGAATCGCTACTCCACTAACTCAAATTGACTCAAAAAGATACAAAGTTCTGGTTGAGCGAGGAATGTGAGAAGAGTTTTCAAGAACTCAAGAGGAGACTCATTTCAAAGACTGCTCGACAATACCATCCGGTTCGAGGGATTTGTCATCTACAAAGTGATGCTTCGGGCAAAGGGTTAGGATGTGTTCTCATGCAATATGGGAAAGTCATAGTTTATGCCTCACGACAACTCAAAGAATATGAGAGGAATTATCCTACTCATGATCTAGAGTCAGTAAATTGTTGTCTTCGCACTAAAGATTTGGAGGCATTACTTCAGATGGGGAGAAAGTGGAGATCTTTACGGATCATAAAAGCCTCAAATATTTCTTTCACTCAAAAGGAACTCAACATGCGACAACGACGTTGGCTTGAATTGTTGAAAGATTATGATCATACCATCCAATACCATCCTCGAAAAGCGAACGTGGTAGCCGACGATCGAGTAGAAGATCATATGCGGGTACGAAAGTGCAATATTTTCAACGCAAAGGCCCATTTTGTATGACTTGCAAAGGATGGAGATAGAGATAAAGACTCCAGGACCCACGTGATGATGGCGAATATACGAGTAGAACCGACTTTAATTGATAAAATTAAAGTCGCTCAAGTTACTGATCCTGAGTCTGATGCGTATGAGGAAGAAAGTGAAGAAGGTGCTATCAAGGAAGCAAGAATCGATGAAAAAGGAATACTTCGAGTCAACTCTGCACTTTCAGTGTTCCTAACGATCCCGAGTTAAAGTATAAAATCATGATGGAGGGCACAACACACCGCTTGTAATCCATCTTGGGAGTACCAAAATGTATCGTGATCTTCGCCATACATTTTTGGTGGAGCAATATAAAGAGAGAGATAGCGTTGTTTATCTCAAGGTGTCTAACGTGTCAACGAGTCAGTCAAGTGAGCATCAAGTACCAAAAGGTCCATTGCAACCACTTGAAATTCCTAGAATGGAAGTGGGAGCACATTACCATGGATTTCAAGTTATCGGTCTTCCCAAAGTTTCTCAAGGCATAGATGCGATTTGGGTCATTGTTGATAGATCGACCAAGTCCGCTTCATTTTTTACCGATACGAGAAACTTATACACTTGAACGTCTTGCTCAGAGCATATACATAAACGAGGTTGTAAGATTGCATGGTATGCCAAGATCCATAGTTTTCGATCGAGACCCAAGATTCACTTCAAGATTTTGGGTTAGTTTGCAAAAAGCTATGGGCATGGATTTACGATTTAGTTTTCGAGATATCATCCTCGATTGAACGGGAAGTTGGAGAGGACTATTCAAACTCTTGAAGATCTATTAAGACTCGTGTCCTTGACTTCAAGGGAAGTTGGGACAAGTTCTTACCATTGGTGGAGTTTTCCTACAACAATAGCTTATCAAGCAAGTATTCGCATGGCTCCATTCAAGCGTTGTATGGAAGAAAGTGTCGTTCTCCAAAGATGCCGGGATGAGGTGGGTGAAGCAACGTTGTTGGGACCAGAGTTGGTACGTATGACTACTTTAAAAAGATTTAAACGATCCGACAACGATAAAAACCTCACAAGATCGATAAAAGAGTTATGCCGATCTTCATCGAAAGGACGTGGAATTTGATATAGGAGATCATGTGTTATTACGAAGTCGCTTCCATGGAAAGGAGTTACTTAGATTTGGAAAGAGAGGAAAGCTCAATCCTCGATTCATCGGGCCCATTTTTAATCCTCGATCGAGTAGGAACTGTGGCTATAAAGACTCGCTTTTACCGCCAAGTATGTCTCGTGTTCATAACATTTTTCACATATCCATGTTACGTAAATATGTGGAAGACCCGAACCACATTATCGAAGTTAGAACCGGACAAAATAGCGTAAGATTTGACGTATGAAGAGGTTCCTGCTCAAATCTTGGATAAGAAGGAACATATTCTACGCTCCAAGGTTATACCTCAAGTCAAAGTTTTGTGGAGAAACCACGATGTCGAGGAAATGACTTGGGAGTTAGAATCAAAAATGAAATCAAGGTATCCTTACCTCTTTCATATATACCAGTACGCACTCTAATTTCGAGGGCAAAATTTCATAAGAAGGGAGATTGTAAAACCCCAACTTTTTGAATAAAGATGAATTTTCTATAAATATTATTTTAAATATTATGGAGTGAAATTGATATAATGTTATAGTTGTGGGTAATATTTATAAATTTTGCAAAGTACGCAAGTTGTTATATAATATTCGATTGGTCTGGGGAATATTCGCTTTTAACAGGAATATTCAGACAACCAACACAATCATTGGTGGACCCCACAACGGAATTATCATTTCGGATCGAGAAAACGACAAAAATATTTTTATGAAAATAACTACGGAAGTTTTACCGTTAATTGTTGAAAACACGGTGTTAAAAAAGTATAGAAGAATACATGTATGGTAGCATAAGAGCACACCAGTATTAATTATTGATGCTTACGTGATAAGTCACTCGCTTTTGTTGGTATTATTAATGTAATAATACGTAAAATCTTTTTATATATAAAAATGTAATACTTTTATAAAGTTATTCTATAAATAGAATATATTATATTCTATTATGCATAGTGTCAGATAAAGTATTCAGATAAAGTGTTTTGCATAGTAAAATCTTTTTTATATAAAAACAAAATACTTTTTATAAAGTTATCTATTTTATTAGACAATAATTAGAATATATTATATTTTATTATGTATAGTTTTTGATAGTGCTTCTCAGATAGTGTTTGCATAGTAAAATCTTTTATAAAGTTATTCATTTTATTAGATTATAAATAGAATATATTATATTTTATTTAAAAGATTTTTCTTTTAAATATGGACCGTCAGATTAAAGTAAATCAATCTGGACCGCTCATGAGTTAGTTACTACGCAATCCATTTTTCTATAAATAGAAGCTCATTCCTTCATTATTTTCTTACTTAATTCAATCAAAACTCTAGAGAGATAAACTATAGAGAGAAAGAAGAAAGTATTCTCGCTACTTCACTACTTATATATCCAAGACTCTTCTTCTTAAGGTAGGGAATATTATTTGTTGTACTCGTAAGGGGTGTTATTCTTTTGTATTCATGAAGAGAATTTATGTTATTCCATTCTTTATTATTCTCATTGAATAAACTCAGATACGGACTACCCTATACTTGGTGATATTCTTCTATTATTCCGCTCTTTACTATTCTATTGGAATATCCTCGTCTCAAGCGCTTTTACGCCGGACCGATTCCGCTTCTTTATTATCTCATTGAATATCCGTCTGGCGCTTTTTTTCTGACTGGTTCCTAGATTCCATCTTTATTATTCTATTGAATATCCCGTCTCAGGCATGCATTTTATTACTGACCGATTCCGCCCTTATTAGTATTCTCGTTGAATAACCCGCTCATGCTAAGCACCGCATGCATGGTGATTTTGTTGTTATTCCATTCTTTATTATTCGTTGAACATCCCGCTTGGTGCGTAATTTTACTCGACTTGGTTCCGTTATTTAGTATTCTATTGAATAACTATCTATGCTAAGTACCGCATGCATGGTGATTTCTTTTGTTATTCCATTCTTTATTATACTCAGATTGGTTAAAGTTTTGACTTCTATACTCCATGAAATTAGTGGAATATCCTCGATATTTTGCGCTTCATCCAAAGATCTTTTCATGGAAATATTCTTTCGAGCATTCTTGAATTTTACTCTACAAAGCAAAGATCATGTCGACAATTTGGACATTATTAGTTCTTGGATAAATTAATTCTTGAACTTGTTTTATTCAATTCTTATATCATTGTCATCATCCTCATGTTTATATTTTTTGAAAGTCATCTCGTATTCTGTAGTGCATAGATGGACTTGGTATGATTATAACTGTGGATTATTCTTGTAATCATGACCGTAATGTTACAAATGATGTGGTAAAAGTCCTCATTGGCTCGTAGTAGTGCATTGATGGATGATTGTTGGCATGATCATGACCATTAATGAATACACAAATATTCTTGGCCCGTAGTGCATGGATAATTGTGGTCGTGATACTAAAGAATATCCTCGGGTCAGTAAAGTGCGGGGTGATTCGATGATGTGGATTATTTATTGTCGAGTCCCAAATGATAAAAGTGATGAAAAACCTTTTAAATCATAAAAGATAGTAGATTTTATTCTCTACTTGACTCTTTTAATGGATTGCTTGTTTGTTACCGCAGCTTAAACTTGATGTTTGTTATATTGTATCGTTTAACATCGCTTAAGGCTAATGATAATTTATTCTCGCATTATCTTAGTCATAATATTTTTTATCGGGCTAGTTGAGCTCACCTTTCTTTCAATGTTCTCTTCGTGAAATGAGAATATAGCCGGGAACTAGTCTGGGAACGAGTGATGGTCCTAGATGGTGCATTAGTAGTCCCTCACTATTCGTGAAATAGTGTGATAATAATTGTAATGAGGACTCCTTTTGAGTTTGTATACTCTCTAGTAGACAATATTTGTATTCAAACTCATAGTTTATGTTTTGTCGTATTGCATACACATACGGTTGTATTATTAAGTTGTATTTGAATTTTGCACCATGTATCTTGCGACTTAAGATGGGTGATGTATACCTAATTTTGGGGCGTTCTATCACCATAGATTAGATTAAATATACTTAACTTATTATTACGACTATGCCATTAACTTCTTAAATAATTATTCTTCCTTTTATGGTGTGACCCTTTAGGTTCTCCATATTAAACCGATTGTGAATAAATCAATTAGAACAATTCTAATCTTATTTAAATAAATAAATTAAAATATTAATTTATTTAAATAAATAATATTTATTCTACAATAAGGATAAGCCTCCCTAGCGATCAACGACTTTTCAAATAATATAGATTTCAACATTAATCATAAAAGAACCTTTGAGTAAATAGTTACCGTACAATTCAATCCTTCCACCATACAATGTTCCAATTAAATATAAGACATGGAATTACTATCAAGTCTTATTTTATTTAATTATATGTATTTCGACTCTTAAATGCACAACACCAAATAATGTAAATTAGAAAATCCTTTCTAATTTCATTACGCTCGCCGCCGAGGACTCTTTGGGTTGTCATTTTTTGAATCACATAAGACATTTCTCTTCTTTTACTAGAAGTGGTAGATTCTTTATTGATCATACATTATCTCCATGCATGACTTATTATACCCAAGCATACCCTTTGATATACCCTAAGGGTCTTAAGGAATAAGTCAAAGCATAATTCATCTTACACAAGATACTACGATGATCTTAAGTCCAAGGATCACTTGTACTACTATCACTACAGGAATTTCTATTGACATGCAAGTAAAACTCCATTAGGTATTCCTTAGCGAGCCACGTTCAGTGAACTTAGTCTCTAATAAGCACCTACATACTTGCTATAGTGTCTCGACACAAATGATCATGAGATCAATCATCCTAATCCAATGAGCAAGCAACGTATGTACCAATCTATCCGGATTCACTAATCCCCAATTTAGTAATCCAACGATTGGGAACTATTTTAGTTTTAAGCTTTCTAAGAATTTAGATCTCATTAGAATGATCATCATCATTATTCTAAAAGCATTGCTTAAAACTATGGGTTTATCACATATTATAAAACATCATCATGTAGATAATTAAAAGCCTTTAATAAATTAATACTTTTTATTAATAAATGAATAAGATTGTTACAAAGTATATGCTTTATCATCAAACATGATTGGCTTGTGTGTATACTACTTTCAGTAATATCATCATTTGTTTCTTCTTCTTTCTCAGTTATATCATCTGTTCAATCTTTATCAACTGCAAATGGGGCCTAAACGAGCACGCTCTACTTCATCTTCTTCTTCATCCTCCTCGGGCAGTCAAGGGGAGGATATTGTTGATCACACCAAGTTTCTCAACTTGGAAGCTCAGCAGGAGTATTACCGAATTGTGGTGAAGACGTTTATCAAGGAGCGCGGTTTCAAACCAGAGGGGCATGATGGTCAGTTGTGTTCCATGATTAATGAAAGAGGCTGCGGTGGACTGACTGCCACTCCCACGCCCATTCCGATGAGCGTAGTCCGAGAGTTTTATGCCAATGCCAAGGTCACCATGAGCGGTATATCCATGGTTCGCGATTTTGAGATAGATTACAGACCCCGTGCCATCCGCGCCATTTTTCGACTTGCCGATACACCGCCAACGGGAGCTGCTAATTGGGTCACCGGTGCACATTTGGAGACGCACATGGAGTTGGTTATTGTTGAATTATGCGTGCCTGGCACGAAATGGACCAATAAAGTCGGCACAAATCAACCTCTCATATTCCCAGCCGCCGCCTTGAACCGATATGCAAAGGCATGGAATCTGTTCGTATGTG
The DNA here is from genome assembly GCA_020205615.1 of Panax quinquefolius. Taxonomy (NCBI): domain Eukaryota; kingdom Viridiplantae; phylum Streptophyta; class Magnoliopsida; order Apiales; family Araliaceae; genus Panax; species Panax quinquefolius. The sequence continues at coordinate 70,510,894 of CM035169.1, read as the reverse complement.
CCAAGCTCGTGCCCTCCTCTTATCAGCACGAAATAACAGCAGAGAGGGAAATTATTCTGTGGGGCATAATCACCGGGAAATACATTGACATTGGTCATCTCATCCATCAGAATATGTTGCGATATCTGCGGGGAGGCATCATTGGGAGCATTCCACATGCATCAGTGGTTGTTATGCTATGTGATAATCAGGGATGCAACTGGGGCAACGAACAAATGCAATACCCAAGCCAGGACATAACTCATGCCACAAATTACAAAATTTGTGGATTGGGCAGGAGGTGTACCGCATCCGCGTGGACTAGGTTTTATCATTCAGCCTACTTTCCCAGAGCCATCACAACAGCCCCCACAAACAGATGAGGTAAGCCCGTCCACGCAAGCACCTGCTGCCCATGGTTGTCGCCAGCTCCGAAGGTTGGAGCGCAAAGTCGATGCCATGTACGATAATTTCGGCACATTTATGATGAGACTCACGAGGGCCTTGGCTGAAGCTTTTGTGCAACAAGGAACGACGCTAGTGTGGCCTCAGTTCGGGACATCAGTGCCATATCCACCACCAGATTCACCACCCGAGGAGGGTGGTACCACTGATCATTAGGGGAGTTTTCGTTACCTTTTACCTTCATTCAATGGGGCATTGAATATTATAAGTTTGAGGGTATTGGGGTATTAGTATAGTTGCATGTAGTTGTTTTTACATGATTAGTTTAATTTTTGCATTATATAGTTTATTTTTGCATATAGCTGCATGTTTATTTGCATGTTCATTTTTAGTTTGCATGTCTCACAGTTTTTGCCGTATGGAAATTTTTGTCTAGCCGATGATGATAGTGAAATTTTTGAAAGTTGTTTGAGTATGTTGGATAACATGAACCTAGCTATAATGTTTTACACGATTAAGTTCATCTTGCTGTTAACATGCTTTCGGTTTGCACGAGTGTGTTCACAATCACTTGTAGGTATAAGAAGTATGTGTTGTTTTGCTCAATAGAAAATGTAGTGTCAAAAAGAGAAATATGTGAAACATGGATGTAGACTTGCGAAAACGTTATCATTCAAACTTTGGGGAAAACATGGGTATCTATGTATAAAAAAAAATAAAAAAATATAGTAATAACGTGGCTAGTCTTATTTCGTGGCCCTGGCTACTTGAGTAAGTACGCTCGAGGGGATTGTCTCTACACCTAGCGCCCTAAGGTCTTTCATGGTCTGGAAGTTGTTGGTTGAAAGCTCACTAAGGGTTAGCAGAGTTGCCTAATGGAGTAAGACATTGCACAGTCATGTGAAAAAAAAAAGAAAAAAAAAGAAAAATAGAAATAAACACCGCGGGAAAGTGCGAAAATTGCCCTCATGAGTAAAAATAAAGCAATTAAGCCCAATGTTGAACCTCAGTTTGTTTTGATATGTTGGAATAGTCTTCGTTGCATATGTATACATGATTCTTGATTTAAACTATAATTCTCTGTTTTGAGCAATTTAGTATGTGTATTCTTTGTTTAAATCATGTTTTGGTGAACATACCACACACACACAACATATCTATAACATTTATGAATTATCTGAGTGTACGACATTATGTCTAGAGTTTGGTTTGAATCTATATTCTTGAACCTGGAAAAATTCGCTGAGGCATTTTGGACTGAATTTTTGTGATAGCTGGAACTATGTGAAACTAGTTTGCATCATAGCTTAGTTGCATAGTATTTTAGCTGCATTTTCATTGTTCATTAGTATGCATTGCTTGAGGGAAAACAACAGTTCAAGTTTGGGGGTATTTGATGAGTGGGTTTTATACCTACTTATTGAATACCAATTCACGCGCACTATGCCCATCTCAAGTACATTTTAGTGTATTTTTAGTCGCATTTCATGTTATTTTGTATTGCATTTACTTAAAACTCCTTTTGGTGAAAAAGTAAAGGAAACGACCTAATTTTGTGGAATTAGAAGGCACGAGGCGAATGGACGCATGAAGCGAGGCAGAAGCTGGGATATGCATGGCATGAGGATCAAGCGGAACAGAAGACTAAGCGTGGATCGAGAGAAAGGCGGGAGCGGTGAACAGATCGATTCTGAAGAGAACCGTAACTCAAAATTGTAGAAGCGCAGCGGCGGAGACAAACTTGGGAACGCATACCGCATGAAAATACCCGGATGGACAAAATGACTGCTGGTAAGTCATTCTTGGCGCTGCGCCGAGAAGTACACTGGGGAGCGTGTGATCATGGCAGCGCCATGTTGATTTGTTTTATTTTAATTTTTAATTAAAAGGGTTGTAATTGGTTTTAAACGATTTCTGACTGGTGTCAGAAGAAGGATTATTATTCAGTTTTACGTATATTCATTTTAAAAACTAGGGTTTACACTCGGAGAGAGATTCCAACATAGAGCGAAGCCTAATTCTATTTTTTTAATTCTTCTTGGGATTCTCTATCAGTGTGGATTTTTATTAGCAATTGCCGAATTTATATGAGGATCTGAACGTTAATAGTGGATTGTAATCAACAATTGGTTTGATCGTTTCTATCTTTCATCTTTCAATTGCTTGCTTATTAGCCATGTTTAGCTTTGATCCCATAATGGCTTTTGGTTCAGTCATGAACTAAACTCCATTATGGGATTCTAACGGATTTTAATATGTAGTTTGGTTGCATGCTTGAATGCTGGATTGTTTCACATAGCATATGGGATTTCTATCATGATTTTTTTGCATGTATAAATGCTTGATCACCATTCGCTTTTAATACTTGTATGGAATTGACAATAAACATGCAAGTATGGTTTGTAATCATGATAGCATACGTATATAGGGCTGTTTTATATGGCTTGTGTATTTCACGAACCAGATAGACATATACTGTTTCACCGTATGAGTTAGAATAAGAGCTTGTGCTTAAATTCAATATAATTGCAATTTCATATAGACATATAATGATTTTGGTTATATCGATGATTACATAGAGTCTATCGCTTGTGGATGTTGTGTAAGTAGGTCATAGTACATTGAAAAATGGATATGACTCTTTTAGTGCTCTTGGCTACTTTCCTGTGATATGTGAACAAGTTTTGCATGATAGTGGTGATTAAATGAAATATTAAATGAAGTTAGGATCTCATTACTTTCATATTTGATTTATTACCTCTTTATTATTGCTTTAATCATTATTTGCGATTAGAATAACAAACCAATTATAGTCATTAGTTGAAGCATATAAATATAGTGATTTAACTGATGCATAGTAATTTAAATTAAATAACTTTCCCTGTGGGATCGATACTTTACTTGCTCTGTATTACTTGTTGACACATGTATGCTTGCATGAGTTAGAGCTCTTTTGTTAGAACTAAAAAAAAGAGGAAACAGTTGCCTGAGCTTTGTAAATCATGTGATTCCTCAAACACTAGCCCCCTGTATTCAGCTGCAGAAAAGGACCATTTAGAGGTAGTGAATGCCATATTAGATGCAGATGTGAGGTCGATAAGGATAGTACATTAGAATGGGAAAACTGCATTGCACAATGTTGTACGATATGGCCGCCTTCGTGTGGTGAAAGAACTTCTAGACAGAGATCCAAAAATTATTTCTATCAAAGATAAGAAAGGTCAGACTGCACTTCATATGGTCGTAAAAGGTCAGGATACTTCTGTTATAGAGGAGTTATTGTTTTATGATCATTCCATATTAAATGAACATGACAATAAGGGTAATACAGTTGTGCACATCGCCACAAGGAAATGCCATCCACATGTGTATGTGTGTGTCGACATTTTATTGTGTGGATAATTTCACCGCTTGAATATCATCTTCTTCTTTTCATCTGCAATAGCCTCATTGTTTCTCTTGGTTCTATGGTTTAAATAAATATTACTTTTCCAATTATGTTTTAAGAATCGTATATATTACTCTAATTATAATGAGGTATTAAGTTTCTTATAATTGTTTTCGGGTTTTTTTTCCTTTAATATTCCACCTCTCTTCGGATAGTAAGCCTTTTCTTTGAGCTTTACATCTGTCAACGTCAATGCCATTAATAATCATCGTGAAAGCGCAATGGATTTGGCGAATAAACTCAATTATGGAGAACACCTTTTAAAATTAAGGAGGCTTTAACAGAGGTCGGTGCCTAGATGCTAGGCATGTTGAGCAACTTGATGAAGCAATGGAACTTAAAAGGACCGTGAGTGATATAAAGCACGAGGTGTACTCCCAACTCATACAAAGTGAGAAAACCTAAAGAAGGGTTTCGGTATTGCTAAAGAACTCGAGAAAATTCACCAGAAGTCGTTTCAAAATTCACTGTGCACTGTTGACTCATTCAAAAGTGAGGAAGATGAAGGATGAATGAATCGAGCCTATCCTTGGTATTTATGAAATTGAACATCTCTTTACTTTTCATTGGAAATATTTGAATACCCATTCTTTAATAGCAGTTAAATACTTGGATTGATATTGTGGATGTAGTAATTTGAAATGTAAACGAATGGTATTATTGGGATGTATTTTGAATGGTTGATACATTTTGGCTATATATCATGGCATTAGCATATTGCAGGTGCATTGGTAATATAGGTGAACCACAACCTTTTTTTTTCTTTTTTTTTATCTACAACATTTAAAAAATGTTGTAGATTTGTATAAATAAATGACACATTCTAAACGTTGATTAAATTGGTTTAAAATGTTGTCTGTTGTTGCTTTCTATGGTCGATATTTAAAAATAAATGTTATATGCATGTATTACAACATTTTTAAGTCACACTACAACGTTATAAAACCATTATATAAATTTGTCTAAATAGATGACACATTATAGACGTTGTGTAAATGTGCCTAAACATTGTCTGATATACTAAACAACAACATTTTTATCCAAAAAATGTTGTGGAATCATACTTTCTACAACGTTTTTAAGCATCTGCTAATTTTTGGAAAACAAATCTACAATGTTATTTTTCTAAAAAAACGTTGTGTATTGTGCTTAACTACAATGTTTTAAAAACTTTGTGTAAGGGTGTCAAATAGATGACACCCTTAACCACGATGTTTTTCTGACTAAAACTACAATGTTTTTTCCGCGTTATCTATTTACTGTTTTGTAGTAATGACAAGAGTTAAAATTTTGAAATTGTGCTGAGGGGTTATACAGACTATTGTCTGCCATTTTCGCAAAGGTTATAGGAAAATTCATCCGCAAACCGTCATAACTTACGGACATAGTGGGTAATTAGCCCAATATGCCCTGTACTTATTAAGTACGGCTGGTCGAATCTATTTTTTGTCACTTCCATAAGCACAAAAATTTTACCTCAGTCTTAACGAATTCCGCACCAAAATAATTTGGTTCGGGAAAATTTCAAAGAACGCTTAGAATTTTCATAAACGTTGGTCTAGCTGAATAAAAATAGCTTAGACTCATATCAATAATCAACTTCAATCGAATTACGAATGTGTGTAGCCAAACTCCGTTGGCAAATTAAAATTTTAAAATAGTTTAAAAATGACGCCATGATGTCGTACTGTATTAACAGCCCGTTTGAGGATGCCGTCATCTAGTGACTTTGTCATAACACATCATACAATAGTGGAACAATGATTTTTAGATCGAATTCACACTAAGTATTCTTGCATTTATAACTCCATCAACTTTGTATCATCTCTGCACCAGGTTACATGGTACATAAGTGATAGATAAAATATATTTTGGTATTTCAAATCATTATCGTCTAGCTAAAATAAGTAGCGTAGACTATTCTTTAAACCATTTAAAAAAATTCATTTCAAATTTGTTTTATCATCTCAACAGGTAACGATCGTGTCGGTGGCCCGAAGTCCACGCATACACAATGGTCACCAAGAGCTGAATAAAATAAAATAAAAATTCATTTTCAAAAAGGCACATAGTGCGTATTTAGCTTGATGTCAAAATTTTTGAAATCTAACACAACTAAGAGATTTGGAAAACCTAATGTCTCCACTAATGATCAATTGCTTAATCAATCTATCTGCTCCTATAATCCTTAATATTCCATTTACACATAGTTCTACCCAGTTCGTCAAACCACACTCATGAGTTCAGGAACTTTCCACAATCATATGAGTTTAAGAACTTGTCCTAGTCAGACCTTTGGCGTTCATTCGCTGAGGGGTTCATAAACATTTCATATAATCGTGAGTCACGAACGTACCATGAGTATAAGTTTTAAGAACTCGTACTTAACCTGATATTCTCTACTTATAACCTATCTATCTGATATACACATGAGAAATGAATCACCCTCTTAACATGCATATAGCAAATAGCGTGACACAGACATTTCAATGATTATCAGTGCCAGAAACTAAGTGGTTGTTACACCAAGTACAATTCAGCTCCCATACGAAGAATCATACAACTTAGCTGCTGACGTGAGTCCTCAATTGAATTCCCCACCTAATCTTAACTCCATTCTCAATACGAATTTCATTTAATCCATATTCATAATCATTTCCTGAATCTGTACCAATTCATAGACACACATGCAACAATCTTGCTGTAAACTGTTCAATCATCGCTTGATCCTTCTCCATACTATAACCTTATCCGATCATGGGGTGATCTCATCGTATATATTACGATTCATTTCTATACTATGATCGTTTTGCTTTTCGATCTTCTATCACTGTAATTTTAGTCTTTTAGGCTCAATTTATTCACCACTACTGTTCAACTTTATTATCAGAGTTAGGAAACTATGTATCTTTTTAACTCGCCGAGATTTGTTTTTGAATCCTTACCGACCAACTAACTCTATGTGAGTTAGATCTTATCCTATTCACTGCGGTTATTAGTCTCAGGTATTCTACCTAAGGTTCATAACCTCTGACTTTGATACTAACTAACCGTGATGTACGAATAACTGGGTCCCAAATAACCGCGGATCCGGTACAATCATTCTATAACTATTGCGAAAGATATAAACATAAATTGTTTATACATTAAACTTTACACATTAACCCCAAGGTCGAGTAACCTTAACTTATACACAATTCATTATCCTATCTGACATACAAAGATATTATCATACATTACTGTTACAAATCTAACTGCACACGTATACTAAAGTTGGAACTGTCTTTGACCTTTCCTTGTATCAGACGTATTCGTCTTAATCTGCAATGTTTATCATGATATAGCAAGGGTGAGCATAAGTTTGCCCAACAAGTTTAAGTTCAATAATTTAAGGATATATCATGATTGAAAGAATTTGAATAATAAGCTAACTATAATTTAACAATATAATTGTGAATTAGCATGAACAAATTTTTTGAGTGAACAAGCATTTAACACGAACAAATATATCTCGGACCAAATGGTATCTGGTGATCACCTTTCATACCTAAAGAATACATATACACGCATTGAGGTGCAATTTAATAATTCTTAGACATGGCAATCAGAAATGATTAACCATAAATATAATTGAATAATACAACTCGAGGTCGAGTTAAAGAAAGACTTGCCTGTACCGTTGATTACCGCTATGCAATTTAATAAGCTTTGTCTGAAAACCTAATATAAATAATACCGATCTACACATTAGAATAATATCATCACAGTATTTAAAATAACCTAAACACATTATCATATAACCCTATCAGTCTATAATACACATAAGACTTAACATCAAGTTAAACTTTTACAGTCTGAGTCGAGTTCAGCACAATTCTGACATCCCGACGGTTTAGTCAGAGAATCATCGAGTTGAAGTTCAATTAGACTATGCCTAACACTTAACAATTACCTTAGATAATTATATTATCAGTCAAAATATTTTTCATAAGCTCGTAATAATTCTTAAATAATTATTACCATTTATCATGATTTTTTAATCATCAATAACGTATTTATATGAATTAAATACCACTTAATTCTATTATCATTAATATTTATTTAATATTACATATTAATGAAATACATGTCATAATATTATAATATATCAAAGTATTTTTAATACCTTAAAATCTCATTTATATGATTTTTAAACAATTAAATTTATTATCCGATAATTGCGTTTGATATTAAAATATTAATATTTTAATGACAAAATATCAAAAGTTATATATTATAACTTAAAATATTTTTCCAACACTTAAATCATTTTATATAATTTATAAAACATTAATTCGATTTTTCCATAATTTATTTAATACATTTATTAAATAAACTAATTAGCATTAATATTAATTAATTAATGAAATTCCTCACAAAATATTAAAAGTCACTAAAATAACTTAAAATATTTTCTTTTACCAATTTTTCATGTATTAAAATCATTTTAAAATAATTTATTTAATATTATAATTAAATAAATTAAATACCATTTATATTCCAAAAATATTAAATATTTATGAAATATACCCAAAATAATTTAAAACTAATTTTTAGACTTTAAAATAATTTTTAAGAATTTATTTTGTATTTTTAGTAATTAAAAACTATTTATTTCAATTTATTAATTAAAATAATTAATTTTCAGAAATTAATAATTACAAAAATGACCCTATAGCACGTAATCTGCCGCTATAGGTGTTCTTGAAACTTTTTCGTAACTTCATGTCGATTTCACAAGGTTACTAGTTTGACCGGTTCTAATTTCTTGTTTATTATGTTGATAGGCTTCTAATTTGGTTAGAACTGTAGTACTAATGTAATACTACAATCACCAATTTGTTCCATGGACATACAACATCAGATTAGAGAGATATAAGCAATCCAAAAGTCTGACAACGCTGTTCTTCATTTCTGGGTTTTCTAGAAAATGAAGAACAACATAAGGTGCTATACTTAGATCCTTAGATCTTGATCTCTAAGGTTGATTTATGTGATTTATGAGTTCACACTTGTAGTAACGATGTCAGGGTACAACAACACAACATTAAATCTGTCTAACAATAACACAAATGAACAATGAAGGCTGGTCAAACCTTGCCACAAAAATCGACTGATGAAGATCTGGGTTACCCAGAATCTTCATCCGGCGTGATGGTCAACGCTATTTTGACCAAGATTATCTTTCGTTATGGTTATGATCTAAGTTATCTAGTTACTTTAATATGTAGTGAACATGACAGTCTTCAAAGATCAAGCAACCAATAGGCCTAAACATTAACATATAACCAGATCTAAGGCCACAAAAATGTTGTCAAGAGGTTCGTGGAAATCTGGGCTGCCCAGAATTTGATTTTCGTGAACGGTCAACTGGTTTTGACCGCACATAACTTACAATCTAGACATGCTATGACCCTATTTCCAATTCCAGATCACATTCTACATGACATACTACACATATATAACTTCAAACACCATAACTAAGTAACACAAAAGAATCTAGAGTCCCTGACATTTGCTTGTCAGACGACTCATGAAGGTTCAAGAACAGTTTCTAAAAACTTGATTTTTGTACATCTATATGATATGGATCCATGATCCAACAACCCAGATCACTATGTGACACCATCTAACACATATTTAACCAACAAACAACAACATTAACTACAAACTTGAAGATCTAAAAATTTTAGGATTTTTATACCTTTCTAATGCTTGATCTCAAATCTGATTCTTGTTGTTCGTTCTTGGAGATCTAACACATGATCTTAGCTTAACTTTTTACACACTCTCACTCTACATTTCAAATTTTTAGAGAGAGAAAGGTCTTGGTTATTTGGAAAAGTAAAGTGAGTTACTTTCTTGACTTTTTATGCAATTAATCCAAGATACAATGTATATGATCTAACATGTTGGCTGATACAATAGATATATGGCACATGGGAGATATATAGTTGGTAAACAACTCTAGTTTTGGCAAGATTTGCACTCAACATATAAAAATATACAAGAAGGGCATTAAGGTCATTTAGCATTTATTTTAATGGAAACATGATCTTTTGCTACAACCCTTAGGGTTTATGTGACACCCCCAAATCCGGGTACTTCAATTCCACGGGATTTGGTGTTCACTGTACAAATATCATCTATCTATCTACCCATAATAAATGCAAGCCATGCAATAGATAGAATAAAATCTTCCCTTAAGGGTTACAACATCAGAATAATAATAATACAATCCAAAGTTAAACTAACCTTAAACATCATCGTGAGTAATCATAAACAAATAAGTCTTAAACAACATCATTAACTCAAGTCTTAAGCATAAATACATCATCTAATAAAAATAACAAGTCTTCATCACTTGTTAACCTTGCCCATGCCTTTACTAATGGAAGGTTCGTCGGTTCTTTCGTTCTTAACTGCAATGTTATTATTAAGCAAGAGTGAGCACGATTGCCCACAAGTATAACAATATAACAATGAATAATAACATGCGAGAGAAATAATAACTTCTGAAATAAAATCTCAACTTTTGCATCAGGAATGAATAGCAAGAATCAAAAGATTTCTGAGGGTCATAAGACCTTGAACTATGTCCTAGGTTATCAAGGGTTATACTTGAAACCTTTAACGAATATAAGACTATGGACCTTTCTACTGTACTTAGGGGATCGACCCCTTAGTACCATATCATGCATAATAACTTAACGCTAACGCATAAGTAAATCCCTTTGCAGGGTTGTTCATCTCAGTTTGATATTCGAGTCCGTACCAAAGGAAGTTTGGTTTGGATAATTCAATAAGGGTTCTGAAATTTAGAACGTTCATCAACTAAGGACTAGTTGAATCAATAAAGTTCACTAGTCTAATAGGTTCAACAATAATGATATTCTATTTGAATAATAATCTCAAGAAGTATACAATAGGACAATTATTGTATAACTGAATCATACTTTGAAAAGATAATCAATCTTTAATATAACATTTGAACTTGAATAATAGTAATAATAATTTACTCGAGGTAAATAATAAACTTGAACAATAATGACAAGTAGGGTTAGGAAACTTGCCTTGTGCATAGATTACACTTTAACTAAACTCGTTCTTTGATTTAAATCCTACATATCAATTACGTTCACAATACCAGTCAATAATAACGTACTAAACATCATAAGTTTACTCTTTGTCTAACTCGAATTCATGACTATACTTAGTCAAATTACCATACTTGTTTTCATATAATATTATACTACACGAACAACAAGTTAATTACATAATCAGCGATTCAATCAACATGTAGTTGTCTTCTTGACTTGGTAAAAACTCATTTTAATATCTCATTATATGTCTAACAAGTTTTTATGTTCATTAGACTAGATTACTAACACATTTTTATACTTTAATTTTGGAAAAAATGCATTTTTTGGACATTCTGGTAAGTGGCGCTGCGGATCCACTTTCAGATCGGGTCATGGCTGCTTATGGCTGTGGTAGTCTTCTTGACACGGTACTTGGTTGACTGATGCGGGACATCGATTCGGAGTTAGCGGCACACGACACTCAAAATTTGATTTCAGTTAGCGAAGAACACGAGTTCAAATGATTTAAACACTACATGATAATTAATTCTCCAAATTAAACAAACCCACATGTTAGAATTCATATATAATCAATACCCAACATTTATAGAATGGTTTTAACCCATTAAAATACATAATCAGATAACAAAAATATGTGAATTTCACTGACTTTGATGTTCTTGAAGGTTTTGAAAATAATTCATGAAAATTGACACTACGAATTCGTTATAACACCGAATTCGTTCATTTAAACTTTGGTCTCTTCATATCAACATGCATAAATATATACAAGTGTAAAATTTAGGGATAATATATGATCAACGCATTAAATACCACGTATAAGGCCATATGGCCAAAACCCAAACTCTATAAATTTTTGAAATTGCAAGTCATCATATTACGAAACTTATGATATGAAATCATGCAATATATATATAAAACATGTTATGTTACTTGTATTATTACATATATCCATATAACAACATAATTTCTCAATTACAGAGACTTTACAAGATGAATGAAAGCCATTTTCATAAAATTCAAACAAAGTAAAATAGAATTTGGTTTGAAGAATTTACCCAGAGTATAAAGTGTATATTAGAAAACTCAGATGTTTCTTCAATCACCCACTCTTAATTTCCTTCTCAATACTTTAATTATCTTTGACAAACTCTCTTTGAGTATTCTCTAGACTTAGTAAAATAATAAGAGAAAAGAAGACGTCGTAATAAATAAACTGGCGCGTTGTGGTTAGTTAACCATCATGGGTTAACTGCCCTCAACCTCTACTAGTGCCATGTTTGGCTAGCCTTAAAAGGCTTATTCTCATTTAATTTAATAACTCTTATATCATATAGTTTAAATCATGTCACATCCTTACACAATAATTTAATTATCTTATTTAATTTAATTAAATAACATATAATAATTTCTCATAAATTCACATAGTCACATAATTAATTTTCTCATTAATTAATTATATCAAATTATTAAATCTCTAATTAATAATTAAATTAATTAAAATAACATCATGCTTAAATAAATATTTCATTTAATTTAATAAGCTCACATAATTACATATTTGAATAATAATAATTCTCCACATTAATTTAATAAATGTTACACATATAATTAAATTAATCTACCACAATTACAACAATTAATTATTTAATCTAATAATTAAATCATCGAAAATATTTATTTACTTCAATAAATATTAAGAATTAAATTACAAAAAAATCTCGTTCGTCACATCTTTCCCCCTTAAAAGGATTCTATCCCCGAAATCACGACTCAATAAATTCGCCCGTTACATTCTCCCCCCTACAAAGATTCATCCCCCGTAATCGCTACATATAATTTAAGAAAATAAATGAGGTAATTCTTCATCATATTCTCTTGAGTTCCCACGTAGCTTTTTCAAAGATTGTGGTTCCTCCAAATTACCTTAATGAAGGTATTACTTTATTTCTGAGAACTTGCTCTTTTCTGTCGAATTTGAACAGGAATTTCTTCGTAAGATAAGTCTTTTTCAAAATGCAGGGGTTTGTATCAATTACATGCTTATAATCGGCTTTGTAGGGTCGTAACACAGAAACATGGAAGACGTTGTGGACATTCTCGAGTGCTGGAGGTAGGGCTACCTCGTACGCAACCTCTCCGATTCTTCGAAGTACTTCAAATGGTCCAATGAATCTTGGGCTTAATTTCCTTTTTTTAGAACACGATCTTTCCTTCCATGGAGAGACCTTTAAGAACACATAACTACCCGATTCAAACTCAACATTTTTACGATGTGGATCAGCGTATTTCTTCTGCCTATTCTGTTGTCTGCTGTACCAATTCTGGTCCTAGTAATTGTCTCTCACCAACTCATCCCCGAAAGCGAGTTCGCACTTTACGTCAGTATAATGCTTCATAAAGGCAAGATACCAATACTTGCGTGGTAACTGTTGTTGTAGCCGAACTCTACTAATGGTAGGTGATCATCCTAATTTCCTTTAAAATCCATCACACAGGCTCTTAGCATATCTTCTAATATTTGAATCGTTCTCTCACTCTGCCCTTCTGTTTGAGGGTGGTATGCTATACTCATTCGAAATTGCGTACCCATGCATTCCTGAAGACATTTCTAGAAATTCGATGTGAAGTGCGGATCTCTATCAGAAAAAATTGACACCGGAACTCCGTGCCTCGAAACAATCTCTTTTACGTATAACCTCGCCAACTGATCTAAGTTGAATCTGATTTTGATCGGAAGGAAGTGCGCGAATTTCGTCAGTCGGTCAACGATAACCCATACTGCGTCGTAGCCTTTCTGAGTCGTCGGAAGGTCAACCACGAAGTCCATTGTAATATGTTCCCATTTCCATTCTGGGATCTCTAACGGTTGTAGCAATCCACTCGGTCTCTGATGTTCCACTTTCACTTTCTGATAGGTCAGACACTTGGCAACACATTTTGCAACATCACGTTTCAAATTCGGCCACCAGAAATGTTGTCTAAGATCTTAGTACATCTTGGTACTACCAGGGTGAATCGAATATCGTGAACTATGAGCCTCGCTTAAAATATCTTCCTTAATCTCATGTACTGGCGGTACCCAAATTCTACTCTCAAATCTCAGTATTCCTTCCTTATCCATCTTAAATCTCGGTTCGGTTCCTTCAGATATCTTCTTTGTCACCTTTTTGCATTCATCATCCTGAAGTTGAGCCTCTTTAACTTTATCTAGTAGGGTTGTACCAGATTGCATCTGAAATAGCTTCTCATCAATCTCCATAGGATACTTCACTTCCAACTCTAGTTTCTCCATTTCTGCCATTAGTTCCTCCTGAGCAGTCAACATCATCAATTTCTCACGACCCTTTCTACTTAAGGCATCGGCAACCACATTTGCTTTACCCGGATGGTATAAAATCTCACAGTCGTAATCCTTAATTAATTGCAACCATCTTCTTTGACGTATATTCAAATCCTTCTGCATGAAAATATATTTCAGACTCTTATGGTCCGTATATATTTCACACTTCTCCCCAAAGAGGTAGTGCCTCCAAATTTTCAAAGCAAAAACAAGCTGCAGCCTAACTCTAAGTCATGGGTGGATATCCCTTCTCGTAATCCTTCATTCGTCGTGATGCATACGCTTAATGACTTTCTTGTTTTGCATCAAAGACACAACCAAGTCCTTTATGCGACGCATCACTATAAATAACAAAATTTCCTGTATCATCCGAAAGAGATAACACTGGTGTCATACTTAACCTCTTCTTCAATTCTTGAAAACTTTCCTCACGCTTATCCGTCCAAACAAATTTCACAGCTTTTTGAGTTAAATTCGTTAGCGGAGTTGCGATCTTGGAAAAGTCTTGAATGAACCTTCTATAATATCGTGCCAATCCAAGAAAACTTCTTACTTCTGACGGCGTTCTCGGCTGATCCCAGTTAATCACGGCTTCTACTTTAGATGGATCTACCGAAATTCCATTTTTATCGATCACGTGACCAAGAAATTGTACTCGTTAGATCCAAAATTCGCATTTTGAAAACTTGGCATACAACTTTTCCCTTCTCAATACTTCCAATGTTAATCTCAAATGCTCTTCGTGTTCTTCTTTAGTTTTCAAATATACCAAAATATCGTTTATAAATACCACCACGAATTTGTCCAAAAACGGCTTGAACACACCGTTCATTAGTCCCATAAATGCTGAAGGAGCATTCGTTAGACCAAATGACATTACTAAAAATTTGAAGTGACCGTATCGCGTTCTGAATGCTGTCTTTGGTACATCCTCTGGCCTCACCTTCAGTTGGTGATAACCACTCCTCAAGTCTATCATGGAAAAATATCTTACTCCCTTCAATTGATCAAACAGATCATTGATCCTTGGTAATGGATATCTATTTTTAATCGTGACCTTGTTCAGTTCTCTGTAGTCAATGCAGAGTCACATCGATCCGTCCTTCTTTTTCACAAACAACACCGGCGCTCCCCACGGTGATACACTCGGTTGAATGTACTTCTTGTCCAGCAATTCTTGTAATTGTACCATTAATTCTTTCATCTCTACTGGTGCCATTCGGTTTGGTGCCTTCGATATTGGAGCAGTTTTGGGCGCCAAATCGATCACGAAATCTACCTCTCTATCTGGTGGAAGTCCTGGCAAATCGTCTGGAAATACGTCGATGAAGTCCCTCATAATCAGTATTTCTTCTACCTTCAGATTCTCTTTTCGACTGTCGACTATGTAAGCTAAGTATCTTACACAGCCTTGTCTTAATAACTTCCTGGCCTGCATCATCGTCAGACAACTCGCTTGTCTAGGTGACTTGCTACCATAAAACACAACCTTTAACGGGGTCATAAGGTTAATACGCTTCTTTTGGCAATCAATTACAGCCCCGTAATTGAATAACCAGTCCATGCCCAATATAACATCAAATTCCCCAAGTCGAATAGGGATAAGATCTACGTTCATGATATTACCCTTAATATCCACTCTACAGTTCTTATGTATGTACTTAACAGAGATTATTTCTCTATTTGCAATTTCTATGTTCGTGGGATAATCCAATTCATCCTTTGGCAAATCTAAATTCTTGGCAAAGTCATCGGATATAAATGGAACAAGTAGCACCCGAATCAAATAAAACATAAGCATTAATTTTATTGATCTAAATGATACCTGACACCACATCACGGATTGAGCGCATCTTCTTGTCATGTTGAAAGTCAAGGCGCGGCATTCCGATCGATTCTTTGCAGATTGGTCCAATGATAGTTAAGGCATTTCCACTGTTGTTTCCCCGGTTTCCTCCTGATCTTGACCCTCCCTATCCCTTTTTAGGACAATCTCTTGCCAGATGGTCCTTTGAACCACAAGTGAAACAAGAACCCTTCTTTGGGTTTGGACAGTTTGGTGCTATGTGGCCTTCCTGACCACAATTGTAGCACACTATTTTTCCTTTCATACAAACTCCCAGATGGGCTTTCCCGCAGGTCGGGCATGCTTCAATTCTTTTCTTCTGACTACCTTGTTGATTCCCCGATGATGAGTTGTCATTCCATCTTTTCTTCTGATTAAAATTTCCATCTCCTGTGCCACTTCCACTAACCTTGTTATTTCCTTCACCTTCACTCTTCTTCTTCTTCTTCTGATCTTGATTGTACTTGGTCACCGCATCGCTTCCACCTTCAACGAGGATGGCCTTTTCTAATACTCCCAAAAATGTGTTTATCTGAAACATTGATACTTTCCTGTACACCCAAGGTTTTAGTCCTTGCTCAAATCGTCTCGCCTTCCTCTCATCCGTGTGAACTTGATACGGGGCGAACCTCGCTAACTCGTTGAATTTTGCCACATAATCAGGTACGCTCATATTTCCCTGCTTCAATTCCAGAAATTGAACCTCCATTTGGTTCTGCGAGCTAGTTGGGAAGTACATCTCGAAAAATATTTCTTTAAATCTCTCCTAAGTAATTACACCTTCACCTCCTCGCACTTTGTTTGCTTGCCACCAATATCTAGCCTCAGACTTCAGCATAAACGTTGCAAAAGCGGTTTTCTGGTCTTCTCTAACCCTAACAACATCGAAAACCTTCTCCATTTCCATAACCCACGTTTGAGCCTCGATTGGGTTCATGGAACCTTTGAACTCTGGTGGTCCCACCGCCTTGAAGTCTTTAAACGTTGTGTTTGGTGGAGCTTGAGGTTGATTATTCATGGCTCTAGTTAGTAAGTTCACCAACTGCTAAACGGGATTAGCATTGGCGTTATTGTTATTATTGGTAGACTCTTCCTGAGCCGGTTGACGTTGTTGTCTTCTCCTTGGCGGCATTTTTCTGTTAAATAAACACTTATTATAACTTTATTTATTTCTCTAAATAGTTAAGGCATTACTTAACAATTTAACATACTCATTTAACACATCATCTCAAACAACTTGATATATTTACATTTAAATCAAAGTTTTAACATCAAACTATAGCATCACTGCTATTTACATCAACTATCCTGGAATAAAGAATTCACAGGATTTAAACATTTGAAATATTCCTTCGTTCATAAACACGTCAGAATTTACATCTAAAACTAATTAAGTTCTTCACATAATTAAACAAATCATATCAATGTCGGTCAAGGTACTGATTAGCCTTGCTACGCTCCTCTTCTAAGATGCGATACATCGTCCTGCGATCCATCATGTACAATGGTAGTCCTTCGAACTGGATTGGGTACCTCAAAACTCGATCTTGGGTGTCATTCATTGCCTTGTTAAGTGTAGAATATGTCTCCCCAATCTTCGCCTTCTTTTGCGACCATCATCTTACGCACGATCACTCGGACGTGATTCTCTTACCCGACCTTCCTCTGCTATTTTTAGTCTTCTGGAGGTTTCCTTGGTTCCTTCTTGATTTCTCTATCTCCTCGGTCTTATCTTGGTTTGACCCTTCTCATGGACCAAATCCCATTATACATTTCTCGATTCGTGAGTGAAGAGTCAAATCTCCCTCTCCTTACGCTTTCTAGAGTAATATCTTTGAATAACTTAGCTTCGCTCGGTCAAATCCTCGGACCTCGTCCTCATAATCAGACGTTACTGGTCGTATAACGTGTCATACATCTCAGCATCAACAGTGTACCGTGGTAACTCCTCTTCTTCCTCTTCCTCTTCCTCAACAAATTCCTCCTCAGGATCAGTCTCAGGTTCATGCTCCTGACCAACAACGATGATCAATGGAGATGATTCCCTCTGCGCACTACTACTCCCTAACGACATGAATGTCTGGGGCTCCTCCTCCGTCGGTATTTATAGGTACGGGGTTCCTCCTCAAGAGGTACTATAGGTACGCGGGCTCTTCCTCCCGACTTGACTAGCTTCTCCAACATTCGACATCCCCGACAACAAAATTTTAAGTTTTAGTTACTAAGTCATATCATCTAACGCATACTTTAACACATAAACACATAAGGTCTTTTATTATCTTCAATGACTTACAGAAATTCATTTCTTATAACTCGATAAGAGTTTTCCATCACTATCTTCTTTCTATAAGGCTACTAATTAAGGTTGTTCCCCCCACCTAAGGTTCATAACCTACAGCTTTGATACCAACTTATGACACCCCCAAATTCGGGTACATCAATTCCACGGGATTTGGTGTTCACTGTATAAATATCATCTATCTATCTACCCATAATAAATGCAAGCCATGCAATATATAGAATAAAAATCTTCCCCTTAAGGGTTACAACATCCAAATAATAATAATACAATCCTAGGTTAAACTAACCTTAAACATCTGTGCGGAATCATAAATAAATAAGTCTTAAACAACACCATTAACTCAAGTCTTAAGCATAAATACATCATCTAATAAAAATAACAAGTCTTCATCACTTGTTAACCTTGCCCTTGCCTTTACTAGTGGAAGGTTCGTCGGTTCTTTCGTTCTTAACTGTAATGTTATTATTAAGCAAGAGTGAGCACGATTGCCCACAAGTATAACAATATAATAATGAATAATAACATGCGAGAGAAATAATAACTTCTGAAATAAAAGCTCAACTTTTGATTCAAGAATGAATAGCAAGAATCAAAAGATTTCTGAGGGTCATAAGACCTTGAACTATGTCCTAGGTTATCAAGGGTTATACTTGAAATCTTTAATAGTCATAAGACTATGGACCTTTCTACTCGTACTTAGGGGGATCAGCCCTTAGTACCATACTATGCACAATATCTTAACGCTAACACATAAGTAAATCCCTTTGCAGGGTTGTTCATCTCAGTTTGATATTCGAGTCCGTACCAAAGAAAGTTTGGTTTGGATAATTCAATAAGGGTTCTAAAATTTAGAACGTTCATCAACTAAGGACTAATTGAATCAATAAAGTTCACTAGTCTAATAGGTTCAACAATAATGATATTCGATTTGAATAATAATCTGAGGAAGTATACAATATGACAATTATTGTATAACTGAATCATACTTTGAAAAGATAATCAAACTTTAATATAACATTTGAACTTGAATAATAGTAATGATAATTTACTCGAGGTAAATAATAAACTTGAACAATAATGACAAGTAGGGTTAGGAAACTTGCCTCATGCGTAGATTACACTTTAACTAAATTCGTTCTTTGATTTAAATCCTATATATCAATTACGTTCACAATACCAGTCAATAATAACGTACTAAACATCATAAGTTTACTCTTTGTCTAACTCAAATTCATGACTATACTTAGTCAAATTACCATACTTGTTTTTATATAATATTATACTACACGAACAACAACTTAATTACATAATCAACGATTCAATCAACATGTAGTTGTCTTCTTGACTTGGTAAAAACTCATTTTAATATCTCATTATATGTCTAACAACTTTTTATGTTCATTAGACTAGATTACTAACACATTTTTATACTTGAATTTTGGAAAAAATGCATTTTCTAGACGATTACGCGCTAAGTGGTATTGTATTTCACTTTTATCTTAGTTCGCATCATGGCGCCGTGGTATATTACTTGACTTGCATATGGCGTTGCATGACGGGACATCGATTACGGAGTTAGTATTTATATTGTGACACTCGAAATTTGATTCCCAGTTCGCGAAGAACACAGAATTCAGCAAATTAAACACTACATGATCATTAATTCTCCAAATTAAACATACCCACATGTTAGAATTCATATATAATCAATACCCAACATTTATAGAATGGTTTTAACCCATTAAAACACATAATCACATAACTAAAATATGTGGATTTCACTGACTTTGATGTTCTTGAAGGTTTTGAAAATAATTCATGAAAATTGACACTACGGATTCATTATAACACCGAATCCGTTCATTTAAACTTTGGTCTCTTCATATCAACATGCATAAATATATACAAGTGTAAAATTTAGGGATAATATACAATCAACGCATTAGATACCACGTATAAGGCCATATGGCCAAAACCCAAACTCTGTAAATTTTTGAAATTGCAAATCATCATATTACGAAACTTATGATATGGAATCATGCAATATATATATAAAACATGTTATGTTACTCGTATTATTACATATATCCATATAACAACATAATTTCTCAATTACAGAGACTTTACAAGATGAATGAAAGCCATTTTCATAAAACTCAAACAACGTAAAATAGAATTTGGTTTGAAGAATTTACCCAGAGTATAAAGTGTATATTAGAAAACTCAGATGTTTCTTCAATCACCCACTCTTAATTTCCTTCTCAATACTTTAATTATCTCTGACAAACTCTCTCTGAGTATGCTTTAGACTTAGTAAAATAATAAGAGAAAAGAAGACGTCGTAATAAATAAACTGGCGCGTTGTGGTTAGTTACCCATCATGGGTTAACTGCCCTCAACCTCTACTAGTGTCATGTTTGGCTAGCCTTAAAAGTCTTATTCTCATTTAATTTAATAACTCTTATATCATATATTTTAAATCATGTCACATCCTTACACAATAATTCAATTATCTTATTTAATTTAATTAAATAACATATAATAATTTCTCATAAATTCACATAGTCACATAATTAATTTTCTCATTAATTAATTATATCAAATTATTAAATCCCTAATTAATAATTAAATTAATTAAAATAACATCATGCTTAAATAAATATTTCATTTAATTCAATAAGCTCACATAATTATATATTTGAATAATAATAATTCTCCACATTAATTTAATAAATGTTACACATATAATTAAATTAATCTACATCAATTGCATCAATTAATTATTTAATCTAATAATTAAATCATCGAAAATATTTATTTACTTCAATAAATATTAAGAATTAAATTATAAAAATCTCGTTCGTCACAGTTTAGGTTTTAACCCTTAGGGTTTAGGGTTTAACCCTTTAGGTTTTAAAAATAAATTCTAGAATTTCCAAATTAGGTTTCCAAAATAGAAAATAAATACTTCTAAATTATAATTAGGATTCTATAATTATATTAAAATTTCCTAATCATAAATGAAGCTTGCTAATTAGGATTATTATTCTAATTAAAATTACTAATTAAGCAATTAGGGTCATAATCATCCATTAGGGTTTAAGACCTAGGAATTAGGATTTTAAATAAAAAAATAATCTTTCTAATTTAGAAATTAGGTTCCCTAATTAGATTAGGGTTTTCTAACTACTCATAACTTGAAAGTTAGGATTAATGTTTCCTAATTAACATTAAAATTATTAAATTAACAATTAGGTTTTCCCTAATTATTAATTAGGGTTTTTTATCCAGAAATTAGGGTTTTCTAAAATAATTAGGGTTTCAAGTAAATCATTAGGGTTTTCCCTAATTAAGTTATAATTAATAACATTTAAACCTTATACTAACATTTGCATTCCCAAATTAAGGTTTTAACTCCCGAATTAGGGTTTTTGATTCCCGGAACTGAAATTAGGATTTTCAGAACTGGTTTTAGGGTTTCTTATAAATCGTAAAAAATTTCTAATTGAACGTTGACGTTCTTAATATAATATTAGGGTTTACCACTGATACCATTTCTATGAGCGGATTAATACTAATAATAATAACCCGAACTCGGTGCTTTACGATACCATTTGTATGAGCGGAATAATACTAATAATAATAACAATAATATAAAAATCCAACTTAATTTATATTTATCAGAGTCTAATCCCAATTACGCAACCTTTACTATAATTCTTAACATGTTATATAATACATATCATTGTCTATATATTGTCTAACTATTACAAAAGACACCATTAAACATGTTTTGTTTTCTTTCCTTTTCACTTGTTCTTGTCTGAATCTACGGGTTGATCATGCCTAGCTGAAAACATTTAAATTTAAGCAAGGACGAGCATTTGGGTGCCCAGCAAGTAATAACAATTATGAATATAATTAGCTGAATTAAAGAAATAAATGTTTTCTTTGTACATCACTTCTACAACGAATTTATAGTTGTGAAGTAAACTGAACCAATAATAACAACATAACAATTCTATCTCAAATTTTTGAAACTATGTATTGACTATATATATAGGTATTACTCGACAGATTATGAACATTGTTTTTAGTTTTCGCTAAGGTTTAGCAGAACTTCATCTGCAAACCGTCATAACTTACGGGCGTTAGGTTGTACTTCCCATGGGTCCTGTATTAATCAATACTGCATTGCAAGAACGATATTATCGTTCACTCTGTCCGCCTTGCGCGCATAAAAGTTTTCCCGTGATCGGGATGTTCATACTTAGTCTGAAATCCGAACCAAAACAATTTGATTGGATACAAAAAGGTTTTATCATATTCAACGATATTTCAAAATTTGTGTCTCATTTGGTTAATTAGCTTGGACATATATATATATATATATATATATATATATATATATATATATATATATATATATCAACATGTGTTTAACTATAATGACTATCCAAGTGGGGGGCACTTGTATAACCATATTTTGAAATTAACGAACAGAATATATATATATATGAGTTATATAATATAATATCATGTTGATAAACAATGATCAGATATAATATATACGACAATAAGGTTAATAATTTAGTACAATAATAATATAATTCTTAAACTTTTTATTCATGTCCATTGCATAAAAGAAATGCAAAGGTAAGATACTTGCCTGGTCTGCTTCTTACAGTTAAGCAACTTAGTTTTATCTTTTATATCGAAACCTATCATTAATAAGATCATTTGAACGATTAGAATAACATACCATAACACATTGCACTGCTTATTGCAGTCAGCACATAACCTAATCACATTGTCACACATGTTTAATAACCATTGAATCACAAATAAACACATATCAAATCAAATTAATTATCTCAGTCCAGATCAATTTCTGAAACATGTCAGTGTACCGACTGCTTTATCGGGTAATTATCGAGTCTAAGACTCTATCATGTAATTCCACATCTGTAAGTATCAGTCATATTATTTTTAAATGATTAATAATAATTTTTAAAATATTTATTATAATTTATCATGAATTTTCAAACATCAGAATCATTATTAAATGATTTAAATATTAAACAATTCTATTATCATTAATATTAAACTATTAATGAAACAATTCCAAAATCTTAAAGTTATTTATAATAACTCAAAATATTTTTAAAGTATTCGTATTATCCTTAAATGATTTTTAAAACAATTAAAATTATTATTAACATATTAACATTAATATTTAATTATTAATGTCTTATTTATAAAAATATTAAAAGTCATTAATTATAACTTAAAATATTCTTAAAGTATTAATATTACCCTTAAATGATTTTAAAAGAATTAAAATCATTTTTAATAATTATCATTAATATTAAAGTATTATTGTATTATTTATTTAAAAGTCATTAATTATAACTTAAAATATTTTTAATTTATTTATATCCTTTTAAATGATTTTTAAAGTAATAAAACCATTTTAAAATTATTTATTTAATATAATTATTAAATAAATTTAATATCATTAATATTAAATTAATAATCATTAATATTAAATTATTAATGAAATTATCCTTTAAATATTAAAAGTTATATTTTATAACTTAAAATATCTTTAAACACTTTATTTTCATTTTAAATGATTTTTATAATATTAAAATCATTTTAAACTAATTTATTTAATATGATTATTAAATAATTCTAATATCATTAATAGTAATTAATTAATGGAATTTACCTTTAAATATTAAAAGTTATATTTTATAACTTCAAATATTTTTAATCTTTTTATTTTCATTTAAAATGATTTTTATAATATTAATATCATTTTTAATTAATTTATTTAATATAATTGTTAAATAAATCTAATATCATTAATATTAGATAATTAATTAAATTTGTCTTACAATATTAAAAGTTCTATTTTATAACTTAAAATATTATTAAATACCATTTTATCATTTAAAATGATTTTTAATATATTAAAATCATTTTTAATTAATTTATTTAATGCATTTATTAAATAAATAAAATATCAATAATATCCAAATAAGTATTAATATTTATGAAAAATATGTCAAATTATTAAAAGTTAATTTTTATAACTTAAAATAATTTTTAAAACTATTTTGAAATTTTTAATAATTAATTTCTATTTTAAATGATTTTTCGAAAATAAATTAAATAAAATTAAAATATCTGTCGCTATAGCCTTTAGCGACAGAAAGCGTCGCTTTAGGTGTTCTTGAGTCCTTTGAACATTCATAGCGATGTCTGAGGGACCGTATTTGACCAAAGAATACATTATAATGCTGTGATGTTTACGGGCACGATAAAGACTAGATGTTGTAGTACTCATGTAATACAACAAGATCCAACAACAAGTAAGTCCATAACAAGCACAAAATGCAGGCTAGAAGCCTTCCAAAGACATCTTGTCGGAAGTTGTTCTTCATTTTCAGGTTACCCGAAATGAAGAAACATTCATTCTACTTTACTGGCCTTCCATAAATTGTGATTCTGGTAATTATTTAGTGATATAAAGATTTCAGTGTGTAGCCCATATGTACACGAAGCGATACATTACATAAAAACAACATAAAAACAACAGAGTTAACAGATCTATGCCGGTCAACACTTGTCAAACGACATGTTCAAGCGTTTTCTGGGTTACCTAGAAAACAGCTTTCATGCTCGTCTGGCTTGGTTTGATCGTCGACTACGCTTCACCTGTTTAATGTTTAAGTGATATTAAGGCACAAGAATGAAGTCTAACAAGCGTAATACAACTTAGATGCACGAACTATAACATAACATCAAATTACAGCCAGATCCAAGCTCTTGAAAATCTTGTCAGAAATTTCTGGGCACGTTCTGGGTTACCCAGAACTTGTCCAATCATGGTTGGTCAACGCATTTTGACCTTGAATAACTTATAAAATAAACCTGTTCTAACCCTGATTCGAGTTCTAAAGGAAAGACCTCATAACATACTTCAAGATCAAACACTTAAACAACAAAAAAAAATAAACAGGTAGAGATTTACAAGGTCTGACATTCGTTGTCAGACCACAAAAAAATAAATTCCCAGATTTTTGAAAACTCTTATTTTGAGTATCTAGATGTTATGGATCTGTAAGATACCAACCCAGATCACTTAAATATACTACAAACAACAAGTTTTAACATAAAATCCTAACATCTAACATAACAACTGAGATCAGATTCTAGGGTTAGCTTTATATCTCACTTTGAGCAATTTTGATTCTGAGCTTCTGATTTGTTTAAGGAATTCGTGGGGCTTGAATATTGTGACACCCCCAAAATTAGGTATACGTCACCCATCTTGGGTCGCCACTTACATGGTACAGAATTTAAATACAACTTACTAATATAACTGTCGTGTACAATACGACATAAAGCGTGAGTTTGAATACAAATATTGTCTACTAGATATTATCTGAAACTCAAAAGGAGTCCTCATTACAATTATTATCACACTATTTCACGAGAATAGTGAGGACTACTAATGCTATCCTGCGGACCATTACTCCGTTCCACGACTCGTCGGCTATATTCTCATTTCAAGAAGAGAACGGTGAAAGAAAGGGTGAGCTCAACTAGCCCAAAGATGAAATATTATAACTAAGATAATGCGAGAATAAATTATCAATAGTCTTCAACAATGTTAAAGCGATAAAATACAATAGACAACCGGTTTAAGCTGCAGCGTGAATATCTGATCCATTAAAAGAGTCAAGTAGAAAATCAATACTGGTGTGCTCTTATGCAACCACATAAGCATCAATAATCAATACTGGTGTGCTACTATTCAACCACGCGTATTCATCGTACTTTCTACTAGGGTAGTTCAGCGGTTTTAACGGTAACACCTCTGTAGTTATTTTTATAGAAAGATAATTTTGTCGTTTTCTAACTACGACAATACTTCCGTTAATAGGGTCCACCATCGATTGGAGCCGTCGTCTGAATATTCCCCGACAAAAAGAATATTCCCCGACCAAACGAATATTTTATAACAACTTGCTTACTTTGCAAAATTTATAAATATTACCCACAACTATAACATTATATCAAGTTTATTCCATAATATTCAAAAATAATATTTATAGAAAATTCATCTTTATTTATAAAAGCTGGGGTCTTACAAATATGGGACTGATATACTACAACATTTCGTAGGTTAGAGAGAGAGGGGGACTTGTTTGAGAGCTAGTTGGTTAATGAGCAAAATACAAGCACTTTCTCTCTCTTAATCTTATATAGAGGTTGAATGCAATGAACTTGTATGATATAATGGCTGATATGTGTTGATTTTTCTGAGATTTGCCACATGGGTTTGTATAGGGTTGGCCAACAACTCTCCCTAGGTCAAAATCTAAGTTTTTAGCTTTAATAATGCAAGGGGTATTTTGGTCAATTGGCTTGGAATTTTAAGGGCAATTGTGTTAACTTGTCTCAAACCCTTAGGGTTTAACCCTAAGGTCTTGCACAATTAATTTGTAGGATTTCTAATTACGCAAAAAAATAAATAAAAAAATAAATAAAATTTTAGTTTCTAAAAATTACAAATTAGGTTTACTTAATTACATTAGGTTTCTTAATTACACTATACATGAACATTAGGGTATTAATTATTTAATAATTAGGGTTACCCCACCAATTAGGGTTACTAATTACTTAAAATAAAATTTTAAGTTTAAATATTTACTAATTATTGTTAAGCTTGCTAAAATTAACAATTAGGGTTTACAATTAGCAATTAGGTTTTATAATTACTAATTAGGGTTACCTAATATAGAAATTAGGATTTCAAAATATTAATTTAGGGTTTTCACTTAAGAAATTAGGGTTTCTAATTTCACGATTAGAGGTTTTCAACAATTAGGGTTTTTCCTAATTAATTTTAATATATATAATAATTGTCATAAATCACAATACACAATTACAAAACAATTTTTGTACTCTAATTTGGGTCTCAAATTAGGGTTTTGTACAGTAAAACTAGTGTTTTCAAATACTGCACTATAATTGAACAACCATTGTGATGACGTACATACCAAATACATATTTATAGAGCTTGAAAAATTAAAATATAATTAATATTATATTATTATTCTCATCCCTTGATAAAAATCTAAAATTAGGGTTTGGATTCCATATCGATTTATTATTCATATTTAACATTATTAATTATTTTAAAATAATTAACTTAATTAAACTAGCATAAATTCATATATTAAAATAGATTAATTATTATAATAATTCTAATAATCATTTCATATATTATTTAAATAATATATAATTATATGTTCATGGAAAATAAATAATAAAAACATTTTTACTATAAATTAATTATTAAAAGAATAAACTTTATAATAATCAATAATTCTAAAATAAAAATATTTGTAAACATTCATGTAATAAATATATTTTTATTTATTAAATAATTACATACACACATTATCTTGTACAAATCCTCATCCTTAAAATAATAATAAAAAAATTTATACGCAAAATTTCTGATTTAATTATATAGAAAATATCGGGTTGTTACATTCACCCTCCCTTATAATGATTCCGTCCCCGGAATCACCATTTTAAAACCTATACATACCAGGGTACATAGCATACATAATCATTGCAAGTAGATCTCGATCAAAATTGATCGAACTAATCTTTAACTATTCAGCATAAAGCTTATCTATCTGCTTATACGAAAAATTGATTTCTAATATAACTCAATTTCCTCTGTAATGAGCGAGTATTTTTTGTAATTTAATTTTAATATTTATTCTTAATTAAATAAATATTTTCGATGATTTAATTATTAGATTAAATAATTAATTGATGAAATTGTGGTAGATTAATTTAATTTTATATTTATAGTAAATTATTTTCGATGATTTAATTTTATTAAATTAATGTGGAGATTAATTTAATTATTATTATCAATTAGTATAATGATTATATGTAGCTTATTGCTTATTTTTAAAAGAAATATTTAATAAAGCCTATTGGTATTTTAATTAATTTAATTATTAATTAGAGAGTTAATAATTTGACATTATTTATTAATGAGAAATTTAATTATGTGACTATGTGAATTTATGAGAAATTATTATATTTTATTTAAAGTAAATTAAATAAGATATTGATTTTATTTTATGAAAGGTGTGACATTTTCAAACTATACGATAAGGTTTTATTAAAATAAAGGTTTTGAAATCTAGTATGCTAGCCAAACATGGCACTAAGGGAGGTTGGGGCGATTACCCATGATAGGTGGCTGACCTCCCAACAGCGTCGATTCCTTTTCTATTTATTTCATATCGCCTTCTTCTTCTTCATTTTTCTAAGTGCGGCATAACATCACGAGAGAGAGTTGAGAAATTATTGAGTGAGAGTGTGAGTTGTGTGATTGAAAAGTTTGAGAAGGGTTTAGATTTGTCATCCTTATTCACACTACGCTTGGGTAATTCTCTCGACCCAAATTCTTATTTTTCGTCTTTTAGTTTTTTCATGAATATGGCTTAAAGTCTTACGTAAAGTTTTACGTAGTTGGAAAGGGTAATGATTATATGAATATATGTAATAATTCGAGAGTAACATAGCATGTTTTATATATATTGTATATGATTCCATATCATAAGTTTCATAATACTATGACTTCTTTATTTCAAAAATTTATAGAGTATGTTATATTATATGGCCCTTATCGTAACTTTAATATGTCAACCATAAATGGTTTTGTAAAATTTATACTTGTATATGATTATGCATGCTAAAAGCGAACAAAAGCGAAACTTGAATGGTTGGATTTGGCCTTTCTCTTGAATCAAGTAGTATTAAATTCCATATTTGTGTTCAAGAACATCAAAACAATACAATTTACATATTTTAATTACTGTAATTATATGTTTTAATGGGTTAAAATCACTCTTTAAGTGTTGGGTAATGATTATATATGAATTATAACATGTGGGTATGTTTAATTTGGAGAATTAATGTTTATGTTAGTATTTATTTATTTGAATTATGTGTTCTTCATGAATGGAAATTGAGAATCTGGGTGTGTCGCGCGCATGGCGTAACTCGAACTGAGACTCAGCTCATGCCATGCATGAGACCTATAGCCATGAGACCAAGACCAGTCAAAAGTGAAAGTAGTAAGCGCCATTTAAAGGATTATCTAGAAAATGTTTTTTAAGCATTCAACTATAGATATGTGATAGTAACTTAGTCTAATGAATATAAAAACTTGTTAGACATATATGAGATGTTAAAATAAATTCTTAACACGTCAATAACACAATTACGTCTGAATGGAACGATTGAACGCATAATTAGCATATTGTTCGTGAAATCTAATTTTTGATAATAAGTGTAGTAATTGACTAAGTATAGTCATGAATTCGAGTTAAACAAAAGAATAAACTTATGATGTTTAGTACTTTATAATTGACTGGTATTGTGAACGTAATTGATATGTAGGATTTAAATCAAAGAACTAGTTTAGTTAAAGTGTAATCTACGCACGAGGAAAGTTTCCTAACCCTACTTGTTATCATTGTTCAAGTTTATTATTTACCTTGAGTAAATTCTCATTACTATTATTCAAGTTCGAATTGTTATATTAAAGATTGATTATCCTTTCGAAGTATGAATTGTTATACAATATTTGTTCTATTGTATGCTTCTTGAGATTATTATTCAATTTGAATATCATTATTGTTGAACCTTGTTAGACTAGTGAATCCTTATTGATTCAACTAGTCCATAGTTGATAAACGTTCTAAATTTTGAACCCTTATTGAATTATCAAACCAAACTTCCTTTAGTGCGGACTCGAATGTCAACCGAGATGAACAACCCTGCAAAGGATTTACTTATCGTTAAGCGTTAAGATATTGTACGCGATTATGGTACTAAGGGTTGATCCCCTAAAATGCAGTAGAAAGGTCCATAGTCTCTTATAAGCATTAAAGGTTTCAAGTATAACCCTTGATAACCTAGGACATAGTTCGAGGTCTTATGACCCTCGAAATCTTTTGATTCTTGTTATTCATTCTTGATTCAAAAGTTGAGCTTTTATTTCAGAAGTTATTATTTCTCTCGCATGTTATTATTCATTATTATATTGTTATACTTGTGGGCAATCGTGCTCACTCTTGTGTAATAATAACATTGCGATTAAGAACGAAAATGAGCGAACCTTCCACTAGTAAAGGCAAGGGCAAGCTTAGCAAGTAATGAAGACTGATTATTTATGTGATGTAATTAGAATTGATGTTACTTAAGACTTATTTGTTTATGTTTTCGCACAGATGATTTAAGGTTAGAGTAACCTGGGATTTATTTATTATGTAGTTGATGTAACCCCATAAGGGGAGATTTATTATTATTTCTATCTATTGCATGGTTTGCATTTATTTATGGGTAGATAGATGGATGATGTTTGTACAGTGAACACCAAATCCTGTGGAAATGGAAGTACTGGATTTGGGGGTGTCACAGGTTGGTATCAAAGCTGTAGGTTATGAACCTTAGGTGGGGGAACAACCTTAGGTAGTAGCCTTATAGAAAGAACATAGTGATGGAAAACTCTTATCGAGTTCTAAGAAATGAATTTTTGTAATTCATTGAAGATAATAAAAGACTTTATGTGCTTATGTGTTAAATTATGTGCTCACTAGTACGACTTAGTAACTAAAACTCAAAATTTTGTTGTCGGGATGTACGGCGTTGGAGGAACTAGTCTAGCGGGGAGGAAGAACCCCGAGTACCCTACCTACTATAGAGGAGGAGCCAGAGACATTCATGTCGTTAAGGAACAATTGTGTGAGAGGAGTCATCTCCATTGATCACCGATTGTTGGTCGGGAGCATGAACACTGAGGACCGATCACGAGGAGGATCACGAGGAGGAATTTGACGAGGAGAGAGAAGAAGAGGAGTTTCCATAGCACTCCATTGATCTTTGAGATGTATGATACATTATCTGTTAGTAATGTGGAGATTATGAGATGAGGTCGAGGATCTGATTGAAGGGCTATTATTATTGATTACTCTAGAAGAGAAGGAGAGGAGATTTCGACTCTTCACTCATGGTGGGAAATGTAGAATGGGATTTGGTCCACGAGAAGGTCAAGCCAGAAGATAAGACTAGCGAGAGATAGAAAAGTTGAAGAAGGGCTGAAGGAAAGCTACGAAAGGTTGATCATATGAGAGGAAAATTTGGGTGAGAGAGAGTCAAGCGTCTTGATCTTGCGGAAGAGGACGGTCGATGCAAAGAAAGCGAAGCTTGGGGAGACATACTCTACACTTAATCATGCGATGGATGAGGCCAGGATCGAGTTTTGAGGTACCCCATCCGGTTTGAAGGACTTCCATCGTACATCTTTGGATCGCGGGACGATGTCTCGCATCATGGAAGAGGGCGTAGCAAGGCTATTCAACGTCTTGATGAGACGGTGATAGAATTTTTTAATTATGTGAAAGACTTATTTGGTTTTTATATGTAAATTAGATGTGTTTATGAAAAAGGAATATTTTAATATTTAAATCTATAGATTCTTTATCTCGGGATAGATGATGTAAATAGTAGTGACTTTATCTTTTGATGTTAAAACTTTTGAATTGAATGAATATATATCAAGTTATTTGAGATGATGTTAAGTGAATTATATTAAATTGTTGAGTTAAGTCTTAACTATTTGAGAGAATTTAATAAAGATTTAATAAGCATATATTTTAACAAAATTATGCCGCCAAGAAGAAGGCAACAACGTCAACTAGCTCGGGAAGAGTCTACGAATAATAACAACAATAATAATGCATAATGCTAATGTTGTCATTGACAATTGGTTAACTTGTTATTTGGAGAAATGAATAATCAACCTCAAGCTCCACCAAATACTACATTTAAGGATTTCAAAGGCGGTGGGACCGCTGCGAATTTAAAGGTTCCATGAACCCGATCGAGGCTCAAGCGTGGGTTATGGAAATGGAGAAGGTTTTCGACGTCGCTAGGGTTAGAAGACCGAAGACCGCTTTTGCAAGCGTTTATCTTTGAAGTGCGAAGCTAGCTATTGGTGGCAAGCAAACAAAGTTCGAGTGGAGGTGAAGGTGTAATTACTTGGGAGAGATTTAAAGAGATGTTCTTTGAGATGTATTTCCCGACCGACTTTCGAGAACGGAGATGGAGGTTCAATTTCTGGAATTAAAAGCAGGAAATATGAGCATACACGATTATGTGGCTAGATTCAACGAGTTAGCGAGGTTCGCCCGTATCAAGTACACAGACGACGAGAGAAAAGCGAGAAGATTGAACAAGGACTAAAGCCTTGGGTATATGAAGAAAGTATCAATGTTTCGGATAAACACTTTCTTTGGAGTATTGGAAAAAGCCATCCTCATTTGAAGGTGGATGCGATCACGGTGACCAAGTACAATCAAGATCAGAAGAAGAAGAAGAAGACTGAAAGTGAAGGAAATAACAAGACTAGTGGAAGTGGCACAGGAGGTGGTAATTTTAATCAGAAGAAAAGGTGGAATGAAAACTCATCATCGGGGAATCAACAAGGAAGTCAGAAGAAAAGAATCGAAGCATGCAGAGCCTGCATGGAAAGCTCATCTGGGAGTTTGTATGAAGGGGAAAAGAGTGTGCTACAATTGTGGTCAAGAAGGCCACATAGCACTTAATTGTACTAACCCAAAGAAGGGTGCTTGTTTTACTTGTGGTTCGAAGGACCATCTGGAAAGAGACTATCTAAGAAGGGGCCAGGGAGGTCGGGATCGAGGAGAAGCAAGGGGAAACAACAGTGGAAATGCCTTAACTATCACCGGACCAACCGCTACAAACCGACCGACCGCTAGGACTTTCAACATGATGGTGCAGGATGCAGTTCAATCTCGTGATGTGGTGTCAGGTATCATTCCGATCAATAAAATTAATGCTTATGTTTTATTTGATTAAGGGTGCTACTTGTTCCTTTATATCGATGACTTTGCCAAAATTTAGATTTGCCTAAGGATGAATTGGATTACCCCATGAACATAGAAATTGCGAATAGAGAAATAACCCATGTTAAGTACGTACATAAGAACTGTAGAGTGGATATTAATGGTAATATCATGAGCGTAGATCTTATCCCTATTCGACTTGGGGAATTTGGCGTTATTTTGGGAATGGGTGGTTATTCAATTACGGGTTGTAATTGATTGCCAAAAAAAGCGTATTAACCTTATAACTCCGTCAAAGGTTGTGTTTTATGGTAGCAAGTCGCCTGAAACAAGCGAGTTATCTGGCGATGATGCGAGCGGGAAGTTGTTAAAGACAATTTGTGTAGGATACTTAGCTTACATAGTCGACGATCGAAAAGAGAATCGAAGGTAGAAGAGATCTGATTGTGAGGGACTTCGTCGGCGTATTTCAAAATAATTTGCGGGACTTCCACCGGATAGAGAAGTAGATTTTGTGATCGATTTGGCGCTTGAATCGCTCCAATATCGAAGGCACCATACCGAATGGCACCGAGAGAGATGAAAGAATTAATGGTACAACTACAAAAATTCTTTGGACAAGAAGTACATTCAACCAAGCATATCAGTGGGGAAGCGTCGGTGTTATTTGTGTGAAAAGAAGGACGGATCGATGCGACTCTGCATTGACTATGAGAGAATTGAATAAGGTTACGATTAAGAAAAGATATCCATTACTGAGGATCGATGACTGTTTGATCAATTGAAGGGGCGAGATACTTTTCCAAGATAGACTTGAGAAGCGGTTATCATCATTTGAAGGTGAGACGGAGGATGTGTCTAGAAGGCGATGTTTAGAACACGATATGGTCACTTCTGATATTTTGGTAATGTCATTTGGTCTAATGAATGCTCTGAGCATTTATGGGCTTAATGAATGGTGTGTTCAATGGTTTTGGACAAATTCGTAGTGGTATTTATAGACGACATTTTGGTATATTGAAAAACCAAATAAGAACACGAAGAGAATTTGAGATTAACGTTGGAGGTATTGAGAAGGAAGAAGTTGTATGCTAAGTTTTTGAAATGTGAATTTTGGATCGAGCGAGTACAATTTCTTGGGCACGTGATCGATAAAAATGGAATTTCGGTAGATCCATCCAAAGTCAAAGCCGTGATTAGTTGGGATCAGCTGAGGACGCCGTCGGAAGTATGAAGTTTTCTTAGATTACCAGGATATTATAGAAGATTCATTCAAGACTTTTCAAAGATCACAACTCCGTTAACGAATTTAACTCGAAAAGCTATGAAATTTGTTTGGACGGAGAAGTGTGAGGAAAGCTTTCAAGAATTGAAGAAGAGGTTGAGTACAGCACCTGTGTTGTCACTTTCAGACGATATAGGAAATTTTATTGTTTATAGTGATGCGTCGCATAAAGGACTTGGTTGTGTGCTGATGCAAAACGGCAAAGTCATTGCGTATGCATCACGACAATTGAAGGATTACGAGAAGGGATATCCGACCCATGACTTAGAGTTAGCTGCAGTTGTTTTTGCTTTGAAAATTTGGAGGCACTATCTCTACGGGGAGAAGTGTGAAATATATATGGACCACAAGAGTCTGAAATATATTTTCACACAGAAGGATTTGAATATGCGTCAAAGAAGATGGTTGGAATTAATTAAGGATTATGGTTTGTGAGATTTTATACCATCCGGGTAAAAGCAAATGTGATTTCGGCGCCTTAAGTAGAAAGGGTCGTGAAAAATTGATGATGTTATTGCGCTCGGGAGGAGCTAATTGCGAAATGGAGAAGGCGGAGTTGGAAGTGAAGTATCTATGGAGATTGATGAGAAGCTATTTCGGATCTGATCTGGTACAACTCTCTTGGATAAAGTTAAGGAGGCTCGACTTCGGGACGAAGAATGTAAAAAGGTGACAAAGAAGATATATCGAAGGCTGAGGCAGAGATTTAAGATGGATAAGGAAGGAATTTGAGATTTGAGAGTAGAATTTGGGTGGGTTCACTTGATCTGAGAGATTAAAGAAGATATTTTTGGCGAGGCTCATAGTTCACGATATTCGATTCACCTGGTAGTACCAAAATGTACCAAGATCTTCGACAACATTTTGGTGGCCAAATTTAAAATGAGATGTTTGTAGAAAGTGTGTTGCCAAATGTCGACTGTCGAGAAAGTAAAAATCGAACATCGGAGACCAAGTGGATTGCTTCAACCGTTAGAGATCCCGAATGGAAATGGGAACATATTACAATGGACTTCGTGGTTGGCCTTCCGGCGACTCGGAAAAGGCTACTGACGCAAAGATATGGGTTATCGTTGACCAATTGACGAAATCCACACACTTCCTTCCGATCAAAATCAGATTCAACTTAGATCGGTTAGCAAGGTTATATGTAAAAGAGATTGTTTGAGGCACGGAGTTCAGTGTCAATGTGTTTTCGATAGAGATCCGCGTTTTTTTACGTCGAACTTCTAGAAAGCGTCTACTGAGGAATTCATGTGTACATGATTGCGAATGAGTGCGGCATATCACCCTCAAACGGATGGGACGAGTGAAAGAACAATTGAGACATTAGAAGATATGCTAAGAGCACATGTGATGGACTTTAAAGGAAATTGGGATGATCACTCTAACGTTAGTAGAGAGTAAACTAAACAACAGTTACCACGCTAGTATAGGCATGCATCTTATATGAAGCGTTATACGGCAGAAAGTGCAGAACTCCACTTTATTGGGATAAAGTTAGAGAAAGACAATTGTTAGGGCCAAAATTAGTACAGCAGACAGCAGAAATAGTCAAAGTGATCCGAGCACGACTGGTAGCAGCTCAAGACAGACAAAAGAAATACGCTGATCCACATCGTAAAAATATCAAATTTGAATCAGGTAGTTATATTTTCTTGAAGGTCTCTCCTTGGAAGGGAAAGATCAGGTTTGGAAAGAAAGGGAAATTGAGCCCAAGATTTATTGGACCATTTGAAATCTTTGAAAAATATGAGAAGTTGCGTCGGTAGCCTACCTCCAAAGACTCGAGAATGTCCATAACGTCTTCCATGTTTCTATTTTACGACCCTACAAACCCGATTACAAGCATGTAATTGAATACGAACCCCTACATTTTGAAAAAGACTTATCTTACGAAGAAATTCTGTTCAAATTGTCAGCGAGAAAAGAACAAGTTCTCGAAATAAAGTAATACCTTACATTAAGGTAATTTGGAGGAACCACAATGAAGAAACTACGTGGGAACTCGAAAGAATATGATGAAGAATTACCCTCATTTATTTACTTAATTTATGTATAAGCGATTACGGGGATAGAATCTTTGTAAGGGGGGAGAATGTAGCAGGTTGAATTTATCGAGTCGTGATTACGGGGACAAAATCCTTTTAGGGGAAAGATGTAATGACGAGATTTTTGTAATTTAATTTTAATATTTATTGAAGTAAATAAATATTTTCGATGATTTAATTATTAGATTATATAATTAATTGATGAAATTGTGGTAGATTAATTTAATTATATGTGTTACATTTATTAAATTAATGTAATTTTATTATCGATGTATGTGATTATGTGAGCTTATGTATTAAAAGAAATATTTAATAAGCATATTGGTATTTTAATTAATTTAATTATTAAAAGTTAATAATTTGACATTATTTATTAAAGAAATTTAATTATGTAACTATGTGAATTTTGAGAAATTATTATTTTATTTAAAGTAAATTAAATAAGATATTAAAGAAATATTTAATGATTGGTATTTTAATTAATTTGAGAGTTGATAATTTGACATTATTTATTAATGAGAAATTTAATTATGTGACTATGTGAATTTATGAGAAATTATTATATTTTATTTAAAGTAAATTAAATAAGATATTGATTTTATTTTATGAAGGGTGTGACATTTTCAAACTATACGATAAGGTTTTATTAAAATAAAGGGTTTGAAATCTAGTATGCTAGCCAAACATGGCACTAAGGGAGGTTGGAAGCGATTACCATGATAGGTGGCCGACCTCCACAACGCGTCAGTTCCTTTTCTATTTATTTCATATGCCTTCTTCTTCTTCATTTTTCTAAGTCTGGCATAACATCACAGAGAGAGTTGAGAAATTGTTGAGTGAGAGTGTGAGTTGTGTGATTGAAGAGTTTGAGAAGGGTTTAGATTTGTCATCCTTATTCACACTACGCTTGGGTAATTCTCTTCAACCCAAATTCTTATTTTACGTCTTTTAAAGTTTTCATGAATATGGCTTCAAGTCTTCTGTAAAGTTTCTGTAGTTGGAAAGGGTAACAATTATGTGAATATATGTAATAATTCGAGTAACATAGCATGTTTTATATATATTGTATATGATTCTATATCATAAGTTTCATAATACTATGACTTGTGGTTTCAAAAATTTATAGAGTACGTTATATGGCCATATGGCCCTTATACGTAACTTTAATATGTCAACCATAAATAGTTTTGTAAAATTTATACTTGTATATGATTATGCATTCTAAAACGAACAAAACGAAACTTGAATGGTTGGATTTGGCCTTATAACGAATCTGTAGTATTAAATTCCATGTTTGTGTTCAAGAACATCAAGAACGGTACAATTTGCATATTTTAATTCTGTAATTATATGTTTTAATTGGTTAAAATCACTCTTTAAGTGTTGGGTAATGATTATGTATAAATTATAACTTGTGAGTATGTGTATTTGGTGAAATTAATGTTTATGTTATGTTCATTTCGCCTGATTCTTTGTTCTTCGCGAACTGGAAATTCAGAATCTGGACTGTCGCGCCTCGGCGCCAACTCTAGGCACGAGACTCATGCGCGCATGAATACCATGAGACCTACGCCATGTATGACTATGCAAAGCAATGACAGCAAAGACCAAGACAGATACAAAAGTGGCATGGCGCCACTTACTTAGAGATTGTCCAGAAAATGTTTTTTTAAGCATTCAAGTATAGAAATGTGATAGTAACTTAGTCTAATGAATATAAAAACTTGTTAGACATATATGAGATGTTAAAATAAATTCTTAACACATCAATAACACAATTACGTGTGAATGGAACGATTGAACGTATAGTTAGCTTATTGTTCGTGAAATCTAATTTTTGACAATAAGTGTAGTAATTGACTAAGTATAGTCATGAATTAGAGTTAGACAAAAGAATAAACTTATGATGTTTAGTACATTATAATTGACTGGTATTATGAACGTAATTGATATGTAGGATTTAAATCAAAGAACGAGTTTAGTTAAAGTGTAATCTACGCACGAGGCAAGTTTCCTAACCCTACTTGTTATCATTGTTCAAGTTTATTATTTACCTTGAGTAAATTCTCATTACTATTATTCAAGTTTGAATTGTTATATTAAAGATTGATTATCCTTTCAAAGTATGAATTGTTATACAATATTTGTTATATTGTATACTTCTTGAGATTATTATTCAATTTGAATATCATTATTGTTGAACCTTGTTAGACTAATGAATCCTTATTGATTCAACTAGTCTATAGTTGATGAACGTTCTAAATTTCAGAACCCTTATTGAATTATCCAAACCAAACTTCCTTTGGTGCGGACTCGAATGTCAAACTGAGATGAACAACCCTGCAAAGGGATTTACTTATACGTTAGCGTTAAGATATTGTGCACAGTATGGTACTAAGTGCTGATCCCCCTAAGTACGAGTAGAAAGGTCCATAGTCTTATGACTGTTAAAGGTTTCAAGTATAACCCTTGATAACCTAGGACATAGTTCAAGGTCTTATAACCCTCAGAAATCCTTTGATTCTTGTTATTCATTCTTGATTCAAAAGTTGAGCTTAAGAACTCACCACAAATATATGAGTTTAAGAACTCGACATTGACCACATATTCTTTAACTATATTCTACCTATCAGTTATACTATCGTTTTTGGGTCCGGTACTACACTTTTCAAATCAACCACCTCATTGAGGTAGCTTTCAATGTGAGCCTCTATTTTAGCTATTGGCTCGGTTATGGAGATCAGCTACTTCTTTACAATCTGGGGGTATTCTAATTCTTTTCTATCTGACATCTACACACCTAAGTTATCCTAATTATCGACTAATATACACACAACAAATAATAGTTTTATACAAGTTATCTTTTATTTTGTTTGACGATGAATTTATTCAATTCATCTCTTTTTAAACTCTATATGAGTTATTTATATTTTCAACGTTTCCCTCCATTCTAAGGTTATAGCCTAAGGTCTATTCAACCTAAGGTTTTTAACCCTAAGCTCTGATACCAACCTGTAAAGCCCCCAAACTCGGGTACTTGAAACCCGAACTCGGTGCTTTACGATACCATTTCTATGAGCGGAATAATACTAATAATAATAACAATAAAATAAAATTTGAACTTAATTTATATTTATCAGAGTCTAATCCCAATTACGCAACCTTTACTATAATTCTTTACATGATATATAAAACATATCATTGTCTATATGTTGTCTAACTATTACAAAAGACACCATTAAACATGTTCTATTTGCTTTCCTTTTCACTTGTTCTTGTCTGAACCTTCGGGTTGATCATGCCTAGCTGAAAACATTTAAATTTAAGCAAGGATGAGCATTTGGGTGCCCAGCAAGTAATAACAATTATGAATATAATTAGCTGAAAGAAATAAATATTTTCTTTGTACATCACTTCTACAACGAATTTATAGTTGTGAAGTAAACTGAACCGATAATAACAACATAACAATTCTATCTCAAATTTTTGAAATTACGTATTGACTATATATATAAGTATTAGTCGACAGATTATGAACATTGTTTTTAGTTTTCGCTAAGGTTTAGCAGAACTTCATCTATGAAAAATTTATAACTTACTGTTGCGTTAGGTTTATATATATATATATATATATATATATATATATATATATATATATATATATATATCAACATGTGTTTAACTACAATGACTATCCAAGTGGGGACACTTGTATAACCATATTTTGAAATTAACGAACAGAATATATATATGAGTTATATAATATAATATCGTGTTCATAAACAATGATCGGATATAATATATATGACAATAAGGTTAATAATTTAGTACAATAATAATATAATTCTGAAACTTCTTACTCATGTCCATTGCATAAAGGAAATGCAAAGGTAAGATACTTGCCTGGTCTGCTGCTTACAGTTATGCAATTTAGTTTTATCTTTTATACTGAAATCTATCATTAATAAGATCATTTGATCGATTAGAATAACATACCATAACATATAGCACTGCTTATTGCAGTCAGCACATAACCTAATCACATTGTCACACATGTTTAATAACCATTGAATCACAAATAAACACATATCTAATCAAATTATCTAAGTCCAGATTAATTTCTGAAACATGTCGTTGTACCGACTGCTTTATCGGGTAATTATCGAGTCTAAGACTCTATCATGTAATTCCACATCTGTAAGTATCAGTCATATTATTTTTAAATGACTTATAATAATTTTTAAAACATTTATTATAATTTATCATGAATTTTTAAACATCGGAATCATTAATAAATAATTTAAATATTAAATAATTCTATTATCATTAATATTTAATTAATACTAAACTATTAATGAAACCATTGCAAAAATCTTAAAGTTATTTATAATAACTCAAAATATTTTTAAAGTATTCAGTATTATCCTTAAATGATTTTTAAAACAATTAAAACATTTTAACTAATTACCATTAATATTTAATTATTAATGTCTTATTTATCAAAATATTAAAAGTCATTAATTAAAACTTAAAATATTCTTAAAGTATTAATATTACCCTTAAATAATTTGTAAAAGAATTAAAATCATTTTTTTATTAATTATCATTAATATTAAAGTATTATTGTATTATTTATTTAAAAGTCATTAATTATAACTTGAAATATTTTTAATTCATTTATATCCTTTTAAATGATTTTTAAAGTAATAAAACCATTTTAAAACTATTTATTTAATATAATTATTAAATAAATTTAATATCATTAATATTAAATTATTAATGAAATTATCCTTTTAATTTTAAAAGTTATATTTTATAACTTGAAATATCTTTAAACACTTTATTTTCATTTTAAATGATTTTTATAATATTAAAATCATTTTTAAACTAATTTTTTAATATGATTATTAAATAATTCTAATATCATTAATAGTAATTGATTAATAGAATTTACATTTAAATATTAAAAGTTATATTTTATAACTTAAAATATTTCTAAACTATTTATTTTCATTTAAAATGATTTTTATAATATTAATATTATTTTTAATTAATTTATTTAATATAATTGTTAAAAATTCTAATATCATTAATATTA
The DNA here is from genome assembly GCA_020205615.1 of Panax quinquefolius. Classification (NCBI taxonomy): domain Eukaryota; kingdom Viridiplantae; phylum Streptophyta; class Magnoliopsida; order Apiales; family Araliaceae; genus Panax; species Panax quinquefolius. Next base: position 70,469,017 of record CM035169.1, on the reverse strand, counting down.
GATAATTAATTAAATTTGTCTTAAAATATTAAAAGTTCTATTTTATAACTTAAAATATTATTAAATACCTTTTATCATTTAAAATGATTTTTAATATATTAAAATCATTTTTAATTAATTTATTTAATGCATTTATTAAATAAATAAAATATCAATAATGTCCAAATAAATATTAATATTTATGAAAAATATGTCAAATTATTAAAAGTTAATTTTTATAACTTCAAATAATTTTAAAACTATTTTTGGAATTTTTAATAATTAATTTCTATTTTTAAATGATTTTCCGAAAATAAATTAAATAAAATTAAAATATCTTTCGCTATAGCCTTTAGCGACAGAAAGCGTCGCCTAAGGTGTTTTTGAGTCCTCAAGAACATTCATAACAGTGGACGAGGGACCATGTTTGACCATCAATACATTATAATCTGTGATGTTTCTGGGCACGATAAAGACTAGATGTTGTAGTCCTCATGTAACACAACAAGATCCAACAACAAGCAAGTCCATAACAAGCACAAAATGCAGGCTAGAAGCCTTCCAGTATACTGTAACGACCGAGAAATTCGGATCTTATTGTAAAATGATTTTATTAAATTAATTAATAATAAAATCATATTCTATGTGTTATCAAGATGGTTGTCATTGTATAACCTATTGATGTTAGAATGTTGTAGTATTTGAGATACGTGGATGAATTAAAGTGTTTGAATTTTCAAGACGAAAATAAAAGTTTTCCAAGAGATTTTCCGAAAAACACTATTCATCGGTATTTGCTCGGGATATATTTTTGAGTTTTTGAAAAATACGAAATGATGGAATAACAAGGTAAGATGGATTATGTATGTGACGCCCCCAAAATAGGTATACACAACACCCATTCTGAGTCGCCAAATACATGGTACAAAAAGCAAACTACAACTTCAATAATACAAATGTCGTGTGAAATACGACAATATATATCTTAATGAGTTTAAATATAATATTGTCTTCTAGACAATATCCACATGCAAATAAATCCCCATCATAATTATTGATTCATTATTTTACAAAATGGTGAGGACTACTAAACAACTCTCTCTAGAACCTTCATTCCATACCCCGACTAGTACTCGCTACATTCTCGCCTCTCGAGAAGAAAAATGGAACAACAAGGAAAAGGGTGAGCTCAACTAGCCGGTAAAGAATATTATGACTAAGATAATATACAACAAATTATCGTTAGTCTTCAACAGGAAAAATCGATAGAATACAATGACAACAAGTTTCGGATCAATATTAGCAAATGAAATAATAATTCATTAGAAGAGTTAAGTAGAGAATGCAAACTACTATCTTCTATGTATGAATTTAAAAGTTCATTGTCTATCTTTTATCCCCTGTAACATCAATCAATATACATCCGGAATCAAATATTCATCTTTGCACTCTGAGCCAAAGATATTCATCGATTAGTCATGTTCATTTAAACACATGTTCATCTTTGCACCACGGGCCAAAGATATTCTTAAGAAATCATTCATCTTTGCACTACGGGCCAAAGATATTCCATAATATCATCATTTAAGACCGAGGATGATGAAAATATTTTTTTAAAGAAAGCGAATCCGGTGAAACAAAATAACAAGGATTAAGGATTAAGGATTTGTACTTGGTTTTATCCACGTCCAAAAATACCTCAAAAATAATCATAGTGGTGTAAAATTCAAGAATGATCAAAACATGGATACAATCGAGTTAGTATCCGAATAGATGTTTAGACGAAAAGAAGAAATTTTATTTTTTGGTGAATAGTACCGTATCACGTGAATAGTGTCAGATATCGTGAATAGTCTTAAATATCGTGAATAGTAACTCAGAGCACCAAAAGATAGAAATTCCACAAAAACATCTTCACGCTTCATGAATAGTACTCGTGAATAGTAACTCGTGAATAGTAACTCATGAATAGTAACTCGTGAATAGTAACTCATGAATAGTAACCCATGAATAGTAACCCCAGAGCATGAAAAAGTTCCAAATTTGATAAAAACTTCAGATCAACATTTCAAAGATAATGATATTGAAGAAATAATATCATTACGAAAAAAATAATATCCCTTACCTCGAAAGATCAAGACTTAAATTTGAAACAGGATATAGGCTATGACTTGGACTTGCTGCAGTATAGCAATACTCAAAGTATACTCAAAATACTCACAAGAATACGCTCGATAATATAGAGAGAGAAAACTTGATTTCGGTGTGATTTTCAATTCTAACCTAAGCACCCTATTTATAGGAAATTGCTTAGAACACCAAAGCAGAAAATTTAATAAATTAATAATATAATTATATTATTTTCTACACATGTCTAGAATCTGATTTCAGCCATCAAACACATGCCACCTTCTAGAAAAAAAATAAGAAAAAACGTTTTTCTAATTTTAAATATTTTAAACTTCCAAAAATCAATTATTTCGGAGCTTCGGAACTTCAATAATTCATAATAAATAGCCCTTTCATCAGAAAATTCGAATCTCGCGTGTTTTTATAGGAAATTCAATTCTCTACAACTTTACAGAAGAAAGTTTTTCCAAATTCCAATCAAAAATTGACCGAAATCCACAAACGGGCAATTTTACAGGCTATAATCAAATTTCAGTCAATAAATGGGGTCCACCGACATGTTTAACATGTTTTAAACATTTATTGCAACAAAAATACTCTTCCTCCTCGTATACTCATATATCCCACATTCGTTGTAAAAATATCACCGTTAATATATTATTAAAATAATATATTTAAATGAATTATTTTATCAGAAAAAGATAAAATATTAATTTTCAACAATTGTCATTTTAAAAATTTTCTCCATCTATATCCACATAAAATCAATATTTTCCTCATCATATAAATCAATAATTAATTATTCACAAATAATATTACGAGAATCACAATATTGACAAATGAGGCGGTTCGAGAAAGAGGGGCTTTCAATAAGAATTTCTTCTTCTTGGCGCGCAATTAGGTGACCAAACCTCTCCTTAGAGCAGAACTTTCTAGACATTGCCAATAATATTATCTAATAATATTATTAGGATAATATGAAATATTGCTTCGATAATGAAAGATCTTTGTGTAATGACAATTATTGAAACAACAACAATATAAAATATCAACGCAAACAATTATTAACTCAATAAAACATCGATAAAGAATTATTCGTAACCATTATTGAGTAGTGCCTTCTTACGTAAGAATCAATAATTGGTGCAATACTGCTGGTACTCTTGTTCAACAACGCGTATTAGTGTGTTTTAACCACGGGTATTCCAACAAAGATACTTGCAGAACAACTTCTGTAGTTATTTTTAAACAACTTATTTTTGTCGTTTTCTTCATCCAATCGCTTTAGTTATGGGGCCCACACATGGTCGCTGGCATGGTGCATACGAATATTCCCGACAAGCATTGAATATTCCACGACCAAACGAATATTCCAAAACAATGAATATTTTATAACCACTTGCTTATTTTGAAATATTTGCGTATTTTACCCATAACTATCCACATTAATCAAATCCACCCTTACTATTTCAAAATAATAAATAAAGGAAATTCCTTTTTATTTAGAAAAATTTTCGGGGTCTTACAATGTAATAAAAATCTAGTTATGGAAAATGTAATATTTCGCTTGTGGACTTGATTTATAAACGTTAAGAAAGGCGAGATAGTAATGAATAAGTAATAATGGTATGATACTTTGATATTGTACAAGGTAATGAAAACGAGTATAATACTAAGTATTATACGAGTTTATAGGAAGGATGAAATATCGTATATAAATCCTATATGAATTAGAATACGAAAATATAACATAAACAATATGTATATGTATTAAGTAATGTTAATGGACTTGGAAGATTAGTTAACAATTATATTCAAGTCCAAGTAGATTAAAATGTTAAGGCCCAATCATAAATTAATGAACCAATTAGTGTTTATTAATGCAAAGCCCAAAGAGTTAGTTGGTCCAAGCCCAAGCGAGATTGAAATGAATTGGTTGACCCATGGGGCACACCATATTAATATGGTTAAATGTGGTGACCAAGTTAATGTAATGACTAATGTAATGACCAGGATTTTAAGGAGTAATGACCAAGACTTATGAGTGGTGGTCAAGCAAAGGGTAGGTTTTGTGCTAACCAAGTAATGAATAGTAAGGAGGTGGCCTAAGGAGGTGGGATGATTTAAAGACCAAACTACCCTAGCTTTGCAACTTCTATAAATATAGGAGGCTTACAAGCCATTTAACCCTTGTTCAAATAATCCAACATATTGCAAGTGCTTAAGTGTTAGAGAGAATAAGCTACACATAAGTCATTCCATAAGTAAGAAGAAGAAGCAAGCTACCTTACCAAGACTACACAAAAGTAAGACTTCTTCTCCATTATCTTCTATCTCTAGCATGATAGGTTGATAAGAAAAGATGGATTAAGAAACATGAATGATAAGAAGCAAGAAGAATGTGTAAGTCATGAACTTAAGCCACGTAAGTTGGAAATAAGTCATTTGAACTTATAAAAGTTATAAACTTATTATAAGATAACCTTGAATGTTAAGTATGAAAATATGAATTTGTAATGAGTTTATTAAGAGAAGTAATAAGGATGTAAAAGAACTTGTATGATCCTATGAACCATAAGTAAAGTTATATGTTAAGAACATATAAAGAATGATGATTAAGAAACTTTAATTGTCATAAGTCATGAACAATAAAATCTTAAGTAGTTTATAATTTGACAAGTTATAAGCTCATGAAGAATAAGTCCAAAATCCAACAATGATTATAAGTTGTTGTAATAAGTAGGTTGAGATGTTCACATGATGAATGGAAGTCATTTGTAATGTTGAACAAATCATAAGAATGAAGATTTGCCAGAAATTGCACGATTGGACGATAAACGTCGAATTCGTAAAATTCTCGGAATAGAAGTCAAATTTTGTGTTTGATCACGGAACCATGGTTTTCCAATAGAGACAAGTCATATTTGGTATTTAAGACTTGCGGACTAGAAAATAACCGGATTCCGACTTAGAACGAAGAAACGAGCGTTGAACATTCACGAACGTTTATCGTTTTTGTTAAAAATGAACCAATAGGTGAATTTTTAGCAAACAAAGTCAAATAGTTAAAATTCTAGCATGAACGCATAGATTACGTAATTTGTGAACCATAGGCTTTTGAACGAGCCAATTCAGACTTATAACAAAGAAGTTATGCGTCCGGGAAGTTGACAAAAATTCAATACTAAAATTGTTTTCTGGTGCACAGAGTTGGCGCCGCGACGCCAACCCTAGGCAAAACGAAAGCAGTCATGCAATACATGAACGATCAAAGGTCCGAAAGCACATTGCAAGAGTTCATTGCATGGCGTGAACCATAGTACTGATATGTGGTATTTGCATTTGGTATATATACGATGAAAATCTTATGGAGAGAGTGGCGCTTAGCGCGCTGACCATTAAGTAAGGACAGTGTCTTGCATGGCTAAGTCCGGAGACAATGATCTTATAAGCTTAAGCTGGCATGCCATGAGATGAGATATAAGTATAAAAGGCTGGTGCATAATTGCAGATCTCGAGAACAAGGATAGTAATGAATGTTTCTAAGTACAAAGAAAAGAAAGCTAATTGATTTAAAAGTAAACATAACTTAAGGAATGTAATGTAACATTGTTTAAACTTTGTTAAACCTTAAGGATGTTGTATAAAGGTTGAGATAACCTAGTTAGAATATAAATGCAAGGATAATGATAAACCGGAATGAATAATGGCTGAATCTAATACACAATTAGATTGAAATGAAGGGTATGATATAGTATATATACATACTTGATTATATGTGACCTAATGTAAGGCATTATGTGATCATGTATTGTAGAGACTTGAACGACTTGAACATAAAGTTAATATACGTAGTAGCGGACGCTAAAGGCAAGTATTCTAACTCTTGTCTCGATTCAATCTGAACAAGTTTTTGAGGTTCATGTATTCTTTTCGCATGAATTGAGGTATGTTGAAGTTAAAGCCAATTCCTTTGGCTAGACTTGATGTATGGATAATCTATTCATGTATTATCAAATGTTGCTATCTTTTTACAACTACTTGATATGGTTTTCAAAAGAAGATTGAAATGTTAAACAAATGTTTTGTCGTAAAAACGATAGGCACGTGAGGTTGCCAAATGCTTAAGCGTGCATCGTTTAATGGATGTAGTGTTGATCAACATAGAGTACAATAGGTTGATCACCTAGAAGTGCTCGTAAGTAATATCGAGAACTTACGGACTTGCTTTAGGGTTGTCCTTTTCAATAAAGAATGAATACTCGAGGTCTTTGGTAGGAGTGAATATTTTACTAAATATTGTTATTATTGTAAAACATTTTGAAAAAGAAAAGATGAAGTGCTATTTTGAATTATCAATAGTACTTCATAACTATTATTCGATTATTGAAGATATATGATTTGTATGTGTCAAGCATGTTGTTATTAAATTGTTATACTTCTTTGAGCTAGTTATGCTGACTCTTGCTTGAACCATATGAATGCAGCTAAAGGTGAAGCGTCCAGAAGGATCGAAAAAGGATAAAGGAAAAGCTAAAATGATTACTAAGTTGTCTTGTAATAGTATAGGTCTATTGTTGTAATGTAAGCGATATTATGACAAAGAACCTTTGTAATGGGTATAGAACTTGGGAAATGTAAATATTACTTTAAATATATAGAAGTTATGTTAGTTCTTTGAGACTTTTCAATTGAATGAATGTATGAATGTTATGCAGATATAGCACCATCATCGGGTTGGAAGATATACGGATTTGGGGCGCTACAAGTTGGTATCAAAGTTCTAGGTTATAAAACTTAAGGGGAAAGTAGAACCTTAAGTCATAACCTTAAGAAAGAATAAAAAAGTAAAAGATGAAAAGTAACCCTATAAAAATGCATTATATTATGTTATGTATTTCTATTATTTCTTGGCGTGTACTAATCAAACTATATTGTTTTATTGTAGATGTCGGGGAGAAAATGATATGTATAGAGATATACATGTAGTGAGCGAGGATTGGTTAATCGGGTAGAGATACTACCAAATCCGTAGCGATGGAGATGAGAACCGAGTTGGTGACAATCGAGTGCGGAGACTCGGACGATTTAGACTACATGTCTATATTTGATGGCATGCTAGAGGAGGAGGTGGGCGTGATGTCCTTTGACGAGTTCCACCTACTGGAGGAGTTGTCTGGGGGAATCAATGAAGGCCTTTGTTTATGTCGGTATTGGATAGGAATGTCCATTCTTGCCGAGAGGTTAAGGAGTTGAAGAAGAACTCCAAGGCTGTCAAGTGAGGACAAGGCTAGCATGGAGGAATGTGGGAAGAGGAGCATGATGATAGAGTTCTAGCTAAGGACAAGGTCCGAGAAGTGAAATGTGAAGTCTTTGAGCTCAGCGAGGAGCTAAAGACTAAGCAGAGGAAGTTGGAGAGGATGTCTATATACATAGGAGTTCTCATGTAGATTTCGGTGACGGTGGTGGGTATCGAGGATAGAAGCGAGACGGACCCGACACACTTTATCGGTAGAGATGTTATTCTTAGGTGCGGCCGACAAAGATTTTGAGAATGCCCTACGTCGGATGTAATCTAGCAATAGCTAGAGTAGATTAGATATGTAAATATTATGTATCTAGTAGTGACGTAAAACCCTCTTTTGTATAACAAAGGGTAGTCTTTTGTAAATCCTAATTTTGGAAAGTAATTGCGGGATGGTAATGTAATCGGCTTAAAATTTGAGTAATGTAAACAATGTAGTGTTATACTACTGAGTTATGAATCAATATAAGTCTTTTTATGGAATATGTTGAGTAATGAGTATGAGTTGTTGTTTTATTACAAATAATAACAAACCAACAAGAATAAAGTAATAATGATATATTGTTTTCTTAACAACAAAATGCCAAGAAGGAGACAACGAAATCGAGGCGCTAATGTTAACCAATAGGAGGAGGTGGTCGATTAATCAATGCGAGGAGTTCGTTAATCTTTTAGCGAATGCATTTAATAGAACGAGGGCTAATGTACCCGTGATTCACAGAGTAATCTGAGCTACTACTTTTAAGGACTTTAAAAGTGTAGGTCATGGGAGTTCAAAGGAACTACGGACCTATAGAAGCCCAGACTTGGGTAAAAGAAATCGAGAAAGCATTTGTAATAGCAAATGTTGAGGAGAGGTCAAAAGGTTGCCTTTGCAACCTATTTGATGAAAGGAGGCCAACTTACGGTGGGAGGCAAAACCGAGGCTAGGGCCGATATAGGAAACCTAACGTGGGAGAGGTTGAGGAGATTTTCTTGAGAACTATTTTCCCACAGTATCTGAGGAGGATGGAAATGAGGTTTCTGGAATTGAGATAAGGGGATATAACAGTTCCCCAGTATACTGCCAAGTTTAATGAACTGGCACGATTCGCTCCACATCAAGTGGACACTGAAGTGAGAAAGGCTAGAAGATTCGAGCAGGGCTTGAAACCCTGGCTCTATTGCCAAATCTCTGTGTTCCAAAGTACTTCCTTTGGAACCATACTAGAAAAGGCAATAATTACCGAAGGTGGGAATGAGGCTCTCAGCCAGTACCACAAGGATAAGAAAAACAAGGGCAAGGTTGATGGAGGAACCAAAGACCGAGGGAGCCAGTGGAAGTGGCAACGGTCAGAAGAGGAAGGGCTTTAACTCTAGGAATACCGGAGTAAAACAAGGGGACTCTAAGAGGAGGATGGAGGCTGTAAAACACTGTGGGAAGACTCACTTGGGAGTCATCTCAAAGGAAAAGCGGTATGTTATAATTGTGGACGGGAAGGGCACATTTTGCCTAAGCTTGTCCAAATTCGAAGAAAAATCACGGATGTTTTGTATGTGGATCAATGACCACATAGCAAAAGAGCGCCCGAAGAAGAGGGATGAAGGAAATAAAGGGAACTAATAGCGGTAAGTTAGCTATTAGTGGTTCGGCTTCATTAGGAAATCAATGGCCCGCACTTTTAATATGACGGTCCAAGATGCGGTGGCATCGGGGATGTAGTTGCAGGTATTATTTCGATCAACAATATAAATGCATACGTCTTTATTTGATTCGGGTGCTACTTGTTCGTTTATAGCATGTGATTTTGCTAGCGACTAGAATTATTTCCCAAAAATTGCCTATACCTTTGAACATTAAGGTAGCAAAACGAAGAGATAATTCTGTTGAAGATATTCATAGGAGTTGTTGCGTAGATATGCGTGGTGCGTAAGTTATCGGTAGATTTAATACCGATAAAGTTAGGAGAATTCGACGTAATTCTCGGAATGGATTGGTTGATTAACCATGGAGCAATTATAGATTGCCAAAAGAAATGTATGAGAATCAGGACGTTGAAGCAACCTCCTGTAGTATTTTATGGTAGTAAATTGTTGGGACGCCCGTGTTGCCTTACGATGACACAAACTAGAAAACTTTTAAGGAAGGGTTGTGTAGGTTACCTATGCCATGTTGTGGATACCCAGAGAATGGGAGCAACAATGGAACAAATACCTATAGTAAACGAGTTCATGGATGTATTTCCAAGTGAGTTCTGGGGTTTTCTTCACGGATAGGAGATGAATTTGTGATAGACATTGTGCGGGGGCGGCACCGGTCTCGAAAAGGCACCGTACATATGGGCGCTGTGGAAATGAAAGAACTAATGGTTTCATTCTGAGGAACTATTGGACAAAAAGTACATTCAACCAAGTGTTTCTCGTGGGGGAAGCACGCAGGTGTTGTTTGTCAAGAAGAAAGAAGAGCGGATCGTTAAGGCTTTGTATCGACTATCGGGAGTTGAACAAGTTAACGATAAAGAATAAATACCCATTGCCCGGGATCGATGATCTCTTTGATCAATTGAAAGGGCAAAGTATTTTTCTAAAATAGATTTGCAAGACGGGGTATCATCGGTTGAAGGTTAGGAAGGAAGATGTACCAAAGGCGCATTCGAGGACTCGTTATGGTCATTATGAGTTTACGGTGATGTCATTTGGGTTTGTGAATGCACTGCTTTGCATTTATGGATATGATGAGCAGAGTGTTCAAACTATATTTGGATAAGTTTCGTCGTGGTGTTTATCGATGATATTCTAGTCTATTCTAAGATGCAGAAGATCATCTTTGAACACTTAAGATTAGTGTTGGAGACACTAAGGGAAGGAGAATTATATATGAAATTCACCAAATGTGAATTTTAATTTGGAAAAAGTGCGATTTTTTTAGGTCATGTCATTGACCAAGAGGGATTTCGGTGGATCCGGTGAAGGTGGAAGCGATAATGAATTGGGAACAACCAAAAACGCCGAATCGAGGTGCGGAGTTTCCTAGGGTTAGCGAGGGTACTATCGAAGATTTATCCAAGATTTTTTGAAGATAGCTACCTCGTTGACTAATTTAACAAGGAAGGCGGTGAAATACGTATGGGCGGATAAATGTGAAGGCAGTTTTCAAGAAGCGAAGAAAAGATTAAGTGAAAGCTCTGTTTTGTCATTACCGGATGACACGGGAAATTTTGTAGTGTATAGTGATGCTTGGCATAGAGGACTTGGTTGTGTGCTTATGCAAAGCATGGCAAAAGTCATTACGTATGCATCTCGGCGATTGAAGGATTATGAGAAAGTTTATCCTACTCATGATGGCTGGCCAGCGTAGTAGTGTTTGCCTAAAGATATGGAGACATTATCTTTATGGGAAAAAATGTGAGATATATACGGACCATAAAAGTCTAAAGTATATCTTCACTCAGAAGGAGTTGAATATGAGACAGAGAAGATGGCTAGAGTTGATAAAGGATTATGATTGTGAAATCCTGTATCACCCTGGAAAGGCCAATATAGTTGTCGACGCCTTAAGTAGGAAGGGTCAGGAAAAGTTGTCTATGTTAACGGCTCAAAATGAGTTAATAACAGAGATGGATAGGATGGAAATAGAGTTAAAGATGCCGAGTGATTCGGGGCAGTTACTCTTTGCGACGGAGATGCAATCTACCATCGTAGAAAGAGTCAAGGAGGTACAACTCAAGACGGACGAGTGTAACCAAATGAAGAAGCGGTTATCCGAGCAGGAAGATGCTAAGTATAGTCTTGATAATGAGGATTATTAAGATTTGAGGGGAAATTTGGGTTGATAATGAGATTTGAGGAAGAATTTGGGCGGAATGAAAATTAAAGGAGCAAGTGTTACAAAGAAGCTCATAGTTGAGGTACTCGATACATCCCGGTAGCACTAAGATGTATCAAGACCTCCGACAGATTTTTTGGTGGCCAAACATGAAGAGAGAAATAGCAGAGTATGTGAGTAGGTGCTTAACTTGTCAAAAAGTTAAGGCCGAACATCAACGACCCAGTGGTTTATTACGGTCATTGGAGATTCCAGAATGGAAGTGGGAGCATATCACGATGGACTTCGTGGTTGGACTTTCGACGACGCATAAAGGGTACGATTCGATTTGGGTAATAGTGGACCGGTTGACGAAGTCAGCTCACTTTTTGCCAATTAGGGTCAAGTATAATGTAGACCAGTTAGCTAAACTTTATGTTAAGGAAATCATTTCTAGAAATGGAGTACCGGTATCGATTGTGTTAGATCATGATACACAATTCACATCGAATTTTTGGAGGAGTTTGCAAGAACAGTTGGGAACACAACTGAGGTTAAGCACATCTTATCATCCACAAACTGATGGGCAGAGTGAGAGAACAATTCAGACGCTTGAAGACATGTTAAGGTCTCGCGCATGGATTTCAAGGGTAGTTGGGATGATCACCTACTACTAGTAGAGTTTGCGTATAACAACAGTTATCATGCAAGCATAGGCATGCCGCCATACGAAGCTTTGTATGGAAGAAAATGCAGAACACCTTTGTGTTGGGATGAGGTGGGAGAACGCCGGATGCTAGGACCAGAATTGGTGCAGCAGACAGCGGATGTGGTAAAGTTAATTCGGATGCGTCTCATCATAGCTCAGGACAGACAGAAGAAGTATGCGGACTCACATAGACTAAGTCGAGAGTTTGAGGTGGGCTCGTATGTGTTTCTAAAGGTATCTCCCTTGAAAGGAAAGATACGCTTTGGAAAGAAAGGAAAGTTAAGTCCAAGGTTTATAGGACCTTTTGAGGTCTTAAAACGGGTAGGAGAGGTAGCTTATATGATAGCATTACCTCCATACCTAGAACGAATACATAACGTGTTTCACGTATCTGTATTACGTACATATAAGCTGGACTATAAGCATGTAATCGAGTATGAGCCGATTCATATCTAGAAAGACTTAACATATGAAGAGTCGTGAGTGATGCGGATCATTGATAGAAAGGAACAAGTTACGAGGAACAAGGTAATACCATCGAGTAAAGGTATTATGGAAGAACCACGATCTTTGAAGAAGCAGCGTGGGAACTAAAAGAAAAGATGAAGAAAAATTTTCCTCATCTATTTGATTAAAAAAAGGCGAGATTACGGGGACGTAATCTTTATAAGGGGAAGAAGAATGTAATGACCGAGAAATTCGGATCTTATTATAAAATGATTTTATTAAATTAATTAAAAATAAAATCATATTTTATGTGTTATCAAGATGGTTGTCATTGTATAACCTATTGATGTTAGAATGTCGTAGTATTTGAGATACGTGGAAGAATTAAAGTGTTTGAATTTCCAAGACGAAAATAAAAGTTTTCCGAGAGATTTTCTAAAAAACACTATTCATCAGTATTTGCTCGGGATATATTTTTGAGTTTTCGAGAAATACGAAATGATGGAATAACAAGGTAAGATGGATTATGTAATAAAAATCTAGTTATGAAAAATGTAATATTTCACTTGCGAACTTAATTTATAAACGTTAAGAAAGGCGAAATAGTAATGAATAAGTAATAATGGTATGCTACTTTGGTATTGTACAAAGTAATGAAAACGAGTATAATACTAAGTATTATATGAGTTTGTAGGAAGGATGAAATATCGTATATAAATCCTATATGAATTAGAATACGAAAATAATACATAAACTATATGTATATGTATTAAGTAATGTTAATGGACTTGGAAGATTAGTTAACAATTATATTCAAGTCCAATTAGATTAAAATGTTAAGGCCCAATCATAAATTAATGAACCAATTAGTGTTTATTAATGCAAAGCCCAAAGAGTTAGTTGGTCCAAGCCCAAGCTAGATTGAAATGAATTGGTTGACCCATGGGGCACACCATATTAATATGGTTAAATGTGGTGACCAAGTTAATGTAATGACCAAGATTTAAGGAGTAATGACCAAGACTTATGAGTGGTGGTCAAGCAAAGGGTAGGTTTTGTGCTAACCAAGTAATGAATAATAAGGAGGTGGCGAATGGAGGTGGGATGATTTAAAGACCAAACTACCCTAGCTTTGCAACTTCTATAAATATAGGAGGCTTACAAGCCATTTAACCCTTGTTCAAATAATCCAACATATTGCAAGTGCTTAAGTGTTAGAGAGAATAAGCTACACATAAGTCATTCCATAAGTAAGAAGAAGAAACAAGCTACCTTACCAAGACTACACAAAAGTAAGACTTCGTCTCCATTATCTTCTATCTCTACCATGATAGGTTAATTAGAAAAGATGGATTAAGAAACATGAATGATAAGATGCAAGAAGAATGTGTAAGTCATGAACTTAAGCCACATAAGTTGGCAAGAAGTCATTTGAACTTATAAAAGTTATAAACTTATTATAAGATAACCTTGAATGTTAAGTATGAAAATATGAATTTGTAATGAGTTTATTAAGAGAAGTAATAAGGATGTAAAAGAACTTGTATGATCCTATGAACCATAAGTAAAGTTATATGTTAAGAACATATAAAGAATGATGATTAAGAAACTTTAATTGTCATAAGTCATGAATAATAAAATCTTAAGTAGTTTATAATTTGACAAGTTATAAGCTCTTGAAGAATAAGTCCAAAATCCAACAATGATTATAAGTTCTTGTAATAAGTAGGTTGAGATGTTCACATGATGAATGGAAGTCATTTGTAATGTTGAACAAATCATAAGAATGAAGATTTGCCAGAAATTGCACGATTGGACGATAAACGTCGAATTCGTAAAATTCTCGGAATAGAAGTCAAATTTTGTGTTTCATCACAGAACCATGGTTTTCCAATAGAGACAAGTCATATTTAGCATTTAAGAGTTGCAGACTCGAAAATGACCGGATTCTGACTTAGAACGAAGAAACGAGCGTTGAACGTTCACGAACGTTTATCTTTTTCGTTAAAAATGAACCAATAGGTGACTTTTTAGCAAACGAAGTCAAATAGATAAAATTCTTGCATGAACGCATAGATTACGTAATTTGTGAACCGTAGGCTTTTGAACGAGCCAATTCGGACTTATAACGAAGAAGTTATGCGTCCGGGAAGTTCAGCAAAATTCAAAATTGAAATTATTTTTACGGTGCCTGAGTTGGCACTTGCATGGCGCCAACCCTAGGAAAAAAACGAAGTCGCAGCACACAACAGAACAATGTCCAGTACCATTGCAAGAGTTCGCCGTAGCACGAACCATAGTATATTATGTGGCCGCGCAGTGCCATATACGATCTGATCAAAAATCTTCGGAGAGTGGTATGCAACGCGACCCATTATTAAGTAAGGACTCATGGCGGCGGCCAAGTCCGGAGACGATGATACTATAAGCTCGCACTACGTAACGAGATGAGATGTAAGTATAAAGTTTGGCGTGGCGCATGACGCAGATCTCGAGAACAAGTATAGTAATGAAGGTTTCTAAGTACAAAGAAAAGAAAGCTAATTGATTTAAAAGTAAATATAACTTAAGGAATGTAATGTAACATTGTTTAAACTTTGTTAAACCTTAAGGATGTTTTATAAAGACTGAGATAACCTAGTCGAATATAAATGCAAGGATAATAATAAATCAAAACGAATAGTAATTGAATCTAATACACAATTAGATTGAAATGAAGGGTATGATATAGTCATATACATACTTGATTATATCTGACCTAATGTCAGGCATTATGTGATCATGTATTGTAAAGACTTGAACGACTTGAACATAAAGTTAATATACCATAGCAGACGCTAAAGGCAAGTATTCTAACTCTTGTCTCAGTTCAATCTGAACAAGTTTTTGAGGTTCATGTATTCTTTCGCATGAATTGAGGTATGTTGAAGTTAAAGCCAATTCCTTTGGCTAGACTTGATGTATTGATAATCTATTCATGTATTATCAAATGTTGCTATCTTTTGTCAACTACTTGATATGGTTTTCAAAAAGAAGATTGAAATGTTAAACAAATGTTTTGTAGGTAAAGCAGCGAGCACGTGAGGTTGCCAAATGCTTAAAGCGTGCATACGTTTAATGGATGTAGTGTTGATCAACATAGAGTACAATAGGCTGATCACCTAGAAGTGCTCGTAAGTATTATTGGGCTTACGGACTTGCTTTCGGGTTGTCCTTTTCCAATAAAGAATGAATACTCGAGGTCTTTGACCGGAGTGAATGTTTTAAACTAAATATTGTTACTATTGTAAAACATTTTGAAAGAAAAGATGAAGTGCTATTTTGAGTTATCAATAGTACTTCATAACTATTGTTTAGTTATTAAAGATATACGATTTGTATGTGTCAAGCATGTTGTTATTAAATTGTTATACTTGCTGAGCTAGTTATGCTCACTCTTGCTTGAACCATATGAATGCAGCTAAGTCTGAACGTCCCGAAGGATCAAAAAAGGATAAGGGAAAAGATAAGTCAGATTACTAAGCTGTCTTGTAATGGTATAGTCTATTGTTGTAATGTAACTGATATTATGACAAAGAACCTTTGTAATGGGTATAGAACTTGGGAAATGTAAATATTACTTTAAATATATATAAGTTATGTTCGTTCTTTGAGACTTTTCAATTGAATGAATGTATGAATGTTCTGATATATAAAGATATATCGGGTTGGATACCGGATCGGGTTGCTTCATATATATCAAGTCAGAGATGTTCTTCATTTGGGTTACCCGAGATCTATGTCGGTCAACCCTTGTCAGATGACATGTTCAAGCATTTTTTGGGTTACCTAGAAAACAGCTTTCATGCTCGTCTGACTTGGTTTGACTGTCGACTACGCTTGTGACGAACGAGATTTTTGTAATTTAATTCTTAATATTTATTGAATTAAATAAATATTTTCGATGATTTAATTATTAGATTAAATAATTAATTGATGCAATTGTGATAGATTAATTTAATTATATGTGTTATATTTATTAAATTAATGTAGAGAATTTTATTATTCAAAGTATGTAATTATGTGAGTTTATTAAATTAAAAGAAATATTTAATAAGCCTAATATCATTTTATAATTAATGAGAAAATTAATTATATGACTATGTGAGTTAATGAGAAATTATTATATTTTATTCAAATTAAATTATATAATATAATTGAGTTATTGTATAATTGGGTGTGACGTGTTTTAAACTATAGTGTAAGAGATTTATTAAATTAAATGGTTTTGAAACCTATTCTTGCTAGCCAAACAAGGCCCTAAAGGGAGTTATTAGCAGTTACCCATGATGGGTAACTGATCATAATGTGTGTCAGTTCTTTATTTTATACGACGTCTTCTTTATTTCCTATTTTCTAAGTCTAAGAACAAAGCAAATGCAGAGATAAATTATCAGAGAGAAATTGTGATATTGAGAAGGAGATTAAGAGTGAGTGATTGAAGAAAAGCATCTAAACCTACAAATCTACACTTTATACTCTACACTTTATACTCTAGGTAAATTCTCCAAACCAAATTCTGTTTTATGTTGTTTGAGTTTTCATAAATATGGCTTTCAAAGTTTCGTAAAGTCTCTGTAATTGGGAAATGGTAGGATTATGAGTTTGTATATGTGTTAAATGTTACCATATCGTATTTGATTATATATATATATATATATTATATCTTGATATCATAAAACATGTCGTATATGTTGCTCAAAACTTACAGAGTATGGAATATAGCCATATGACCTTATACGTGATTTTAATATGTCAAACATAACTCTTATTTGATTATGCATGTTGATACGAAGAGACCAAACCTTAAATAAACGGATTCGGTGTTATAACGAATCCGTAGTATTAATTTTCATGATTTATGTTCAAAACCTTCAAGAACATCAAGAATAGTGAAATTTACATATTTTATTTCTGTAATTATGCGTTTTAATGGGTTAAAATCATTTTATAAATGTTGGGTAATGATTATGTATGAATTATATCATGTGGGTATGTCTAAATTTGTGTAGAAAATAAGAAATTGGTAGAAATTGGCATGTTCTGCGATTTTCATGAATCGCAAATTCTCTAGAATCGATACGTCTGCATGCATGCTTATGCCATTGCTAATTAATACCATGCATGTCAATGCTGCATGAAGAAAAGAAGCCAACAAATATGGCCAAGTATGCCACTCTCTAGAATGTTCAGAAATGAATTATTTTTAAATGTTCAAGTCTAGCAATGTGATAGCAACTTAATTTAAAGAACATAGAGATATGTTAGAATATAATGAGATGTTAAAATAGATTTTTAACATGCAAATAACATAATTGCATGTGGACTGAATTATTAAATGCATAGTTAGCTTATTATTCGTGAAGTGCTTATTATGTGACAATAAGTGTGATAATTTGACTAAGTATAGTCATAACCAAAGTTAGACAAAAAGAATGAAGTTGCTATGATTAATTACATTATAATTGACTGGTATTGTGAACGTAAATGATATGTAGGATTTAAATCAAGGAACGAGTTTAATTAACGTGTAATCTATGCACGAGGCAAGTTTCCTAACCCTACTTGTTATCATTATTCAAGTTATAAATCAAGTTCATTAGTTATGTTAAAGATTTACTATCTTTTCAAAGTATGATTCTGTTATACAATAATTGTTCTATTGTATACCTATTGAGATTGTTATTCATTATAAATATCATTTATTCTTAAACCATGTTAGACTAGCGAATCCTTATTGATTCAACTAGTCCATAGTTGATGAACATTCTAAATTCAGAACCCTTATTGATTTATCCAAACCAAACTTCCTTTGGTGCAGACTTTAATGTCAAACTGAGATGAACAACCCTGCAAAGGGATTTACTTATGCGTTAGCGTTAAGATATTTTGCAAAGTATGGTACTAAGGGTTGATCCCCCTAAGTACGAGTAGAAAGGTCCATAGTCTTATGACTGTTAAAGGTTTCAAGTATAACCCTTGCTAACCTAGGACATAGTTCAAGGTCTTATGACTCTTAGAAATCTTTTGATTCTTGTTACTCATTCTTGATTCAAAAGTTGAGCTTTTATTTCAGAAGTCTTTGCTTCACTCGCATGTTATTATACATTGTTATTTCATTATTTTACTTGTGGGCAATAGTGCTCACTCTTGCGTAATAATAACATTGCAGTTAAGAACGAAAGAACCGACGAACCTTCTAGTAGTAAAGGCAAGGGCAAGGTTAACAAATGACGAAGACTTGTATTTATGAGATGTTGAATTTATGTTTTAAGACTCGATGTTGTTAAGACTTATTAATTATTTATGTTTCCGCACAGATGTTTAAGGCTAGTATGACCTGGGATTGTATTTATTATTCAGATTTTGTAACCCCATAAGGGGAGGATTTTATTTCTATCTATTGAATGGTTTGCATTTATTATGGGTAGATAGATAGATGATATTTGTACAGTGAACACCAAATCATGTGAAAATTAAGTACCCGGATTTGGGGGTGTCACAGGTTGGTATCAAAGCTGTAGGTTATGAACCTTAGGCAGGGGAACAACTTTAGGTAGTAGCCTTATAGGAAGAACATAGAGATGGAAAACTCTTATCAAGTTCTAAGAAATGAATTTCTATAATTCATTGAAGATAATAAAAGACTTTATGTGCTTATGTGTTAAATTATGTGCTCACTAGTACGACTTAGTAACTAAAACTCAAAATTTTGTTGTCAGGATGTCTGATGTTGGAGGAACTAGTCGAGCTGGGGAGGAGGAACCGCGAGACATTTATGTCGTTAGGGAAGTTAGATTAGTACAGAGAGTCAGAGGTCATCTCCGTTGATCACCGTTGTTGGTCAGGAGCATGAACACGAGAGATCCGATCCCGAGGAGGAATTTGAAGAGGAAGAGGAAGAAGAGGAGTTCACAAAGACTCCATTGATCTTTGAGATGTACGACACATTATCTGACCAAGTAATATGGAGTTCTGAGATGAGGAGCGAGGATCTGATGAAGTAGGCGATTATTTGTGATTACTCTCGAAAGCGGAAGGAGAGGAGATTTTGACTCTTCACTCACGACTGGAAATGTAGAATGCGATTTGGTCCACGAGAAGGGTCAAACAGAAGATAAGACCGAGAGATAGAAAGTTGAAGAAGGAGGCGAAGGAAAGCTCGAAAGGCGATCATATAGCGAGAGGAAGGTGGGTAAGATAGTCACGCGTCGTGTTGATCTTGCGAAGAGGATGGTCGTCTGCAAAGAAGGCGAAGCTTGGACAGACATACTCTACACTTAATTATGCAATGGATGAGGCCCAGGATCGAGTTTTAAGGTACCCCATCCAGTTCGAAGGACTTCCATCATATATGTTGGATCGCAGGACGATGTCTCGCATCATGGAAGAGGAGCGTAGCAAGGCTATTCAGCGCCTTGACAGATAGTGATAGAATTTTTTTACTTATGTGATAAACTTGTCTATTATTTAGATGTAAATTCCGATGTAGTTATGAACAAAGAAATATTTTAATATTTAAATCTTGTGGATTCTTTATCTCAGGATAGTTGATGTAAATAGCAGTGATGCTATCGTCTGATGCTAAAAGTTTTTGATTTGAATGAATATATATCAAGTTGTTTGAGTTAATGTGTTAATAATTATATTAAATTGTTGAGTTAAGTCTTAACTATTTAGAGAATTTAATAGAGATCTAATAAGCATATATTTTAACAGATTTATGCTGCCAAGAAGAAGACAACAACGTCAACTAGCTCAGGAAGAGTCTACGAATAACAACAATAACGCTAATGCTAATCCTGTTCAGCAATTGGTTAACTTGCTAGCTGGAGTAATGAATAATCAACCTCAAGCTCCACCAAATACTACATTTAAAGATTTCAAGGCGGTGAGACCGCCAGAGTTTAAAGGTTCCATGAACCCAATCGAGGCTCAAACGTGGGTTATAGAGATGGAGAAGGTTTTCGGAGTTGCTAGGGTTAGAGAAGACCAGAAGACCGCTTTTGCAACGTTTATGCTGAAGTCTGAAGCTAGCTATTGGTGGCAAGCAAACAAAGTTCGTGGAGGTGAAGGTGTAATTACTTGGGAGAGATTTAAAGAGATGTTCTTCGAGATTTATTTCCTACCCATTTCATGAGAACTAGATGGAGGTTCAATTTACGGAATTGAAGGGAAATATGAATGCACTGATTATGCGGCTAGATTCAACGAGTTGGCGAGGTTCGCCTCGTATCAAGTACACACAGACGAGAGAAAAGCCAGAAGATTTGAACAAGGACTAAAGCCCTAGGTATATAGTAAAGTATCAATGTTTCAGATAAACACATTTACGGAGATCTTTGGAAATGGCCATCCTCATTTGAAGGTGGAAGCGATCACGGTGACCAAGTACAATCAAGATCAGAACAAGAAGAAGAATGAAAGTGAAGGAAATAACAAGGCTAATGGAAGTGGCACAGGAAGTGGAAATTTTAATCAGGAGAAAAGGTGGAATGACAACTCATCATCGGGGAATCAACAAGGAAGTCTGAAGAAAAGAATTGAAGCATGCCCGACCTGCAGGAAAGCTCATCTGGGAGTTTGTATGAAGGGAAAAAGAGTGTGCTACAATTGTGGTCAGGAAGGCCACATAGCACCTAACTGTCCTAACCTAAAGAAGGGTGCTTACTTCACTTGTGGTTTAAAGGACCACCTGGCAAGAGACTGTCCTAAGATGGGATCTGGAGGGGTAGGATTAGGAGGAAATAAGGGAAATAACAGTGGAAACGCCTTGACTATCACAGGACCAACCGCAACCAACCGATCGACCGCCAGGACTTTCAACATGACGGTGCAGGATGCAGTTTAGTCTCGTGATGTGGTGTCAGGTATCATTCCGATCAATAAAATTAATGCTTATGTATTATTTGATTCGGGTGCTACTTGTTCCTTTAGATCCGATGACTTTGCTAATAGTTTAGATTTGCTTAAGGATGAGTTGGAATATCCCATGAACATAGAAATTGCGAATAGAGAGATAATCCATGTTAAGTACGTGTATAAGAACTGTATAGTGGATATTAAGGGTAATATCATGAACGTTGATCTTATCCCTATTCGACTTGGGGAATTTGACGTTATATTGGGAATGAACTAGTTATTCACTTACGGGGCTGTAATTGATTGCCAAAATAAGCGTATTAACCTTATGACTCCGTCAAAGGTTGTGTTTGATGGTAGCAAGTCGCCTAGACAAGCGAGTTTTCTGACGATGATGCAGGCCGGGAAATTATTAAGACAAGGCTGTGTAGGATACTTAGCTTACATAGTCGGCAGTCGAAAAGAGAATCCGAAGGTAGAAGAAATACCGATTGTGAGGGACTTTGTCGACGTATTTCCAGACAATTTGCCAACACTTCCACCAGATAGAGAGGTAGATTTCGTGATCGATTTGGTGCCCGTAACTGCTCCAATATCGAAGGCACCATACCGAATGGCACCAGTAGAGATGAAAGAACTAATGGTACAACTACAAGAATTACTGGACAAGAAGTAAATTCAACCGAGCGTATCGTCGTGTGGAGCGCCGGTGTTGTTTGTGAAAAAGAAGGATGGATCGATGCGGCTCTGCATTGACTATAGAGAACTGAATAAGGTCACGATTAAGAACAGATATCCATTACCGAGGATCAACAACCTGTTTGATCAATTGAAGGGAGCGAGATACTTTTCCAAGATAAACTTGAGAAACGGTTATCATCAACTGAAGGTGAGGCCAGAGGATGTACCGAAGACAGCGTTCAGAACGTGATATGGTCACTATGAATTTTCGGTAATGTCATTTAGTCTAACGAATGCTCCTGCAGCATCTATGGGACTAATGAATGGTGTGTTCTAGCCATTTTTGGACAAATTCGTAGTGGTATTTATAGACGACATTTTGGTATATTCGAAAACCAAAGAAGAACAAGAAGAGAATTTGAGATTAACGTTGGAGGTATTGAGAAGGGAGAAGTTGTATGCTAAGTTTTCAAAATATGAATTTTGGATTGAGAGAGTACAATTTCTTGGTCACGTGATCGATAAAAACGAAATTTCGGTAGATCCATCAAAAGTCAAAGCCGTGATTAACTGGGATAAGTCGAGAACGCCGTCGGAAGTAAGAAGTTTTCTTGGATTAGCAGGATATTATAGAAGATTCATTTAAGATTTTTCCAAGATCACAACTCCACTAACGAATTTAACTCGAAAAGCTGTGAAATTTGTTTGGACGGATAAGTGTGAGGAAAGTTTTCAAGAATTGAAGAAGAGGTTGAGTACGGCACCTGTGTTATCTCTCCCGGATGATACAGGAAACTTTGTTATTTTTAGTGATGCGTCGCATAACGGACTTGGCTGTGTGCTTATGAAAAACGGCAGAGTCATTGCGTATGCATCACGATAATTGAAGGATTACGAGAAGGGATATCCAACCCACGACTTGGAGTTAGCTGCAGTAGTTTTTGCTTTGAAAATTTGGAGGCACTATCTCTACGGGGAGAAGTGTGAAATATATACAGACCACAAGAGTCTGAAATATATTTTTACACAAAAGGACTTGAATATACGTCAAAGAAGGTGGTTGGAGTTAATTAAGGACTACGACTCTGAGATTTTATACCATCCGGGTAAGGTGAATGTCGTTGCCGATGCCTTAAGTAGAAAGGGTCGGGAGAAGTTGATGATGTTGACCGCTCAAGATGAGTTAATTTCAGAAATGGAGAAACTGGAGTTAGAAGTGAAGTATCCTATGGAAATTGATGAGAAGCTATTTCAAATGCAATCTGGTACAACCCTACTGGATAAAGTTAAGGAGGCTCAACTTCAGGATGAGGAATACAAAAAGGTGATAAGGAAGATATCTGAAGGAACCGAACAAAGATTTAAGATGGATAAGGAAGGAATACTGAGATTTGAGAGCAGAATTTGGGTACGGCCAGTACAAGAGATTAAGGAAGACATTTTGAGCGAGACTCATAGTTCACGATATTCGATTCACCCTGGTAGTACCAAGATGTACCAAGATCTTCGACAACATTTCTGGTGGTCGAATTTGAAACGTGATGTTGCAGAATGTGTTGCCAAGTGTTTGACCTGTCAGAAAGTGAAAGCAGAACATTAGAGACCGAGTGGATTGCTACAACCGTTGAAGATCCCAGAATGGAAATGGGAATATATTACAATGGCCTTTCGTGGTTGGCCTTCCGACGACTCAGAAAGGCTATGACGCAATATGGGTTATCGTTGACCGACTGACGAAATCCGCACACTTCCTTCCGATAAAAATCAGATTCAATTTAGATCAGTTGGCGAGGTTATACGTAAAAGAGATTGTTTCGAGGCACGGAGTGCCGGTGTCAATTGTTTCTGATAGAGATCCGCGCTTTACATTGAATTTCTGGAAACGTCTATAGGAATGCATGGGAACGCAATTGCGAATGAGTACAGCATACCACCCTCAAACAGACGGACATAGTGAGAGAATGATTCAGACATTAGAAGATATGCTGAGAGCCTGTGTAATGGACTTTAAAGGAAATCGGGATGATCACCTACTGTTAGTAGAGTTCGGCTACAACAACAGTTACCACGCTAGTATAGGTATGCCGCCTTATGAAGCGTTATCTCGGAGAAAGTGCGAGAACTCCACTTTATTGGGATGAAGTTGGCGAAAAGACAATTGCTAGGCTAGAATTGGTACATGAGCAGAAATAGTCGGCAGAAATAGTCAAAGTGATCCGAAACAGAAATTGGTAGCACAATTTCAAGATGAGTTTTGAAGAAATACGCTGATCCACACCTGGAAGGGAAAGATTAGGTTCGGAAAGAAAGAAAAATTGAGCCCAAGATTCATTGGACCCTTTGAAGTACTACGAAGAATCGGAGAAGTAGCGTACGAGGTAGCCCTACCTCCAGCACTCGAGAATGTCCACAACGTCTTCCATGTTTCTATTTTATGACCCTACAAAGCCGATTACAAGCATGTAATTGAATACGAACCCCTGCATTTTGAAAATAACTTATCTTACGAAGAAATTTATGTTCAAATTGTCGACAGAAAAGAACAAATTCTCAGAAATAAAGTAATACCTTCTGTTAAGGTAATTTGGAGGAACCACAATGCTGAAGAAGCTACGTGGGAACTCGAAGAGAATATGATAAAGAATTACCCTCATTTATTTACTTAATTTTGTGTAAGCGATTCTGGGGACAGAATCTTTGTAAGGGGGAGAATGTAACGGGTCGAAATTATTGAGTCGTGATTCTGGGGACAAAATCCTTTTAAGGGGGGAAAGATGTGATGATCGAGATTTTTGTAATTTAATTCTTAATATTTATTGAATTAAATAAATATTTTCGATGATTTAATTATTAGATTAAATAATTAATTGATGCAATTGTGATAGATTAATTTAATTATATGTGTTATGTTTATTAAATTAATATAGAGAATTTTATTATTCAAAGTATGTAATTATGTGACTTTATTAAATTAAAAGAAATATTTAATAAGCCTAATATCATTTTATAATTAATGAGAAAATTAATTATATGACTATGTGAGTTAATGAGAAATTATTATATTTTATTCAAATTAAATTAAATAATATAATTGAGTTATTGTATAATTGGGTGTGACATGTTTTAAACTATAGTATAAGAGATTTATTAAATTAAATGGTTTTAAAACCTATTCTTGCTAGCCAAATAAGGCCCTAAAGGGAGTTATTAGCAGTTACCCATGATGGGTAACTGACCATAATGCGAGTCAGTTCTTTATTTTATACGACGTCTTCTTTATTTCCTATTTTCTAAGTCTAAGAACAAAGCAAATGCAGAGATAAATTATCAGAGAGAAATTGTGATATTGAGAAGGAGATTAAGAGTGAGTGATTGAAGAAAAGCATCTAAACCTACAAATCTACACTTTATACTCTACACTTTATACTATGGGTAAATTCTCTAAACCAAATTCTGTTTTACGTTGTTTGAGTTTTCATAAATATGGCTTTCAAAGTTTTGTAAAGTCTCTGTAATTGGGAAAGGGTATGATTATGAGTTTGTATATGTGTTAAATGTTACCATATCATATTTGATTATATATATATTATGTAAACCATATCTTCAGTATCATAAAACATGTCGTATATGTTGCTCAAAACTTACAGAGTATGGAATATGGCCATATGGCCTTATACGTGATTTTAATATGTCAAACATAAATGTTTTGTAAAATTTCCCACTCTTATTTGATTATGCATGTTGATACTGAAGAGACCAAACCTTAAATGAAGCGGATTGATTGTTATAACGAATCCGTAGTATTAATTTTCATGATTTATGTTCAAAACCTTCAAGAACATCAAGAACAGTGAAATTTACATATTTTAATTCTGTAATTATATGTTTTAATGGGTTAAAATCATTTTATAAATGTTGGGTAATGATTATGTATGAATTATATCATGTGGGTATGTCTAAATTCGTGTAGAAAATAAGAAATTGGTAGAAATTGGCATGTTTTGTGTTTTTTCGCGAACTGCAAATTCTCTGAATCGATACTCAGCCATAAATATTGCAATTCGCTTAATTTCCACGTCATAGTAATGCCAGCCATAGCGTCATACTGCACAAGAAAGACAAAATACAATGGTGGTAGCGCCAGCATACCACTCTCCAGAATGTTCAGAAATGAATTATTTTTAAATGTTCAAGTCTAGCAATGTGATAGTAACTTAATTTAAAGAACATAGAGATATGTTAGTATATAATGAGATGTTAAAATAGATTCTTAACATGCAAATAACATAATTGCATGTGGACTGAATTATTAATTGCATAGTTAGCTTATTATTCGTGAAGTGCTTATTATGTGACAATAAGTGTGATAATTTGGCTAAGTATAGTCATAACCAAAGTTTGACAAAAAGAATGAAGTTGCTATGATTAATTACGTTATAATGGACTGGTATTGTGAACGTAAATGATATGTAGGATTTAAATCAAGGAACGAGTTTAATTAACGTGTAATCTACGCACGAGGCAAGTTTCCTAACCCTACTTGTTATCATTCTTAAAGTTATAAATCAAGTTCATTAGTTATGTTAAAGATTTACTATCTTTTCAAAGTATGATTCTGTTATACAATAATTGTTCTATTGTATACCTATTGAGATTGTTATTTATTATAAATATCATTTATTGTTGAACCTTGTTAGACTAGCGAATCCTTATTGATTCAACTAGTCCATAGTTGATGAACATTCTAAATTCAAAACCCTTATTGATTTATCCAAACCAAACTTCCTTTGGTGCGGACTCTAATGTCAAACTGAGATGAACAACCCTGCAAAGGGATTTACTTATGCGTTAGCGTTAAGATATTGTGCAAAGTATGGTACTAAGGGCTGATCCCCATAAGTACGAGTAGAAAGGTCCATAGTCTTATGATTGTTAAAGGTTTCAAGTATAACCCTTGCTAACCTAGGACATAGTTCAAGGTCTTATGACTCTCAGAAATCTTTTGATTCTTGTTACTCATTCTTGATTCAAAAGTTGAGCTTTTATTTCAGAAGTCTTTGATTCACTCGAATGTTATTATACATTGTTATTTCATTATTTTACTTGCGGGCAATAGTGCTCACTCTTGCGTAATAATAACATTGCAGTTAAGAACGAAAGAACCGACGAACCTTCTAGTAGTAAAGGCAAGGGCAAGGTTAACAAATGACGAAGACTTGTATTTATGAGATGTTGAATTTATGTGTTAAGACTCGATGTTGTTAAGACTTATTAATTGTTTATGTTTCTGCACAGATGTTTAAGGTTAGTATGACCTGGGATTGTATTTATTATTCAGATGTTGTAACCCCAAAAGGGGAGGATTTTATTTCTATCTATTGAATAGTTTGCATTTATTATGGGTAGATAGATAGATGATATTTGTACAGTGAACACTAAATCATGTGGAAATTAAGTACTCGAATTTGGGGGTGTCACAACGCTTCACCTGTTTAATGTGTAAGTGATATTAAGGCACAAGAATGAAGTCTAACAAACGTAATACAACTTAGATGCACGAACTATAACATAACATCAAATTATAGCCAGATCCAAGCTCTTGAAAATCATGTCAGAAATTTCTGGGCACGTTCTGGGTTACCCATAACTTGTCCAATCATGGTTGGTCAACGCACTTTGACCTTGAATAACTTACAAAATAAACCGGTTCTGACCTTGATTCGAGTTCTAGAGGAAAGATCTCATAACATACTTCAAGATCAAACACTTAAACAAAAAAAAAAAAAAAAAACAGGTAGAGATTTACAAGATCTGACATTCATTGTCAGACCACAAAAAAATAAATTCCCAGATTTTTGAAAACTCTTATTTCGAGTATCTAGATGTTATGGATCTGCAAGATACCAACCCAGGTCACTTAAATATACTACAAACAACAAGTTTTAACATAAAATCCTAACATCTAATGTAACGCCCCCAAAATAGGTCCATTCCATCCAACCCATTCTGAGTCGTCAAATATATGGTGCAAAATACAATAACACATATGCTGTGAGTTTGGATACAAATATATACCAACTGTAGCACGTCACAATGACACCTTACATAAAGGTATAGACAAAAACTGTTTTAAAAATTAGAATCTTTGGGAAGTGCTCAAGGAAACCTTCGTACATGGGAGGCCATGCTTTTAGGTTATGGTAGATATCATATGGCCACAGAATTATCCTTGGTTGACCTAATAGACCCCAAAGAAAAACGAGAAGATTACTATCATATTCTTCCCAATGGTGAGTCTTCTCTTGACATATCATTATCTCCACTGTCTCTAATTGGGTATTATACTCCAAACAAACACCAAGATTATATAGGTAGTGCTTGTAAATATACTCAAAGAAGTGGATGAGCACAACCATGTCTTATGATAACATGAGTTTGTATGTCATTAGACATCTTGTATGATAGTGACAAAACACCCTTCCAAAGTTGGGTTAGCCTCACCCTATTTAATTCACCAAAAATAACTATTAAATGATTTATAAAATACAAACACACTAAAGTCCTCAATAAAATTATTTCCATACTCTTTAGGGAGAACCTCAACAACTATAGACCACCGTTCTATTCCTTGTTATTCTGCTTTCAACCCAAGCCTACACTTTTATTATTCGAAAGGAATTGTGAAACAAAAGGGTGAGCACAACTAGCTCAAGAAAGAATATTATAATTAAAGATACATAAATTATCAATAGTCGACATAAATAATAAATCAGAGATTTAGAACATATGGTAGATGATAAAACTTTTCAACCATAGTTGCAGCGGAATGAGCAATCCATTAGAAGAGTCAAATAGACCATAAAATCTATTATCTTCTCCATGTTAAAAGTCCACCAACAATGTTTTATCCCTGTAACATCAATCAACAATTCATGTCCACAATCACATGTATAACTCATAATCATAATTATAGTTCTAAATTCCTCTTCTTATCCAGGACGAAGATAATTTCATCACCGCCTTACCCCGAAACATCAAAAATCATGGTTTTACCAAATCACAGCCTTCTGCTCATAATCATACTAATAAATTCATCTTTGCACCACTACCAAAGATATTCTTCAACAGATTCATCTTTACACTACAAAAGCAAAGATATTCAACAACAGTCATCTTTGCATTACGAGCCAAAGATATTCATCAATAATTCATCTTTGCACTACAGGCTAAGATATTCATCAACAAGTCATCTTTGCACTACGAGCCAAAGATATTCATGTATCAAAGAAATACATAATCATTTCGAAGTTATATAACAATAATTATAACCATGTTGATCAATTCACCTTTGCACTTAAGCTAAAAATATTCAATTGTAAATTCAATGGTCATGATCATACCACCAACAATTCAACTTTTGCACTCATCGGCAAAGAGAACCTATAATGCGATCATACCAATAATCTACTCATCTTTACACTCAAGTCAAAGAGAAATATCATCATTAGGGTTATAAGAATGTTATATAAAAACAATATAATCAAAACATGGTTTTAATTTCAAGAGTAAGATTCATAAATCAACGATAATTTGGTCTGGGAGAAGAAACCAATTTGTCGTGAATAGTACCCAGATATCGCATGCATAAGTAACCTCGATACTAAAAGATAAAGTTTCATAATAAAATTCATATCTATATTTATAACACCTTAATCCAAATGTTATAAATCACTTAGAAATCTCATAATCTAATATTATTAATATTATAATAATATTTTAATCATTTCTTAAACTTATAAATAATTTAATCCAATTATTTACACTTTAATAATTAATGCATTTAATCATCTAAAATGCCAAACTCATAAGATTTCATCATCATTAACCAAAACCCTCATGAAAATCTTCATATACCTCATATATGATTCTCAAGCCAATAAATCATATTTTCCAATTTTCTTACTTCACATAACATATTTAATTCATTTACTCATAACTAGAACATTTTCATGAAAAATACCAAATCAGTTCCAAAAATATTTATTTTCTGGGATTTAAAAGAATATAGTCCCATATTGAATATATATTTTTCTCAGAATTTTTAAAATTCATTTACTATTTTTCACATGGCCAAAACCACCGAATATTTAAACATTTATCATAAATTGTACTTTTGTCCAAAAATTCTGAAATTTACATGGTATACTGATATTATATAGATGTACTCCCAATAAAAATTTCATCTATTTTGGAGTTAATCACAAGGAGTTATAAGCGGTTACTTTTAAAATAGTCTTTTCTCATAAAATCCATAACTCCTAATCTATACATCCAAAAATCGCCATTTTTGGACACACTCTACAAAACTCATCAAAATATCATTTCAAATTTTTCCAGAATTTTTGAAGGTTCAGAAAAATTTCGAAACTAAAAACATAATAACCCTTAAAATCCCTTTACTATCCCTTACCTCAAAAGAAAGCAAACTTCTAATTAGAATAACGCATTTGAACTAACTTGCACCATATAGCAACACTCAAAGTATACTCAAAATACTCACAAGAATACGCCGATAATAGAGAGAGAAAATTTCAGCTCGGTGTGATTTACAATTCTAACCTAAGCACCCTATTTATAGGAAAACGCTTAGAACACCAAAGCGTAAAATTTATTAAATATTATTATATTTTTCCAAAACTTCATACGCATGTTTTACCATCTGAACTCAGCCCTATCACATGTTAAATGAGGAAAACAAAATGAAAAACACGTTTTTGTAAATAAAATAATTAAAACTTTCAAAAATCAATTATTTTAACTTCGTAACTTCAATAATTCATAATAAATAGCCTTTTTATCAGAAAATTTGAATCTCATGAGTTTTTATAGGAAATTCAATTTCTACAACTTTACAGAAGAAAGTTTTTCCAAATTCCAAACAAAAATTGACCAGAATCCACAAACGGGTGATTTTATGTGCTATAATAAAATTTCTCAATAATTGTGTGTGTCCACCAACACACAAAAATATGTGTTAAATATTTATTACCACAAAAATACTCTTCCTCCTCATATACTCAT
This sequence comes from Panax quinquefolius, assembly GCA_020205615.1. Classification (NCBI taxonomy): domain Eukaryota; kingdom Viridiplantae; phylum Streptophyta; class Magnoliopsida; order Apiales; family Araliaceae; genus Panax; species Panax quinquefolius. The sequence continues at coordinate 70,438,000 of CM035169.1, read as the reverse complement.
ATATCCCACATTCATTCTAAAAATATCACCGTTAATATATTATTAAAATAATATATTTAAATAAATTATTTTATCAGAAAAAGACAAAATATTAATTTTCATCAATTGTCATATTAAAAAATTTCTCCATCTATGTCCACATAAAATAAATATTTTTCATATCATAAAAATCAATAATTAATTATTCACAAATAATATTACATAATCACAATATTGACAACCAGGCATTTCTCAAGAAAGAGGGGGCTTTTGTGACGCCCCCAAAATAGGTATACACAACACCCATTCTGAGTCGCCAAATACATGGTACAAAAAGCAAACTACAACTTCAATAATACAAATGTCGTGTGAAATACGCATAATATATAATGTGAGTTTAAATATAATATTGTCTTCTAGACAATATCCACATGCAAATAAATCCCCATCATAATTATTGATTCATTATTTTACAAAATGGTGAGGACTACTAAACAACTCTCTCTAGAACCTTCATTCCATACCCGACTAGTACTCGCTACATTCTCGCCTCCCGAGAAGAAAAATGGAACAACAAGGAAAAGGGTGAGCTCAACTAGCCCAAAGTAAAGAATATTATGACTAAGATAATATACAACAAATTATCGTTAGTCTTCAACAGGAAAAATCGATGTAATACAATGTACAACAAGTTTCAGATCAATATTCGCAATGGAAATAATAATTCATAGAAGAGTTACGTAGAGAATGAAATCTACTATAATCTATGAATTTAATAAATCCATCATCAATATTTTATCCTCGTAACATCAATCAATATACATCCGAATCAAATATTCATCTTGCACTACTACAGCCAAAGATATTCATCATCGATTGGTCATGTTCATTTAAACACTGCTCATCTTTGCACTATGTGCCAAAGATATTAATCAATCTGGCCATGTTCATCTCAACACTGCTCATCTTTGCACTATGTGCCAAAGATATTCTTCAGAAATCATTCATCTTTCTTCAGACTACGTGCCAAAGATATTCAATAATATCATCATTTAAGACCGAGGATGATGAAAATATTTTAAAGAAACGAATCCAATTGAAACAAAATGACAAGGATTAAGGATTAAGGATTCGTACTTGGTTTTATCCACGCCCAAAAAATACCTCAAAAATAATCATAGTGGTGTAAAATTCAAGAATGATCAAAACATGGATATAATCGAGTTAGTATCTAGAATAGATATTTTGGACAAAAAGAAGAAATTTTATTTTTCTTGAATAGTGCCAGATACGTGAATAGTGTCAGATACGTGAATAGTGCCGAGATACGTGAATAGTAACTCCGACACCAAAAGATAGAAATTCCACAAAAACATCTTCACGCTTCGTGAATAAGTACTTTAATAAGAATAGTAAATCGTGAATAGTAACTCATGAATAGTAACCCATGAATAGTAACCCGACATGAAAAAGTTTTAAATTTGATAAAAACTTCAGATCAACATTTCAAAGATAATGATATTGAAGAAATAATATCATTACAAAAAAAATAATATCCTTACCTCAAAGATCAAGATTTCTAAATTTAAACACTGGGATATAGGCTATGACTTGGACTTGCATCAGATATAGCAATACCAAAAGTATACTCAAAATACTCACAAGAATACATTTCGATAATATAGAGAGAAAACTTCAGCTTCGGTGTGATTTTCAATTCTAACCTAAGCCCTATTTATAGAAATTGCTTAGAACACCAAAGCGTAAAATTTAATAAATTAATAATATAATTATATTATTTTCTACACATGTCTAGAATCTGATTTCAGCCATCAAACACATGCCACCTTCTAGAAAAAAAATAAGAAAAAACGTTTTTCTAATTTTAAATATTTAAAACTTCCAAAATCAATTATTTTGAGCTTTGGAACTTCAATAATTCATAATAAATAGCCCTTTCATCAGAAAATTCGAATCTCATGAGTTTTTATAGGAAATTCAATTCTCTACAACTTTGCAGAAGAAAGTTTTTCCAAATTCCAATCAGAAATTGACCGAAATCCACAAACGGGCAATTTTACGTGCTATAATCAAATTTCAAATAATAAATGGGGTCCAACCGACATGTTTAACATGTTTTAAACATTTATTGCAACAAAAATACTCTTCCTCCTCGTATACTCATATATCCCACATTCGTTGTAAAATATCACCGTTAATATATTATTAAAATAATATATTTAAATGAATTATTTTATCGAAAAAGATAAAATATTAATTTTCAACAATTGTCATTTTAAAAATTTTCTCCATCTATATCCACATAAAATCAATATTTTCCTCATCATATAAATCAATAATTAATTATTCACAAATAATATTACTGTAATCACAATATTGACAAACAGCATAGCCCTGAGAAAGAGGGGCTTTCCAATAAGAATTTCTTCTTCTGGCGCCGCAATTAGGTGACCAAACCTCTCCTTAGATGTAACTTTCTAGACATTGCCAATAATGTTATCTAATAATATTATTCAGATAATATGAATTATTGCTTCGATAATGAAAAATAATCGCGGTAATGACAATTATCAAACAACAAAGAATATAAAATATCAACGCAAAGAATTATTAACTCAATAAAATATCGAACAAGAATTATCGTAACCATTATCGAAAGTAGTGCCTTCACGTAAGAATCAATAATTGGTGCAATACCAAGTGCTACTGCTCAACAACGCGTATTAGTGTGTTTTAACACCGGGTATTCCAACAAAGATAATCTGTAATAACTACGCAGTTATTTAAAAACAACTTATATTTGTCGCTTTCTTCATCCAATCACTTTCCGTTATGGGGCTCACACATGGTCGCAGGCGTCGCATTTAATATTCCCGACAAGACATTTAATATTCCACGACCAAACGAATATTCCCTAACGATAATGAATATTTTATAACCACTTGCTTAATTTGAAATATTTGCATATTTAACCCTTAACTATCCACATTAATCAAATCAACCCTTACTATTTCAAAATAATAAATAAAGGAAATTCCTTTTATTTAAAAATTTAGGGTCTTAGAACCTCCCTCCTTATGAAATTTCGTCCTCAAAATTGACGACGACTGACTGTGTGTTTCAAAAGGTGAGGATACCTCGCTTTCATTTCCGCTTTCCAATTCCCGTGTCATTTCTCTATAGCATGATTCCTCCACAAAACTTTAACTTGTGGTACTTAACCTTTCATGGCGTAGGACATGCTCCTTTCTATCCAAAATCTTGACAGTGTACCTCCTCACACGTTAAGTCTTGGCTATCTCGTCCTGGTTCTAACTCTATAACGTGGTTCGGGTCTTTCACATATTTACTTAAGTACGATATGTGAAACACATTATGAACACGAGACATACTTTGAGGTAACGCAAGTCTATAGGCTACATTTCCTACTCGGTGGCCAAGAATTTGAAATGGACCGATAAATCGTGGATTGAGCTTTCTCTCATCCCAAATCTTGTAACACCCTTCCACGGAGCAACTCGCAACAATACATGATCCCCTACATTAAATTCCACGCCCTTTCAATGAAGATCCGCATAACTCTTTTGTCGATCTTGTGCCGCTTTTGTATACGTTGTCGAATCATTAGTCATACGTATTAACTCGGGTCCCAACAATGTTGCTTCACCCACCTCATCCCAACATATCGAGAACGACATTTTGTCCATATAATTCTTGAATGGAACCATGCCTATATTTGTTTAATAACTATTGTTGTATGAGAATTCCACCAATGGCAAGTACTTATCCCAACTTCCTTTGAAATCTAGGATATGTAGTTTTAATATATCTTCAAGAGTTTGAGTAGTCCTTTTCGATTGCCCATCCGCTTTGAGGATGGTATGCCAACCTCAATCAGAACTGCGCTCCATAGCTTTTTGCAAGCTAACCCAAAATCTTGAAGTGAATCTTGGGTCACGATCCAAACTATGGATACGGGCATTCCATGCAATCTCACAATCTTATTTAATGCATATATACGAGAAAGACGCTCAAGGAATAAGTCTCTCGATTCAGAAGAAATGAAGCGGAACTTGGTTAATCTATCAACAATAACCCAAATAGCATTGATGCCTTGAGAAACCGCGGGAAGACCCGTAACGTAAATCCATAGTAATGTGTTCCCACTTCCATTCCGGAATCTCAAGTGGTTGCAACGGACCCTTAGGTACAAGATGCTCCGCCTTTACACGCTGGCAAGTTAAACACATCGAGATAAACTTTGCAATCTCTCTCTTCATATTGTTCCACCAAAATGTATGTCGAAGATCACGATACATTTTAGTACTTCCGTGATGGATTACAAATGGCGTGTTGTGTGCCTCCATCATAATCTTGTACTTCAAATCGTAGTCGTTAGGAACACAAAGTCTAGATTGGACTCAAGTATTCCTTCTTCATCAATTCTCGCTTCCTAATAGCTCCTTCTTGTACTTTCTTCTTCATACGCATCATTTCCTAGCCTGGTGGCTCGAGCAATCTTAACTTTTCTATTAAAGTTGGCTCTATGCAGATACTTGACATCATCGCACTCGCTCTCTCAAGATATGATCTTCTACTCATCGCGCACTACCACGCTCTTTTCCAAAATGGTATGGTTAGAATATGTGTCGAAATGAGTCGCCTCTTGAGCTCTTGGAAAATCTTCTCGCATTCCTCGCTCCATATTAATTTTGTATCTTTTCGAGTCATTTAAGTTCTGAATAGCGATTCAAGAAAATCCTTCCACGAATCTCCGATAATAACCAACTAAGCTTCAGAAAGCTACGATTTCGATTACTAACTTAGGTTGTTTCTCAATCGTGACTCATATCCCAATCTTGGATAGACGTCACAATGACACCTATCGATTTACTATCGCATCTAATATACGACGCCCCCTACAGAGAGTTCGCGGTGAATTCCACAAAGGAAGTCACAAGATAAAGGCTCAGTACCAAATTTATAGTTGAATTTTTAACTCTCAAGTTCAATAGAGCCATTCGACATGAGATTTTAGAAATGAGTTTTGTACCAGGGTTCAAAGTCGATACAAAATTTAATATCGAGCTTTGGGAGTAAGCTAAGAAATTCTTCAGAAATACGTCAGAAAAATCAATAACAACAGGAATATTATTCAAATCGACGTGTCTTTATTCAAATCCATAACATGGACTAAGAAAACTTGACATCCGTAATAAACGAATGACTTCATGGCTTGATATGAAAATGTTTGACTACAATGGTTTGATTGCTTGAATTGAATAATGAGTTGCTTAGGAATATGAAAACTAAAAACCTTACAAAAGCAATCAATTTGGCATGATGAGTAGTTAACCTTAAAATCACATCAAAAGCAAATATCTCTATAGAAATAAGGTTAATTGTGTAATGTGATAGTGCCAACTTGAATCAAGCAAGATTTTTAAACAACGGATGTAATGAAAGTTTCTCCTAATGGAGTCTCCACGGATAGGTCAAAGTTTAATTTCTCCGTAGTCAAGTTCAAACGTTGAGCGTAAAGCAAGAGAGATAAAAGAATGGGTAGAACCAATATCTAGTAAGGTATATACTTCGCAAGAATTTATAATTAACTAACCCGTGCTAACTTCGTTCGGGTTCCTCGATTTTGACCAAATACCACAACAAACGCTTCTTCCCTAATCGTTGACTTTGACTTTTACGGGACATCCTTTTGAGTCACCATTCACGCTGGATCTGGTTTCGATATCGCATAATCTCGAGCGATATGTCCTTTTTTTCCACAATTATAGCATACCTTGGAAGGCTTTGAACAGTTTGACCTTATATGTCCCTCCTCTCCACATCTCAGTAGCATCTAACCGGCGATCGTTCTCTTTCCCTAGAATTTGTTGATGGTGCCGATGTTCGCCGCGACGCCTTCCCGCCATCGTTAAATCTTTCTTTTTAGATTGGACATCTCTTTCCATAATATCAACGCTGCGTGCGCTTTTTTACCCATGCATCACTCATTCTCACACTGCTCAATTATTTCTTCTTTCATTTCAGATTCCAAACTTTATCATCTTATACTCTTCCAAAGAGTGCTTACATTCAAGCATCACGATCGGGTAACACAAGCTTGAATCGTTGCATCCTTTGCTCCACGATCGCTCGCAATTCTTTAGCTTCGCTTCTTCTAACTCATGAATACGATTTTGCAATTCTATATTTCGATCATAAAATACCTCTAATAAACTCTCTTCGTGTACCTCTTCTTCCTCTTCTTCCTCACTCTCACCATTTGTTACCTCTGCGATTATCTCGGTGCAACTATAAATTCTTCACTCACCACATGGATATCTCTAATTCCTTCTTCACCGACATCACATTATCCGGTTGGCGATTAGAGGTGTCTCCACGATCTCATTCACTCCATTGTTAACGCTCAAAGCAGCCCATTCTTAAAACTATCATAAAACAAGGTTAATTAAATAAATTAAGAAATCACATAATACCCCTATAGTATGACCAACCAACAAGTAAGCTTAGGTAGGACACACTAGCGAAGGATTTACTCGCTCTCCCTCCTAGTTCTATTCCCCGATCTCCTCCAGAGATCATATCCTAAGCTCGATATTAACCGTGACGCCCCCAAAATAGGTATACACAACACCCATTCTCGAGTTGCCAAATACATGGTACAAAAAGCAAACTACAACTTCAATAATACAAATGTCGTGTGAAATACGACAATATATATATAATGAGTTTAAATATAATATTGTCTTCTAGACAATATCCACATGCAAATAAATCCCCATCATAATTATTAATTCATTATTTTACAAAATGGTGAGGACTACTAAACAACTCTCTCTAACCTTCATTCCATACCCGACTAGTACTCGCTACATTCTCGCCTCCTAAGAAGAAAAATGGAACAACAAGGAAAAGGGTGAGCTCAACTAGCCCAAATAAAGAATATTATGACTAAGATAATATACAACAAATTATCGTTAGTCTTCAACAGGAAAAATCGATAGAATACAATAGACAACAAGTTTCGGATCAATATTCGCAATGAAAATAATAATTCATAAGAGTTACGTGAGAGAATGAAATCTACTATAATCTATGAATTTAAAAGTCCATCATCAATATTTTATCCTCGTAACATCAATCAATATACATCTAGAATCAAATATTCATCTTTGCACTACAGCCAAAGATATTCATCATTGGTCATGTTCATTTAAACACTGCTCATCTTTGCACTCTGTGCCAAAGATATTAATCAATCTATTCATGTTCATCTCAACACTGCTCATCTTTTGCACTACTGAGCCAAAGATATTCTTCAGAAATCATTCATCTTTGACTACGTGCCAAAGATATTCAATAATATCATCATTTAAGACCGAGGATGATGAAAATATTTTTAAAGAAACGAATCCAATTGAAACAAAATGACAAGGATTAAGGATTAAGGATTCAGTACTTTGGTTTTATCCACGCCCAAAAATACCTCAAAAATAATCATAGTGGTGTAAAATTCAAGAATGATCAAAACATGGATATAATCGAGTTAGTATCTAGAATAGATATTTTGGACAAAAAAAGAAGAAATTTTATTTTTCTATGAATAGTGTCAGATATACGTGAATAGTGCCGATACGTGAATAGTAACTCGACACCAAAAGATAGAAATTCCACAAAAACATCTTCACGCTTCATTAATAGTACTCGTGAATAAGAACTCGTGAATAAGAACTCATAAATAGTAACTCGTGAATAGTAACTCATGAATAGTAACCCATGAATAGTAACCCCGACATGAAAAAGTTTCAAATTTGATAAAACTTCAGATCAACATTTCAAAGATAATGATATTGAAGAAATAATATCATTACAAAAAAATAATATCCCTTACCTCGAAAGATCAAGATTTTAAATTTAAACAACTTGGATATAGGCTATGACTTGGACTTGCACCGTATATAGCAATACTCAAAGTATACTCAAAATACTCACAAGAATACGCCGATAATATAGAGAGAAAACTTGATTTACGGTGTGATTTTCAATTCTAACCCAAGACCCTATTTATAGGAAATTGCTTAGAACACCAAAGCGTAAAATTTAATAAATTAATAATATAATTATATTATTTTCTACACATGTCTAGAATCTGATTTCAGCCATCAAACACATGCCACCTTCTAGAAAAAATAAGAAAAACGTTTTTCTAATTTTAAATATTTTAAACTTCCAAAAATCAATTATTTTGAGCTTCTAACTTCAATAATTCATAATAAATAGCCCTTTCTTCAGAAAAATTCGAATCTCGCGAGTTTTTATAGGAAATTCAATTCTCTACAACTTTGCAGAAGAAAGTTTTTCCAAATTCCAATCAGAAATTGACCGAAATCCACAAACGGGCAATTTTCTGTGTTATAATCAAATTTCAATCAATAAATGGGGTCCACCGACATGTTTTAACATGTTTTAAACATTTATTGCAACAAAAATACTCTTCCTCCTCAGATACTCACTATATATCCCACATTCGTTGTAAAAATATCACCGTTAATATATTATTAAAATAATATATTTAAATGAATTATTTTATCGTAAAAGATAAAATATTAATTTTTCAAATTGTCATTTTAAAAATTTTCTCCATCTATATCCACATAAAATCAATATTTTCCTCATCATATAAATCAATAATTAATTATTCACAAATAATATTATTGTAATCACAATATTGACAACTGTGCAGCTTTCAGAAAGAGGGGCTTTCCAATAAGAATTTCTTCTTCTTCAAGGCCGCAATTAGGTGACCAAACCTCTCCTTAGATGTAACTTTCTAGACATTGCCAATAATGTTATCTAATAATATTATTCAGATAATATGAATTATTGCTTCGATAATGAAAAATACGTGTAATGACAATTATGAAACAACAAAGAATATAAAATATCAACGCAAAGAATTATTAACTCAATAAAATAATCGAATAAAGTAATTATCGTAACCATTATTGAGTAGTGCCTTCACGTAAGAATCAATAATTGGTGCAATACCAAGTGCTACCTGCTCAACAACGCAGTATTAGTGTGTTTTAACCACCGGGTATTCCAACAAGATTAATCTGTGAATAACTACGCAAGTTATTTAAAAACAACTTATATTTGTCATTTTCTTCATCCAATTACTTTTCAGTTATGGGCCCACACATGTCATTACTGGCCGCATTTAATATTCCCCGACAAAGATTGAATATTCCACGACCAAACGAATATTCCCTAACGATAATGAATATTTTATAACCACTTGCTTAATTTGAAATATTTGCATATTTAACCCTTAACTATCCACATTAATCAAATCAACCCTTACTATTTCAAAATAATAAATAAAGAAAATTCCTTTTTATTTAAAAATTTCGGGGTCTTACAACTTTTCAATAAGGATCTCTCTCTTCTTGGCGCATGATTAGGTGACCAAACCTCTCCTTAGATGTAACTTTCTAGACATTGCCAATAATGTTATCCAATAATATTATTAGGATAATATGAATTATTCGTCTAGATAATGGAAAATCTTCGTAATGACAATTCTTGAAACAACGATAATATAAAATATCAACGCAGCAATTATTGAATCAATAAAATATAATATTGAGCAAGAATTACCGTAACAATTATCGAGTAGTGCTTTCTTACGTAAGAATTAATAATTCAAAAATACATGCGCAATACCGTGTTTTCATCATGCAACAACGCGCCAGTATTACTTTTACTTTACCCACCGGGTATTCCAAATGATGTTAGCAGTAATAATTCTGTTGTTATTTATAAAACTCCATTTTGTCGTTTTCTTCATCCGGCAGCTTATTCGGTATGGGACCCATAAATGGTCTTGCGGTCGTCGCATTTAATATTCCCTAGCGAGAAAGAATATTCCACGACCAAACGAATATTCCCAAGCAATAATGAGTATTTTATAACCACTTGCTTATTTTGAAAAAATTATATATATCACCCTTAACTTTAACTTTTATCAATTTAACCATTTCTTTGAATAGTAATTATAAGAAAAATTGAATACTTTTATTTCATAAAATTTGGGGCCTTACAATCTCCCTCCTTATGAAATTTCGTCCCAGAAATTTACGTGCACCGGTATTTCAAAGAGTTGAGAATACCTTGCTTTCATTTGATTCTATCTCCCCCGTCATCATGATTTCTCCATTGCTCATCTCTCGTATTTCAACTTTTCAAAATAAGGGTTAATTTAACAAATTAACATATCACATAATATCCCGATATTATGATCGACCAACAAATAAGCTTAGGTAGGACACACTAGCGAAGGATTTACTCATCTCTCCCTCCTAGTTCTAATCCCGATCTCCACCGGAGATCATATCCCTAAGCTCGATACAAATGTAACGCCCCAAAATAGGTCCATTCCATCCAACCCATTCTCGAGTCGCCAAATATATGGTACGAAAAATAACTACAACTTTATTACAACAATTGTCGTCGGCAAAATACAACAACACATATGCTTTGTGAGTTTGGATACAAATATATACCAATCAGAGCACGTCACAATGACACCTTACATAAAGGTATAGACAAAAACCTGCTTTTAGAAATTAGAATCTTTGGGAAGTGCTCAAGGAAACCTTCATATGGGAGGCCATGCTTTTAGGTTATGGTAGATATCATATGGCCACGTAATTATCCTGGTTGACCTAATAGACCCCAAAGAAAAACGAGAAGATTACTATCATATTCTTCCCAATGGTGAGTCTTCTCGACATATCATTATCTCCATTGTCTCTAATTGGGTATTATACTCCAAACAAACACCAAGATTATATAGGTAGTGCTTGTAAATATACTCAAGAAGTGGATGAGCACAACCATGTCTTATGATAACATGAGTTTGTATGTCATTAGACATCTTGTATGATAGTGACAAAACACCCTTCCAAAGTTGGGTTCGCCTCACCCTATTTAATTCACCAAAATAACTATTAAATGATTTATAAAATACAACACACTAAAGTCCTCAATAAAATTATTTCCATACTCTTTAGGAGAACCTCAACAACTATAGACCACCGTTTCTATTCCCTTGTTATCCCGCCAACCCCACCTACACTTTTATTACCTGAAAGGAATTGTGAAACAAAAGGGTGAGCACAACTAGCTCAGTAAAGAATATTATAATTAAAGATACATAAATTATCAATAGTCGACATAAATAATAAATCAGAGATTTAGAACATATGGTAGATGATAAAACTTTTCAACCATAGTCAGAAATGAATGAGCAATCCATTAGAAGAGTCAAATAGACCATAAAATCTATTATCTTCTCCATGTTAAAAGTCCACCAACAATGTTTTATCCCTGTAACATCAATCAACAATTCATGTCCACAATCACATGTATAACTCATAATCATAATTATAGTTCTAAATTCCTCTTCTTATCCAGAACGAAGATAATTTCATCACCTGTCTTTACCTGAAACATCAAAAATCATGGTTTTACCAAATCACAGTTCCTGTTCATAATCATACTAATAAATTCATCTTTGCACCACGGCCAAAGATATTCTTCAACAGTTCATCTTTACACTACAGGCTAAAGATATTCAACAACAGGTCATCTTTGCATTACGAGCCAAAGATATTCATCAATAATTCATCTTTGCACTACAGGCTAAGATATTCATCAACAAGTCATCTTTGCACTACGAGCCAAAGATATTCATGTATCAAAGAAATACATAATCATTTCAGAAGTTATATAACAATAATTATAACCATGTTGATCAATTCACCTTTGCACTTAAGCTAAAAATATTCAATTGTAAATTCAATGGTCATGATCATACCAGTCAACAATTCAACTTTTGCACTACTGGCCAAAGAGAACCTATAGTCGCGATCATACCAATAATCTACTCATCTTTACACTCAAGTCAAAGAGAAATATCATCATTAGGGTTATAAGAATGTTATATAAAAACAATATAATCAAAACATGGTTTTAATTTCAAGAGTAAGATTCATAAATCAACGATAATTTGGTCAGAGAAGAAACCAATTTGTCGTGAATAGTACCGTTTCGACATAGTATCGTATAATGCATAGTAACCTCGATAACACGAAAAGATAAAGTTTCATAATAAAATTCATATCTATATTTATAACACCTTAATCCAAATGTTATAAATCACTTAGAAATCTCATAATCTAATATTATTAATATTATAATAATATTTTAATCATTTCTTAAACTTATAAATAATTTAATCCAATTATTTACACTTTAATAATTAATGCATTTAATCATCTAAAAATGCCAAACTCATAAGATTTCATCATCATTAACCAAAACCCTCATGAAAATCTTCATATACCTCATATATGATTCTCAAGCCAATAAATCATATTTTCCAATTTTCTTACTTCACATAACATATTTAATTCATTTACTCATAACTAGAACATTTTCATGAAAAATACCAAATCAGTTCCAAAAATATTTATTTTCTGGGATTTAGAAGAATATAGTCCCATATTGAATATATATTTTTCTCTAATTTTTAAAATTCATTTACTATTTTTCATATGGCCAAAACCAATTTAATATTTAAACATTTATCATAAATTGTACTTTTGTCCAAAAATTCTGAAATTTACACGGTATACTGATATTATATAGATGTACTCCCAATAAAAATTTCATCAATTTTGCAGTTAATCACAAGGAGTTATAAGCGGTTACTTTTAAAATAGTTTTTTCTCATAAAATCCATAACTCCTAATCTATACATCCAAAAATCGCCATTTTTGGACACACTCTACAAAACTCATCAAAATATCATTTCAAATTTTTCCAGAATTTTTGAAGGTTCAGAAAAATTTCAAACTAAAAACATAATAACCCTTAAAATCCCTTACTATCCCTTACCTCAAAAAAGAGTAAGATTTAATTAGAATAACGAATCTAACTCGAACTTGCAGTATAGCAACACTCAAAGTATACTCAAAATACTCACAAGAATACGCTCGATATATAGAGAGAAAACTTCAGTTTCTGGTGTGATTTTCAATTCTAACCTAAGCACCCTATTTATAGGAAAATGCTTAGAACACCAAAGCAGAAAATTTATTAAATATTATTATATTTTTTCCAAAACTTCATACGCATGTTTTACCATCTGAACTCAGCCCCTATCACATGTTAAATGAGGAAAACAAAATGAAAAACACGTTTTTGTAAATAAAAATAATTAAAACTTTCAAAAATCAATTATTTCGGAACTTCAGAACTTCAATAATTCATAATAAATAGCTCTTTTATCAGAAAATTCGAATCTCGTGAGTTTTTATAGGAAATTCAATTCTCTACAACTTTACAGAAGAAAGTTTTTCCAAATTCCAAACAAAAATTGACCAGAATCCACAAACGGGTGATTTTACAGGCTATAATCAAATTTCGGTCAATAATTGTGTCCACCAACACACAAAATATGTGTTAAATATTTATTACCACAAAAATACTCTTCCTCCTCATATACTCATATATCCCACATTCATTATAAAAATATCACCGTTAATATATTATTAAAATAATATATTTAAATAAATTATTTTATCAGAAAAAGACAAAATATTAATTTTCAACAATTGTCACATTAAAAATTTTCTCCATCTATGTCCACATAAAATAAATATTTTTCTCATCATAAAATCAATAATTAATTATTCACAAATAATATTACATAATCACAATATTGACAACTGTGCATTTCCCAGAAAGAGGGGCTTTTCAATAAGGATCTCTCTCATCGGGCGCTGCAATTAGGTGACCAAACCTCTCCTGTATGTAACTTTCTAGACATTGCCAATAATGTTATCCAATAATATTATTCAGATAATATGAATTATTGCTCTCGATAATGGAAAATATCGTGTAATGACAATTCTTGAAACAACAATAATATAAAATATCAACACAAGAATTATTCAATCAATAAAATATAATCTTCGAATAAGTAATTATCGTAATAATTATTGAGTAGTTCTTTCTTACGTAAGAATCAATAATTTAAAAAATCGCGCAATACCGTGTTCTCCGTGTGAAACAATAGCAGACATTTTTACTTTACCCACCGGGTATTCCAACAAATGTTAATTCAGAATAATTACGTTGTTATTTATAAAAACTCCATTTTGTCATTTTCTTCATCCGATAGTTATTCTCATTATGGGACCCACAAATGGGTCGTAATGTCATTTACGAATATTCCCCGACGTAAAGAATATTCCACCACCAAACGAATATTCCCAAACAATAATGAGTATTTTATAACCACTGCTTATTTTGAAAAAATTATATATATCACCCTTAACTTTAACTTTTATCAATTTAACCATTTACTTGAATAGTAATTATAAGAAAAATTGAATACTTTTATTTCATAAAATTTGGGCCTTCTAATCTCCCTTCCTTATGAAAATTTCGTCCCCGAAATTTACATACACGGTATTTCAAAGAGTTGAGAATACCTTGCTTTCATTTGATTCTATCTCCCCTGTTATCATGATTTCTCCATTTCTTTCATCTCTCGTATTTAGGATATCATTCTAGAATACGACTTTAAAACAAGGGTTAATTTAACAAATTAACATATCACATAATATCCCGATATTATGATCGACCAACAAATAAGCTTAGGTAGGACACACTAGCGAAGGATTTACTCATCTCCCTCCTAGTTCTAATCCCGATCTCCGCCGGAGATCATATCCCTAAGCTCGATACCAAATGTAACGCCCCAAAATAGGTCCATTCCATCCAACCCATTCTCGAGTCGCCAAATATATGGTACGAAAAAAATAACTACAACTTTATTACAATAATTATAAATGCAAAATACAACAACACATATCTTTGTGAGTTTGGATACAAATATATACCAATCAGAAGTACGTCACAATGACACCTTACATAAAGGTATAGACAAAAACCTGCTTTTAGAAATTAGAATCTTTGGGAAGTGCTCAAGGAAACCTTCGTATATGGGAGGCCATGCTTTTAGGTTATGGTAGATATCATATGGACACGTAATTATCCTTGGTTGACCTAATAGACCCCAAAAGAAAACGAGAAGATTTCTATCATATTCTTCCTAATGGTGAGTCTTTCTCGACATATCATTATCTCCACTGTCTCTAATTGGGTATTATACTCCAAACAAACACCAAGAATATATAGGTAGTGCTTGTAAATATACTCAAAGAAGTGGATGAGCACAACCATGTCTTATGATAACACGAGTTTGTATGTCATTAGACATCTTGTATGATAGTGACAAAACACCCTTCCAAAGTTGGGTTCGCCTCACCCTATTTAATTCACCAAAAATAACTATTAAATGATTTATAAAATACAACACACTAAAGTCCTCAATAAAATTATTTCCATACTCTTTAGGGAGAACCTCAACAACTATAGACCACCGTTCTATTCCCTTGTTATTCCTGCTCAACCCAGCTACACTTTTATTACCTGAAAGGAATTGTGAAACAAAAGGGTGAGCACAACTAGCTCAGTAAAGAATATTATAATTAAAGATACATAAATTATCAATAGTCTTCATAAATAATAAATCAGAGATTTAGAACATATGGTAGATGATAAAACTTTTTAACCATAGTTGCAGCGGAATGAGCAATCCATTAGAAGAGTCAAATAGACCATAAAATCTATTATCTTCTCCATGTTAAAAGTCCACCAACAATGTTTTATCCCTGTAACATCAATCAACAATTCATGTCCACAATCACATGTATAACTCATAATCATAATTATAGTTCTAATTTCTCTTCTTATCCGTAATCTAAGATAATTTCATCATTGTCTTTACCGAAACATCAAAAATCATGGTTTTACCAAATCACAGCTCCTATTCATAATCATACTAATAAATTCATCTTCGCACACCGGCCAAAGATATTCTTCAACAGTTCATCTTTACACTACAGGCTAAAGATATTCAACAACAGGTCATCTTTGCATTACGAGCCAAAGATATTCATCAATAATTCATCTTTGCACTACAGGCTAAGATATTCATCAATAAGTCATCTTTGCACTACGAGCCAAAGATATTCATATATCAAAGAAATACATAATCATTTCAGAAGTTATATAACAATAATTATAACCATGTTGATCAATTCACCTTTGCACTTAAGCTAAAAATATTCAATTGTAAATTCAATGGTCATGATCATACCAGTCAACAATTCAACTTTTGCACCATCGCCAAAGAGAACCTATAGTCACGATCATACCAATAATCTACTCATCTTTACACTCAAGTCAAAGAGAAATATCATCATTAGGGTTATAAGAATGTTATATAAAAACAATATAATCAAAACATGGTTTTAATTTCAAGAGTAAGATTCATAAATCAATGATAATTTGGTCAGAGAAGAAACCAATTTGTCGTGAATAGTACCCCGTATACGTGCATAGTAACCTTGACACGAAAAGATAAAGTTTCATAACAAAATTCATATCCATATTTATAACACCTTAATCCAAATGTTATAAATCATTTAGAAATCTCATAATCTAATATTATTAATATTATAATAATATTTTAATCATTTCTTAAACTTATAAATAATTTAATCCAATTATTTACACTTTAATAATTAATGCATTTAATCATCTAAAAATGCCAAACTCATAAGATTTCATCATCATTAACCAAAACCCTCATGAAAATCTTCATATACCTCATATATGATTCTCAAGCCAATAAATCATATTTTCCAATTTTCTTACTTCACATAACATATTTAATTTATTTACTCATAACTAGAACATTTTCATGAAAAATACCAAATTAGTTTCAAAAATATTTATTTTCTGGGATTTAGAAGAATATAGTCCCATATTAAATATATATTTTTCTCAGAATTTTTAAAATTCATTTACTATTTTTCACATGGCCAAAACCACCGAATATTTAAACATTTATCATAAATTGTACTTTTTTCCAAAAATTCTGAAATTTTACGGTATACTTGATATTATATAGATGTACTCCCAATAAAAATTTCATCAATTTTGGAGTTAATCACAAGGAGTTATAAGCGGTTACTTTTAAAATAGTCTTTTCTCATAAAATCCATAACTCCTAATCTATACATCCAAAAATCGCCATTTTGGACACATTCTACTAAAACTCATCAAAATATCATTTCAAATTTTTCCAAAATTTTTAAAGGTTCAGAAAAATTTCAAACTAAAAAAACATAATAACCCTTAAAATCCTTTACTATCCCTTACCTCAAAAAAGCAGTACTTTTAATTAGAATAATTATTTGAAACGAACTTGCACCAGTATAGCAACACTCAAAGTATACTCAAAATACTCACAAGAATATGCTCGATAATATAGAGAGATAAAACTTCAGTTTCTGGTGTGATTTTCAATTCTAACCTAAGCACCCTATTTATAGGAAAATGCTTAGAACACCAAAGCAGAAAATTTATTAAATATTATTATATTTTTTCCAAAACTTCATACGCATGTTTTACCATCTGAACCCAGCCCCTATCACATGTTAAATGAGGAAAACAAAATGAAAAACACGTTTTTGTAAATAAAAATAATTAAAACTTTCAAAAATCAATTATTTCGGAACTTCAGAACTTCAATAATTCATAATAAATAGCCTTTTTATCAGAAAATTCGAATCTCGCGAGTTTTTATAGGAAATTCAATTCTCTACAACTTTGCATAAAAAAGTTTTCCAAATTCCAAACAAAAATTGACCAGAATCCACAAACGGGTGATTTTACAGGCTATAATCAAATTTCGGTCAATAATTGTGTCCACCAACACACAAAATATGTGTTAAATATTTATTACCACAAAAATACTCTTCCTCCTCATATACTCATATATCCCACATTCATTATAAAAATATCACCGTTAATATATTATTAAAATAATATATTTAAATAAATTATTTTATCGTAAAAGATAAAATATTAATTTTCAACAATTGTCACATTAAAATTTTCTCCATCTATGTCCACATAAAATAAATATTTTCTCATCATAAAAATCAATAATTAATTATTTACAAATAATATTACATAATCACAATATTATTGACAACCAGCAGGTTCAGAAAGAGGGGCTTTCAATAAGGATCTCTCATCAAGGCCTTAAATTAGGTGACCAAACCTCTCCTGTATGTAACTTTCTAGACATTGCCAATAATGTTATCCAATAATATTATTAGGATAATATGAATTATTGCTCAGATAATGAAAAATATCGTGTAATGACAATTCTTCAAACAACAAGAATATAAAATATCAACGCAAGAATTATTGAATCAATAAAATATAATATTGAAGCGGTAATTATCGTAACAATTATTGAGTAGTGCTTTCTTACGTAAGAATCAATAATTCAAAAATACCGCAATACCGAAGTGTTCTCTTGTGCAACAACGCCAGACATTTTACTTTACCCACCGGGTATTCCAATGATGTTAATTGAGAATAATTACGTTGTTATTTATAAAAACTCCCTTTTGTCATTTTCTTCATCCGATGGTTATTACATTATGGGACCCACAAATGGCGTGGCAAATCCGCATTTAATATTCCCACGCGAAAAGAATATTCCACGACCAAACGAATATTCTCCGACAATAATGAGTATTTTATAACCACTTGTTTATTTTGAAAAAATTATATATATCACCCTTAACTTTAACTTTTATCAATTTAACCATTTACTGAATAGTAATTATAAGAAAAATTGAATACTTTTATTTCATAAAATTCGGGGCCTTACATCTAACATAGCAGCTGAGATCATATTCTAGGGTTAGCTTTATACCTCACTTTGAGCAATTTTGATTCTGAGCTTCTGATTTGTTTTAGGAATTTGTGAGGCTTGAATATGGGACTGATATACTGCAACATTTTGTGGGTTAGAGAGAGAGGGACTTGTTTGAGAGCTAGTTGGTTAATGAGCAAAATACAAGCACTTTCTCTCTCTTTATCTTATATAGAGGTTGGGTGCAATGAACTTGTATGATATAATTGTAACGCCCCCAAAATTAGATATACGTCACCCATCTTGGGTCGCCACTTACATGGTACATAAATTCAAATACGACTTACTAACCTAACTGTCGTGTACAATACGACATAAACTGTGAGTTTGAATACAAATATTGTCTACTAGATATTATACAAACTCAAAAGGAATCCTCATTACAACTATTATCACACTATTTCACAGAATAGTGAGGACTACTAATGCTATCCTCTGGACCATTACTTCGTTCCCCGACTCGTCCCAGCTATGTTCTCATTTCCTGAAGAGAACAGTGAAAGAAAGGGTGAGCTCAACTAGCCCAGTAAGAAATATTATGACTAAGATAATGCAGAATAAATTATCATTAGCCTTCAACAGTGTTAAACTGATAAAATACAATAGACAACCAGTTTAACTGCAGCGGAATAAGCAATCCATTAAAAGAGTCAAGTAGAGAATAAAGTCTACTATCTTTTAGGTTTTAAAAGGTTTTCATCAATTTTTATTGCTGAGACTCAGCTTAATAAATAAACCACCACATCTAATTATCCCTGTACCACGGTCAAGGATTTTCATCAAATTATCAATGGTCATGACTATCTAGAATCACCCCCGGTCATAATCATACCAAAACTATCCATCATGCATTACAGTGCCACCGAGGACTTTTGTCACATCATTTATATCAAGTCATGATTATACCGAATGATCCTCGGTCATAATCATACTAAGTTCATCTATGCACGTAAGCCAAAGATAACATAATATAACATGAGGATGATGACAATGACATAATAATTCAATAAAACAAGTTCAAGAATTATTTAATCCATGAATTATTAACGCCCAAATTGTCAACATGACATCTTTGCTTCAAGTAGAGTAAAATTCAAGAATGATCAAAAGAATATTTCCATGAAAAGATATTGGATGAAACGCAAATATCAAGGATATTCTACTAATTTCATGGAGTATGTAAGTCAAAGTTTTAACATTTGGGTATAATAAAGAATGGAATAACAAAAGAAATCACCATGCATGCGGTGCCGATAGACAAAGTTATTCAATGTAATAATAATAACGGAACCAGTCGGGTGAAATTCACACCGCAACAAGATGTTCCAATAGAATAATAAAGATGGAACCGATCCGGTGTAAAACACACGAGATAGGATATTCAACGAGAATGATAAAGAGCGGAACCGTGTCCGTGTAAAACACACAGCATGGATGTTCCAGCGAGAATAATAAAAGCGGAACCGGTCCGGTGTAAAACACATGCATGAGGATGTTCCAACAGAATAATAAAAATGGAACCAGTCCTGTAAAACACATGCATGGGATGTTCCAATGAATAATAGAAGAATGTCACCAAGTATAGGGTAAACCACGTATACAAAGTTATTCCAACAGAATAAATAAGAATGGAATAACATAAGGATTTCACCAAGTATAGGATATCGCCATATCATACATTATGTATAGGGTATGTCACTTTTACAAAGTTATTCCAATGTAATAATAATGAATGGAATAATGTAAGTTCTCTTCAAGAAGAAAGAATAACACCCCTTACCGTAAAAGAACCTGAATATAGAAGTAGTGAAGTAAGAATACTCTTCTTCTTTTCTATAATTTTCTCTCTATAGCTTCTCTCTATAATTTCTCTCTACAGAGTTTCAATAAATTGTAAGAAAATAATGAAGGAATGAGCTTTATTTATAGGAAAATGGAATGCATAGTAACTAATCCATTTAACGGTCCAGATTGATTTACTTTAATCGACGGTCCATATTTAAAGAAAAATCTTTTAAATAAAATATAATATATTCTATTTATATAAAAATATTTTACTATACAAACACTATGCAACACTATGCAAAAATACTATGCAACACTATGCATAATAAAATATAATATATTCTATTTATAGAATAACTTTAATAAAGTATTCTATTTTATATAAAAGATGTTTCATTTTATTACGTTAATAATCTGAATAAAACAAAACGTCATTATCATTATAATAATTCATATTATTAATTGACAATAATGGAATCAAACCGAGTGACTTCTCACATAGGCATCAATAATCAATACTGGTAATGCTACTATGCAACCAACCACACGTGACATCGTATTTTTTACTACCGAATAGTTCAACAAAGATCACCAGTAAAACTTCCGCCGTTATTTTAATAAAATATTTTTGTCGTTTTCTCAATCCGACAATAATTACATTGTAGGGTCCACCAATGATTGAGTAGTTGTACGAATATTCCCCGCTAAACCGAATATTTCCCACCAATCGAATATAATATAACCACTTACATACTTTGCAAAATTTATAAATACTACCCACAACTATAATATTATCTCAAATTCACACCATAATATTAAAAATTATTTCGACCAAATTTAAATCTTTATTAATAAAAACTGGGTCTCACAATCTCCCTCCTTATGGAATTTCCCTCGAAATTAGGGTACGATACTGGTATGATAAAGAGATGAGGATACCTTGAATACCTTTATCGTTTAAAAATATTAAATTCATCTTTGAAATCGCCAAAGCTATTCATTAACAATTCATCTTTGCACTATGCAAAGCTAAAGATATACAAATCTGTAAAACCAATAATGCTAAGACGCGACTTAATAGTATCACGACTACTAATTATCCATGCACCACCGCCAAGGATATTCGTGTTTTCAATTACTGGCCATGATTATACCGAATAATCCTTGGTCATAATCATACCAAGTCTATCAATGCACTACTACTAAAGATGACTTTTACCACATCCATGAATTAATATTTCATGTCGAGACTCATTTCAATAATTAATCCATATCATCGAATCATCCTCGCACTTCTAGGTGCCAAGGATATTCATTAAGATCACGACCATTAAATTATCCATGCACTACTACCAAAGATAATTGTGTATTCATTAATATCGTGACCACAAATTATCCATGCACTACTACCAAAGATAATTGTTTATTCATTAGTATCACGACCACAAATTATCCATGCACTACTACCAAAGATAATTGTGTATTCATTAAATATCACGACCACGAATTATCCATGCACTACTACCAAAGATAATCGTGTATTCATTAAGATCACGACCACGAATTATCCATGCACTACTACCAAAGATAATCGTGTATTCATTAGTATCACGACCATAAATTATCCATGCACTACTACCAAAGATAATTGTGTATTCATTAAGTATCACGACCACAAATTATCCATGCACTACTACCAAAAGATAATTGTGTATTCATTAAGATATCACGACCACAAATTATCCATGCACTACTACCAAAGATAATTGTGTTTTCAATTACGGTTATGATTATACCGAACAATCCTCGGTCATAATCACACCAAGTCCATCTATGCACTACATGTGCCATGATGACTTTCAACATAATATAAACATGAGGATAATGATATAAAGAATCAATCAAATGAGATAAAGGATAAATATTAAACATTTATAATATAATTTATGCAGATTCAAGAATATCCCCATGTTATCAATCACTTAATAATCTCATAATCTAATAACATTAATATTATTATAATATATTTTAATCACTTCTTAAATTTATAAACAAATTATCTTAATTGTTTACGCTTACCATATAATGCATTTAAACATTCAAAATGCCATACTCATAAAATATCATCACCAATTATCAAATCCTCATCAAAAATATGCATATACTCTATATAGGATTCTTTAGCCATAAAATCCTATTTTCAACTTTGTTACTTCACATAACATATTTAACTCATATGTTCGTAACTAAACTATTTTCATGAAAAATACCAAATTAGTCCCAAAAATATTTCTTTTCTGGGATTTAGCATAATATAGTCCCAAAATGAAAATATATTTTTCTCGGAATTTTTAAAATTCATTTACTATTTTTCAAAAATTAATTTCTAATTAATTCCTTAAGAAATTAGCTACCTCAAGTTTAACTCCAAAAATTCCCAAATCTTGGCAGGACCTTACACATGTTAACGTGAGCCTCCAGTTTAAATTTCATGGTCATCGGAGTTATAGAACTCCGGTTATAGCATTTTTCGTCGAAAAAACCTAAATATTGAAATAGTCATAACTTGCTCATTTTAAGTCAGAATGAGCTCATTTTTGGACAGGATGTACTTTATACCATATACTTTCATGTCCCAAAAACCCAGAATTTTTCTCATAATTTAAGTGGCCGAAACAGTCCCTTAAAGTTTCGGGCAAGAGCATTTTCGAAATTTACAACTTTGGCCTCCTTTGCTAAAATCAGTCCACACACAAAATCTACAACACCTTTTCCAGTAATTCCACTTGGATTAGTTAGGTAACTCATAGATCTAACTCTAGGACTTGACCTCACTCAAAATTCAAAATATAATAAGAGATATGGTCAATTGAATTTCATGTTACGTTTTTCACCAAAATCGATTTTCAACTCTTTGTGATTTCTAAGAAACTTTCATGTTTTCACATACTAACCAACATAACTCATCATAAAACTTACTAATACTTCATATACCCATGATTTTCATCAGCCCTATGCTTTTATTATGACTTTCATCATAATCCTCGTGAAATGATCCTTTTAGTTGAAGAAATATTTGAGAGTTTAAGAAATGGGTTTTTGTCTTGGGGTCAATACAAAATTCGATTTCACGCTCTAGGTAGGCTAGGAAATCTTCAAGAATACGCTAAGAAATTTATTAATGATAGAAATATCATTCAAAAGCTCATTATCTCGTCCAAGACTTGGATAGTACTTCACATTAATACCAACTGTGACTTCTATCCCTTAACTCGGATGGCACCTCACAATGATACCTATCAACTTGCCATCTTGATCCACGACGTCGCCTACGTAAAGTCCGGCTTCGGTGCATTCCACACAAGGAAGTTAACAACGAAAGGATCGGGGCTCTTTACTTATGGCTTGATATAATGATTAACTTTAGGGTTTGGTTACTTTGAATTCAGATAACAGTTGGTTATGAGTATAAAAGCTAACAACCTTACAAAAAGCATGATGAGTAGTTAACCAATTGATTCCTAAAATCACATCAAAGGCAAGTATTTTCAAAAAGATAAGATCGACAGTAACGTGAAAGTGTTTATTTGAATCAAACAAGATTTAAAAATAGTAAGCGATAGCGAAGGCTCCTACCTAACGAAGTTTCAACCAATAAGTCAAAGTTTAACTTCTTCTTGAGTCAAATTTAAACGTTGAACGCAAGCAAGAGAGATAAAATAATGGGTAGAGGCGGTATCTAATAAGGTATAGACTTCGCAAGAATTTATAATTAACTAACCTGCTAACTTCGTTCGGGTTACCCACTTTTTGAGAAGTCACGAAAACGCTTTTCCAAAAAACCACCGACTTTGTTTTGTCCAGTATCCGCCTTTGGTGCCACTATCCCAAATACCTGGACTTGACTTGATTGCACAACAAAATTGAGCTAAATTACCTTCTCTTCTTGCAATTTCCACTTCTATTATCTTTGCCATGATTACCAACCAAGTGGTTACCATTCTTAATATGATAATTTCCCCACGATGGTTATCATTGTTCGATAGCCGTTGCCACCAAGATGATGATTATTATCGTGTTGTTGGTCGTTACCTTTTGGTTGAGACGACTCATTATCGCGCTCCAATAACCGAGCCCTATTCACAACATCTAAATACAAACACCGTCACAAAACAAGGGTTAATTAACATATCACATTTTATCCCTATACTCGACCGACCAATTAAATACCAAATAAACTTAGGTAGGTCATACTAGCTAAAGAATTCCTCGCTCTCCCTCCTAGTTCTTATCTCACATCTCACCTGGGGATCATATCCTAAGCTTTGATACCAAATCATAACGCCCCCAAAATTAGATATCGTCACCCATCTTGGGTCGCCACTTACATGGTACATAAATTCAAATACGACTTACTAACCTAAGCGTATGTGGTATACAATACGACATAAAGCGTGAGTTTGAATACAAATATTGTCTACTAGATATTATACAAACTCAAAAGGAATCCTCATTACAACTATTATCACACTATTTCACAGAATAGTGAGGACTACTAATGCTATCCTCCGGACCATTACTTCGTTCCTCGACTCGTCCCGCCTATGTTCTCATTTTCAAGAGAACGGTGAAAGAAAAGGTGAGCTCAACTAGCCCAAGAAGAAATATTATGACTAAGATAATGCGAATAAATTATCATTAGCCTTCAACAATGATGTTAAACCGATAAAATACAATAGACAACCGGTTTAATCTGCAGTGGAATAAGCAATCCATTAAAAGAGTCAAGTAGAGAATAAAGTCTACTATCTTTTAGGTTTTAAAAGGTTTTCATCAATTTTTTATTCTTTGAGACTCGACATTTTAATAAATAAACCACCACATCTAATTATCCTCGTATTACACGGCCAAGGATTTTCATCAAATTATCAATGGTCATGACTATACCGAATCACCCCCTGGTCATAATCATACCAAAAACTATCCATCGCATTACAGCCACCGAGGACTTTTGTCACATCATTTATATCAAGTCATGATTATACCGAATGATCCCGGTCATAATCATACTAAGTTCATCTATGCACGTAAGCCAAAGATAACATAATATAACATGAGGATGATGACAATGACATAATAATTCAATAAAACAAGTTCAAGAATTATTTAATCCATGAATTATTAACGCCCAAATTGTCAACATGACATTTGTTTCAGAGAGTAAAATTCAAGAATGATCGGAAGAATATTTCCATGAAAAGATATCTTTGGATGAAACGCAAATATCAAGGATATTCTACTAATTTCATGGAGTATAGAAGTCAAAGTTTTAACCAACTGGGTATAATAAAGAATGGAATAACAAAAGAAATCACCACGCATGCAGATTGCATGATAGACAAAGTTATTCCAATGTAATAATAATAACGGAACCGAGTCGTGAAATTCATAACAAACAAGATGTTCCAATGAATAATAAAGATGGAACCGGATCGGTGTAAAAAACACATGATAGGATATTCCAACAGAATGATAAAGACGGAACCAGTCAGATGTAAAAACATGCATGAGGATGTTCCAATGAATAATAAAAGCGGAACCAGTCAGGTGTAAAACACATGCATGAGGATGTTCCAACGAGAATAATAGAAGAATGTCACCAAGTATAGGTAAATCAGCGTATACAAAGTTATTCCAATGTAATAAATAAGAATGGAATAACATAAGGATTTCACCAAGTATAGGATATGCCACATATCTGATTATGTATAGGGTATGTCACTTTTTTACAAAGTTATTCCAATGTAATAATAATGAATGGAATAATGTAAGTTCTCTTCAAGAAGAAAGAATAACACCCTACCGTAAAAGAATGAATATAGAAGTAGTGAAGTAGCAATATACTCTTCTTCTTTCTATAATTTTCTCTCTATAGCTTCTCTCTATAATTTCTCTCTCTAGAGTTTCAATGAATTCGTAAGAAAATAATGAAGGAATGAGCTTCTATTTATAGGAAAATGGAATGCATAGTAACTAATCCATGAACGGTCCAGATTGATTTACTTTAATCTGACGGTCCATATTTAAAGAAAAATCTTTTAAATAAAATATAATATATTCTATTTATATAAAAATATTTTACTATACAAACACTATGCAACACTATGCAAAATACTATGCAACACTATGCATAATAAAATATAATATATTCTATTTATAGAATAACTTTAATAAAGTATTCTATTTTATATAAAAAGATGTTTCTGTTTTATTACGTTAATAATACTGAATAAAACAAAACGTCATTATCGCTATAATAATTCATATTATTAATTGTGATAATGGAATCAAACCGAAGTGACTTCTCACATAGGCATCAATAATCAATCTGTGTGCGCTTACTATGCGACCACACGACATCGTATTACTTTTACTACTAGAATAGTTCAACAAAGATAACCAGTAAAACTTCCATGTAGTTATTTTAATAAAATATTTTTGTCGTTTTCTCAATCAATCCGAACAATAATTACATTGTAGGGTCCACCAATGATTGAGTAGTTATACGAATATTCCTCGCTAAACCGAATATTCCCGACCAATCGAATATAATATAACCACTTGCATACTTTGCAAAATTTATAAATACTACCCACAACTATAATATTATCTCAAATTCACACCATAATATTAAAAAATTATTTCGACCAAATTTAAATCTTTATTAATAAAATCTGGGGTCTCACAATAATGGCTGATATGTGTTGATTTTTCTGAGATTTGTCACATGGGTTTGTATAGGGTTGGCCAATAACTCTCCCTAAGTCAAAATCTAAGTTTTTAGCTTTAATAATACAAGGGGTATTTTGGTCAACTGGCTTAGAATTTTAAGGGCAATTGTGTTAACTTGTCTCAAACCCTTAGGGTTTAACCCTAAGTTCTTGCACAATTAATTTGTAGGATTTCTAATTAAGCAAAAAAATAAATAAATTTAGTTTCTAAAAATTACAAATTAGGTTTACTTAATTAGATTAGGTTTCTTAATTACACTATACATGAACATTAGGGTATTAATTATTTAATAATTAGGGTTACCCCACCAATTAGGGTTACTAATTACTTAAAATAAAATTTTAAGTTTAAATATTTACTAATTATAATTAAGCTTGCTAAAATTAATAATTAGGGTTTACAATTAACAATTAGGTTTTATAATTACTAATTAGGGTTACCTAATATAGAAATTAGGATTTCAAAATATTAATTTAGGGTTTTCACTTAAGAAATTAGGGTTTCTAATTACACGATTAGGGTTTTCAACAATTAGGGTTTTTTCCTAATTAATGTTAATATTTATAATAATTGTCATAAATCACAATACACAATTACAAAACAATTTTTGTACTCTAATTTGGGTCTCAAATTAGGGTTTTGTACAGTAAAACTAGGGTTTTCAAATACTGTACCATAATTGAACAACCATTGACAGTACGTACATATCGTAAATATTTATAGCACTGAAAAATCAAAATATAATTGATATTATATAAATCAAAATATATAATTGATATTATATTATTATATAATTAATTTTTGAAATATGTCGGTGTACCGACTGCTTTATCGGGTAATTATCGAGTCTAAGACTCTATCATGTAATTCCACATCTGTAAGTATCAGTCATATTATTTTTAAATGACTTATAATAATTTTTTAAACATTTATTATAATTTATCATGAATTTTCAAACATCGGAATCATTATTAAATGATTTAAATATTAAACAATTCTATTATCATTAATATTTAAATAATATTAAACTATTAATGAAACCATTGCAAAAATCTTAAAGTTATTTATAATAACTCAAAATATTTTAAAGTATTCTTATTATCCTTAAATGATTTTTAAAACAATTAAAATCATTTTTAACCAATTACCATTAATATTTAATTATTAATGTCTTATTTATCAAAATATTAAAAGTCATTAATTATAACTTAAAATATTCTTAAAGTATTAATATTACCCTTAAATGATTTTTAAAAAGAATTAAAATCATTTTTTAATAATTATCATTAATATTAAAGTATTAATGTATTATTTATTTAAAAGTCATTAATTATAACTTGAAATATTTTTAATTCATTTATATCCTTTTAAATGATTTTTAAAGTAATAAAACAATTTTAAAACTATTTATTTAATATAATTATTAAATAAATTTAATATCATTAATATTAAATTAATAATCATTAATATTAAATTATTAATGAAATTATCCTTTAAATATTAAAAGTTATATTTTATAACATGAAATATCTTTAAACATTTTATTTTGATTTTAAATGATTTTTATAATATTAAAATCATTTTTAAACTAATTTATTTAATATGATTATTAAATAATTCTAATATCATTAATAGTAATTGATTAATAGAATTTACATTTAAATATTAAAAGTTATATTTTATAACTTAAAATATTTCTAAACTATTTATTTTCATTTAAAATGATTTTTATAATATTAATATCATTTTTAATTAATTTATTTAATATAATTGTTAAATAAATCTAATATCATTAATATTAGATAATTAATTAAATTTGTCTTAAAATATTAAAAGTTCTATTTTATAACTTAAAATATTATTAAATACCTTTTTATCATTTAAAATGATTTTTAATATATTAAAATCATTTTAATTAATTTATTTAATGCATTTATTAAATTAATAAAATATCAATAATATCCAAATAAATATTAATATTAATGAAAAATATGTCAAATTATTAAAAGTTAATTTTTATAACTTCAAATAATTTTTAAAACTATTTTTGGAATTTTTAATAATTAATTTTTATTTTTAAATGATTTTTCGAAAATAAATTAAATAAAATTAAAATATCTTTCACTATAGCCTTTAGCGACAAAAAGAGTCGCCTTAGGTGTTCTTGAGTCCTCAAGAACATTCATAGCAATGTATGAGGGACCATGTTTGACCATCAATACATTATAATCTGTGATGTTTCTGGGCACGATAAAGACTAGATGTTGTAGTCCTCATGTAACACAACAAGATCCAACAAGTAAGTCCATAACAAGCACAAAATGCAAGCTAGAAGCATTCCAGTATATTGTCAGAGCTGTTCTTCATTTCTGGGTTACCCAGAAATGAAGAACAGTTCGACTGCCTTACTTTGGCCTTCCATAACTTGTGATTCTAATAATTATTTAGTGATATAAAGATTTCAGTGTGTAGCCCATATGTACACGAAGAGATACATTACATAAAAACAACATAACAACAACAGAGTTAACAGATCTATGCCGGTCAACCCTTGTCAGACGACATGTTCAAACGTTTTCTGGGTTACCCAGAAAACAGCTTTCATGCTAGTTTGGCTTGGTTTGACCGTCGACTACGCTTCACCTGTTTAATGTTTAAGTGATATTGAGGCACAAGAATGAAGTCTAACAAACGTACTACAACTTAGATGCACGAACTATAACATAACATCAAATTACAGCCAAATCCAAGCTCTTGAAAATCCCGTCAGAAATTTCTGGGCACGTTCTGGGTTACCCAGAACTTGTCTAGTCATGGTTGGTCAACACACTTTGACCTTGAATAACTTACAAAATAAACCGGTTCTAACCCTGATTCGAGTTCTAGAGGAAAGACCTCATAACATACTTCCTGATCAAACACTTGAGCAATAAAAACAATAAACAGGTAGAGATTTACAAGATCTGACATTCGTTGTCAGACCACAAAAAAAATAAATTTCCAGATTTTTGAAAACTCTTATTTCGAGTATCTAGATGTTATGGATCTGCAAGATACCAACCCAGATCACTTAAATATACTACAAACAACAAGTTTTAACATAAAATCCTAACATCTAACATAGCAACTGAGATCAGATTCTAGGGTTTGCTTTATACCTCACTTTGAGCAATTTTGATTATGAGCTTCTGATTTGTTTAAGGAATTCGTGGGGATTGAATATGGGACTGATGTACTACAACATTTTGTGGGTTAGACAGAGAGAGAGAGAAAGAGAGAGAGGGACTTGTTTGAGAGCTAGTTGGTTAATGAGCAAAATAAAAGCACTTTCTCTCTCTTTATCTTATATAGAGGTTGGATGCAATGAACTTGTATGATATAATGGCTGATATGTGTTGATTTTTCTGAGATTTGTCACATGGGTTTGTATAGGGTTGGCCAACAACTCTCCCTAGGTCAAAATCTAAGTTTTTTGCTTTAATAATGCAAGGGGTATTTTGGTAAATTGGCTTGGAATTTTAAGGGCAATTGTGTTAACTTGTCTCAAACCCTTAGGGTTTAACCCTAAGGTGTGCACAATTAATTTGTAGGATTTCTAATTAAGCAAAAAAAAAAATAAAAAAAATAAAATAAAATTTGTGTTTCTAAAAATTACAAATTAGGTTTACTTAATTAGATTAGGTTTCTTAATTACACTATACATGCACATTAGGGTATTAATTATTTAAAATTAGGGTTACCCCACCAATTAGGATTACTAATTACTTAAAATAAAATTTTAAGTTTAAATATTTACTAATTATAGTTAAGCTTGCTAAAATTAACAATTAGTGTTTACAATTAGCAATTTGGTTTTATAATTACTAATTAGGGTTACCTAATATAGCAATTAGGATTTTAAAATATTAATTTAGGATTTTCACTTAAGAAATTAGGGTTTCTAATTTCACAATTAGGGTTTCCAACAATTAGGGGTTTTTCCTAATTAATGTTAATATTTATAATAATTGTCATAAATCACAATACACAATTACAAAATAATTTTTGTACTCTAATTTGGGTCTCAAATTAGGGTTTTGTACAGTAAAACTAGGGTTTTCAAATACGGCACCATAATTGAACAACCATTGACAGTACGTACATACCGTACATATTTATAGTACTGAAAAATTAAAATATAATTAATATTATATTATTATTCTTATCCCTTTATAAAATCCAAAATTAGGGTTTGGATTCCATATCTGATTTATTATTCATATTTAACATTATTAATTAAGTTAAAATAATTAAGTTAATTAAACTAGTATAAATTCATATATTGAAATAGATTAATTATTATAATAATTCTAATAATCATTTCATATATTATTTAAATAATATATAATTATATTTTCATGGAAAATAAATAATAAAAATATTTCTACTATAAAATTAATTATTAAAAGAATAAACTTTATAATAATCAATAATTCTAAAATAAAATTATTTGTAAACATTCATGTAATAAATATATTTTTATTTATTACATAATTACATACACAAATTATCTTGTACAAATCCTCATCCTTAAAATAATAATAAAAAAAATTATACGTAAAATTTCTGATTTAATTATATAGAAAATATCGGGTTATTACACTTAGCCACATACTGTACACCTATAATACCATATACAGAGAACATATTCACGTATACCCTTAATCCTGAATAATTCATTACCGAAATTTTAAATTCATAGAATTCCTTCTCGGAAATCTCAAATCCATTCACTTATAATTTGTCTAGGTTTATTATTTAACCTTAATTCAATATTTTAAAATTTTATAAATATTCAAATTCTCGGGTTGTCACTTTCACCCCTTCTTCTAAAAATTTCGTCCCTGAAATTTACCTTACACCTTACACCACACACTATTCATACACATCATCACATGCTACTCAATACATTCCTCACACACCAGTACAAAACTATAAAAAGACAACAATTAAAAGATGGCATTTTTATAAAAACTGTTGTGGTATTTTTTTTATAATGTTTTTTAATAAAACGTTGTAGATACATATTTAAAAATGTTATGAATTTATAAGAGCAATTTTTGATTTTAAATAGATAACGTTTTAAAAAAAAATGTTATCTACGTAAAAAACGCGGAGCCAAAAAAAAACACGAAACTGAATTTGAAATTAAAATAAAACGCTAGTCACTCTCTTCTAGCCCAAAACCCTAGCCTCTCTTCTCTCTCACTCTCTACCTCCACAACCATCAGAAATGGCCGCCGCAACTGCTCGCCCCCTGGTTTCGATTCCAACCCTTGAATCCCACATGGCCCCCGACGGCCCCGCCGCCACCAGCTCCCTCCCTTTACCGGATGTCATGAAGGCCCCAATCCGTCCCGATCTCATCAATTAAGTCCACGCTCTAATGAGAAACAACTCTCGCCAGCCCTACGTCGTCTCCATTTTGGTATTAAATTAGATTTCTCACACGTTTTTCTGGCTTTCCTTGGGCTTCGTCAAACGGGAGAGGTAGAGAAGGAAAATGGCAATGGTGTCAAAATTTTCCACATTTAGAAAGGTGAGAACTATGATCTCTTCTGAATTTTATCTTTCTAACTTTAATCACTGAATTTACATCTTCTCGTTTTCTTTCCTCTCTTAGCAGTCACAGGTATCCCAAGTTTTCTGCAGAAAGAGCGAAAGAGACAGAGTTCAAAACCACCCATACAAAGTTATCGAAATTACACCTCCACCCAGGAACCTTGGCGTTCGCTGCTTTCCCCCTGTAAGCAAACTTGGTCTTCTTCAAAATTGATAACTGAAACATTAATAAATTGAGCTTTGGTCCTTCACAAGTTTTTATTTGATTGATAGAGTAAAACCTATGCTGCTTATTATTGACAGGTAATAAGGATAAATGTAGCTGAGTGGCTAGTGCGTACAACTATAAACTTATTGCCTAGTCGAACTGAGAAAGCTTTAACGCTTTTTTATGTAACAAAAGTATATTACTTCTTCAGAGGAAGTCAGCTTTCCGAAACTGGGTAGTGTTCATGATTAATGTGTGATTTGTTAAAAGTCTGTTAAGACCATCGAGTTCTTTGATTCACTGCATATTTATGTTTATTCTGTCATCAATATATTTATGATGCTATACTTGTTTTTGAAGTCTATTGTATTCTCTACTTTCTTAATCACCATTCCTGGATTACTATGACATTCCTTACAAAATTATCGAGGTTAATCCTCTCAGCAAGAAGGAAATTAAATGGTCAGACTACAAGAAGGTCCCTATATTGTTGGTTGATGGTGAACAGATGGTCGACTCATCAGGTTCTTAAGAAGGGGTTGAAAGTTCAATCTCTACATGACAATTCTTTTTTAGCTAGCATTTATTACTGAACAAACTTAATGTTTTGAGGCACACCAGGAACAGGGAGAAAAAAGAGACCAACAAGGTCAGATTGGGGGTAAGTCTTGAACTTTAATGCTGCATGGTGCTTATGTAGAATAACTAATTTGTGTAAAGACCTAAACATTTTATCTGGAATCATGTGTCTGGTGGGGTGTTATTTATTGATTTCTAGGTAGAGGCGGGTGGATAAGACTTACTTTGGGTTAACAGCTTTTGATACTATGGATGAGAGCACCCAGATTCCCCATTGCCCCCACCTCTGTCGCTTCTCTTGCTACTACTGACTTAGAAGGTTTTTTTATTTATGATGCATGAGCTTTGGACATTGTGCCCAAGTGAATTTTGAGGAAGCATGTAACTTTCTTATCGAGTCAATTGCTTTACTTGGGTTTAGTTATTGATTTTTGGGCTTCTTTACCAACTTTAATTATTATGAGCAGCATGCAAGGCATAGATAATTGACTAAATGCATGTTCATATGTTTAAAGAAATTGGAATGCTAGAGTTTTTTAGTGCACTTTGGGTATATCATGGTCATTAAATGTTGAGAATATTGAGTCTATATAATTTACTGCCTACGAACCAAACATTTATATCAGGTTTTGAGATATTGTTTAATAACTTTTATCTTTGCATGGGTTTTTTTTTCTTTGTTGGACCTCGTTAATAAACATTAGACATGAAGCATAGCTACAAGCAATGAAGAGTTCTCATTGCACATTAACTTGTAAACCTGAGAGAAATGTGCATATGTGACAAAGCTATCAATAATTTGCATGAGTGATTGTTATTGTTTAGATGTTAGACTGAGAGCTTTTCAGAGGTTACTGAAAGCACTAAAGCATCCCTGGAGATGAGGTGGACCTTTCTTGCCAAAGATAAATCACTTTGAGGGATTCTTGTTTTAAAAAATTATTTTTTGCCTTCAGGTGGTTAAAAAATCCTCTTCTATTGCTTATATCTATGTATCTATGCCATAAAATACATTAATCCTTATCTATATGTTGTCAAACATTGTTGCATTTTGATATCTAGGCCTTGACCCGGCATGTCTATTATTGTTGTTCTAATCTTATTATAAGTATGTCCTGTGGTAGAACTTACAATGTGGAGAGAGTGTGACAATTGAAGGCCAAACTTATACTATTTCAGCTGTCACTCACAGTTACCAACTCCGGAAAGGCAAGTATGAGCCTAGTGAGAAGAGGCTTGATGTTCTGTCTACAGGAATATACATTTTGAAATTATATTTGGAAAATTTATTACAACAGTCTTGAGATTGAAATTACATTATTATAATTATTATGTGATTACTACTGCTTGTTTGTTGATGGATTTATATGACTGATAATCCTGTTCCATCAATGTGGAGAGAGTGTGACAACCGTTTCTTCAAGTGGTTATGTTCTGCTTGTCTAATTTTTTAGTTCCTACTGTTGTTTATAGGGATTGTGAAGGAACTTTTGGGCATGCTGCCTGAGCTTTGTAAATCATGTGATTCCTCAAACACTAGCCCCCTGTATTCAGCTGCAGAAAAGGACCATTTGGAGGTAGTGAATGCCATATTAGATGCAGATGTGAGGTCGATAAGGATAGTACAGAAGAATGGGAAAACTGCATTGCACAATGATGTACGATATAGCCGCCTTCGTGTGGTGAAAGTACTTCTATACAGAAATTCGAAAATTGTTTCCATCAAAGATAAGAAAGGTCAGACTGCACTTCATATGGCCGTAAAAGGTCAGGATACTTCTGTTATAGAGGATTTATTGTTTTGTGATCATTCCATATTAAATGAACGTGACAACAAGGGTAATACAGCTGTGCACATCGCCGCAAGGAAATGCCATCCACAAGTATGTGCGTGCTGACATTTTATTGTGTGGATAATTTCACCTGCTTTAATATCATCTTCTTCTTTTGATCTGCAATAGCTTCTGCTGTTTCTCTTGGTTCTATGGTTTACATAAATATTCCTTTTCCAATTATGTTTCTGCAACTGTATATAATACTCTAATTATAATGAGTTATTAGGTTTCTTATAATTGTTTTTGGGTTTTTTTCCCTTTGATATTCCACCTCTCTTTCAGATAGTAAGCCTTTTGCTGAGCTTTACATCTGTCAACGTCAATGCCATTAATAATCATCAGGAAACTGCAATGGATTTGACGGATAAACTCAATTATGGAGAACCTGCTTTTGAAATTAAGGAGGCTTTAACAGAGGTTGGTGCCAAGTATGCTAGGCATGTTGAGCAACTTGATGAAGCAATGGAACTTAAAAGGACCGTGAGTGATATAAAGCACGAGGTGTACTCCGAACTCATACAAAGTGAGAAAACCCAAAGAAGGGTTTCTGGTATTGCTAAAGAACTTGAGAAAATTCACCAGGAAGCTGTTCAAAATTCACCAGGTGCAGTGACTCATTCAGAAGTGAGGAAGATGAAGGATGAACTGCAGCAGAGCCTATCCTTGGTATTTATGAAATTGAACATCTCTTTACTTTTCATTAGAAATATTTGAATACCCGTTCTTTCATAGCAGTTACATACTTGGATTGATATTGTGGATGTAGTAATTTGAAACCATAAACGAATGGTATTATTGGGATGTATGTTGAATGGTTGATACATTTTGGTTATATATTATGGCATTAGTATATTGCAGGTGCATTGGTAATATAGGTGAACCACAACCTTTTTTTTTTCTTTTTTTTATCTACAACATTTAAAAAATGTTGTATATTTGTATAAATAAATGACACCTTCTAAACGTTGTATAAATTGGTTAAAAACGTTGTATGTTTTTGCTTTCTATGGTCGATATTAAAAAACAAATGTTATTAGCATGTATTACAACATTTTTAGGTCACACTACAACGTTTTAAAACAGTTATATAAATTTGTCTAAATAGATGACACATTATAAACGTTGTGTAAATGTGCTTAAACGTTGCCTGATATACTATAGATGACACATTATAAACGTTGAAATTATGCTGAGGGGTTATACAGACTATTGTCTGTCATTTTTGCAAAGGTTATAGGGAAATTCATCCGCAAACCGTCATAACTTACGGACATTGTAAGACCCCAACTTATTATAAATAAAATCGAATTTTCTCTAATTATTATTGTGAATAATAAGGTATTAATTTGATATAATTCTCTGGTTATAGGTGAAATATGGAAATTTTATAAAATATGCAAGTGGTTATAAAATAATCATTGTTGTCGGGGAATATTCATTTGGTCGTGGAATATTTTTGTTGTCGGAGAATATTAAATGACGCCAGTGCGATCGTACCAATGGGCCCCATAATAGAATAATTGTCGGATGAGAGAAAGCGACAAGTTTGAGTTTTTATAAATAACAGCGTAGTTATTCTCAGATGCTCTTTGTTGGAATACCCATTGGTTAAAATACGATGTCTGGCGTGGATGCATGCGATATTGATGAATTATTGATCCTTACGTAAGAAGGAACTACTCGATAATTATTACGATAATTCTTATTCAATATTTTATTTTATTGATTCAATAATTCTTTGCGTTGATATTTTATATTATTGTTGTTTCAATAATTGTCCTTTGCACGTATTTTCCATTATCGGATCAATAATTCATATTATTTGAATAATATTATTAGATAGCATTATTAGCGATGTCAGAAAGTTTTGTCGAGGAGAGGTTTGGTCACCTAATTGCGGCGCTTGAGAAGGAGAAATTCTTATTGGAAAGCCCTCTTTCCTGAACTACTGGTTGTCATAAATGTGATTACGTAATATTATTTGTGAATAATTAATTATTGATTCATACGATAAGGTAATATTTATTTTATGTGGATATAAATGTTGGATATATTTATTGTGGTTAAAAATAAAAGAGTTAATGTTGAGGTGTTTTATCTCGTATTTTTATCGGAATGAAGGTATTAAAAAATTAAACCAAAGTGTTTTTGAGATATATTCGTGAGTTATAATTTTAATCCGAATAGTTGGATCGTTGTAATTTTGGATATGTTATACATATATAAGTTGAGTATATGTCCACAAATTTTGAACCGTTAAAATGAACGTATGATTTGTTATGAATTTTAAGAGGACCTGGTTCGGAAATTATTGAAGTATCCGAATTTAGCATTTTGGTGGAAAATTTAGAATTGAGTGGTCCCCACTTGTGGTTGGTGAAGAAATGTCTTTGAATTTTATTTAAAAAATGGTGGGTGAGAATAGTAGAAAGTAAAAGCCATCGGGGTTCTTGCAGTCAAGTCTGCTAACATTTTCCTATAAATAGAAGGCTAAGTTAGAATTGAAAATCACACCGGAAACATAAGCTTTCTCTCTTTCTCTCTCTAGATTATTGATGTATTTTGTGAGTATTTAGATACTTTGTGAGTTTCTATTCATCAGTGCAAGTTTTCTTCAGCCTTATACCGATATTCCGATCAGAAATACTGATATTTTGAGGTAAGGGGTGTTATATTCTTCTTAAAATGATATTTTCTTCAATATCATTATACCGAAATGTTGGTATGAACTTTTTATCAAATTTAAAATTTTTTGTGTCGGGGTTACTATTCACGTATACGCCACTATTCACGAATACGACACTATTCACTGAAAAATGAAATTTTCTTCTTTATGTCAAAGATGTTTATTATGGTTACTATCTTTGATTGTATCCATGTTTTGATCTTTATTTTTGAATTTTGCTTCAAAATTGGTTATTATGGAGTATTATTGGTCTTGGATAAAGCGTTATCTGAATCCTTACTATTTGTCCTTACGTCTCCTTTGGATTCGTTTTTTTTTAAAATATTTTTCATCATCCTCGGTCCTAAATGATGATATTATGAATATCTTTGGCTTTGTAGGCAAAGATGAATGATTAAGCGATGAATATCTTTGGCCGTAGTGCGAAGATGAGCAGTGTTGAGATGAACATGACCAACTGGTGATACAAATGAATATCTTTGGCCTGTAATACAAAGATGAATATTGATTAAAGATGTATATTGATTGTTGTTACAGGGATAAAATTGATGATGGAATTTTAAATCTTAGAAGATAGTAGAACTCATTCTCTACTTGACTCTTCTAATGGATTGTTGTTTTCGCTGCAGTTGTTGATCTAAAACTTGTTGTCTATTATATTTTATCAGATTTTTTTCTGTTGAAGACTAACGATAATTTGTTGTATATTATCTTAGTCATAATATTCTTTACTGGGCTAGTTGAGCTCACCCTTTTTCTTTTTGTTCCATTTTTCTCAGGAGGTGAGAACATAGCGAGAACTAATGGGAGTGCGGAGTGATGGTTCTAGAAAGATGTTTTAGCAGTTCTCACTATTTCTGTAAAATAGTGTTTGAATAATTGTAATGAGGACTTATTTGAGTGTTGATATTGTCTAGAAGACAATATTTGTATTTAAACTCACAGTATGTGTTGTCGTATTTTACACGACAATTGTATTATTGAGGAAAGAACAAGTGTTCAGGAATAAGATGATACCTTCTGTGAAGGTGATATGGAGAAACCACAATGTCGAAGAGGCTACGTGGGAACTCAAAAATGAAATGATGAAGAACTACCATGAGTTATTTGTTTAATCTGTGTCTTCGATTCTGGGGACATACTCTTTGTAAGGACGGAAGAATGTGATGAATGAGTTGTTTGAGTGTTGATTCCGGGAACAGAATCCTTGAAAGGAGGGAAGAATGTAATAATTCAAGATTTTATTTGTAATTTAAAATATTTATTAAGTTAAATAAATATTTTATTGATGTAATTGTTATTTTATTGATGTTGATAGTAAATATTTGTGAATTAAATTTATTAGATAATATTCTAATTTAATTTAATTTAATAGTTAGAGAGTTATTAAAAATTACATGAATGGTTATATTGTTGTTTTAATTTAATAATGAAAGTGATATGTTAAATTATTACATAAAATTATAATGAGATTATAATTTTGTGATATTTGTTTAAGTGGAAAATTTATTTAAACTTTAGTATGTGTAATTAGTTTATTTAACTAATGTTGGATATGGAATTCAAATAAATAATATGTGATTATAAATTATAAACTAAATTATTTATTAAAATAAATTGAAGTAGTTTTTGTGAGGGCCCCAAATCCGGGTCCTAATCACCACAGATCTGGTATACTATTTCTATAACTATTGCGAAAGATATAAACATAAATTGTTTATACATCAAACATTGCACACTAATCCCCAAGGTCGAGTAACCTTAACTTATACACAATTCATAATTTATTTGAATTATAATGTCATTAATATACAATGCGTTACAAACTTTATCTGCACATATAAACTAAACTTGGAACTGTCTTGGTCTTGTCTTGTATCCGACGTATTTGTCTTAATCTGCAATGTTTATCATGATATAGCAAGGGTGAGAAATAAATTTGCCCAGCAAGTTTAAGTTTAATAAATTAAAGATATATCATGATAGAAAGAATTGAACAATAAGCTGGCTAAAGTTCTACAATATAATTATGAACTAGCATGAACATACTATCATAGTTGAATGAACATTGAACATGAACATATCA
The DNA here is from genome assembly GCA_020205615.1 of Panax quinquefolius. Classification (NCBI taxonomy): domain Eukaryota; kingdom Viridiplantae; phylum Streptophyta; class Magnoliopsida; order Apiales; family Araliaceae; genus Panax; species Panax quinquefolius. Next base: position 70,397,470 of record CM035169.1, on the reverse strand, counting down.
ATTATATTTGGATCGAATGGTAATGAATGTGATCAACTTTTCATACCTGATGAATACAATAATATACACATAGTACGATTCAATAATTCATAGACATGACAATTAGCAATGATTAACCACAAGTATATTTGAATAATAAAACTCGAAGTTGAGTTTAGGAAAACTTGCACAATAATTAGAAGTTCAAGGTTAGAAACTTGTTTGTATCACCGACTACATCTACACAGTTTATATCGCTTTATCCGAAGACCTAGTATTAGTAATATAGATCTCCAATATTAGAATAATATCATCACATTATAATACTGTTATTATATATATATATATATATATATATATAATAACTTAAACACCTAACACATAACCCTATCAATCCACAAACTACCTAAGACTTGGTATCAAGTCAAACTATTTCAGTCTGAGTTGAACCCGATACAATTCTAACATCCCGACGGTCTAGTCGGAAAATTCTCGAGCCTAATATCACTAAGACTCGGTCTAAACACTTAACAATTAACTTAGATAATTTTCTATTCAGTCAAAACATTTTTCAAAGACTTGTAATAATTTTTAAGTAATTATTTTGTCATAATTTTTCGATCACTTATATTGTAATACCCCAGTATTTTCAAAATAATTAAATAATAAATTTGCATTTAATTTTTTTTATATAAAGGTGGGATTATGTGCAAAGAAAAGTATAGGTATTTATGTGACAAATAAAACTTATTTGTAAGACCCCGAAATTTTTAAATAAAAAGGAATTTCCTTTATTTTGAAATAGTAAGGGTTGATTTGATTAATGTGGATAGTTAAGGGTTAAATACGCAAATATTTCAAAATAAGCAAGTGGTTATAAAATATTCATTGTTGTCGGGGAATATTCGTTTGGTCGTGGAATATTAAATCTTTGTCGGGGAATATTAAATGCGTGGTATGACCATGTGTGGGCCCCATAACGGAAAGCGATTGGATGAAAAAGCGACAAATATAAGTTGTTTTTAAATAGCAGGCGTAGTTGTTTAGATTATCTTGTTGGAATACCCGGTGGTTAAAACACACTGTCTGGCGTTGTTGAACAAGTAGCTGCGGTATTGCACCAATTATTGATTCTTACGTGAAGAAAAGTCTTACTCAATAATGGTTACGATAATTCTTTATTCGATATTTTATTGAGTTAATAATTGTTGTGTTGATATTTTATATTCTTTGTTGTTTTGATAATTGTCATTATTACAGTATCTTTCATTATCGAAGCAATAATTCATATTATCCGAATAATATTATTTGATAACATTATTGGCAATGTCTAGAAAGTTACATCTAAGGAGAGGTTTTGGTCATCTAATTGCATGCCAAGAAGAAGAAAATTCTTATTGGAAAGCCCCTCTTTCTCAGGCTATGTCGGTTGTCAATATTGTGATTTTGTAATATTATTTGTGAATAATTAATTATTAATTTATATGATGAGGAAAATATTGATTTTATGTGGATATAGATGGAGAAAATTTTAAAATGACAATTGTTGAAAATTAATATTTTATCTTTTACGATAAAATAATTCATTTAAATATATTATTTTAATAATATATTAACGGTGATATTTTTACAATGAATGTGGGATATATGAGTATATGAGGAGGAAGAGTATTTTGTGGCATTAAATGTTTAACACATGTTTTGTGTGTTGGTGGACACAATTATTAATAGAAATTTGATTATAGCATTGTAAAATCGCTTGGATTTGTGGATTTTGGTTGATTTTGTTTGGAATTTGGAAAAACTTTCTTCGCAAAGTTGTAGAGAATTGAATTTCCTATAAAAACCCATGAGATTCGAATTTTCTGATGAAAGGGCTATTTATTATGAATTATTGAAGTTAGAAGCTCAAATAATTGATTTTGGGAGTTTAAATTATTTTGTTAAGAAAAACGTTTTTGTATTTTTTTTTGGACATCATTAACATGTGTGGCTGGTGTTTTGACCAAAAGGTGGGCTAAGGAAAATTTGTATAATTATATTAATATTATATTAAATTTTACGCTTTAGTGTTCTAAGTATTTTCTATAAATAGGGTGCTTAGGTTAGAATTGAAAATCAGCAGTAAACTGAAGTTTCTCTCTATTTCTCTCGATATTTTGAGCGTATTCTTGTGAGTATTTTGAGTATACTTTGAGTATTGCTAGGCGGTTGCAAGTTCCTTCAAAGACTATAATTCATTATTCTAAATAGTAAATCTTGATCTTTCGAGGTAAGGGATATTATTTTTTTGTGATGATATTATTTCTTCAATATCATTATCTTTGAAATGTTGATCTGAAAGTTTTATCAAATTTGGAACTTTTTCATGTCGGGGTTACTATTCATGGGTTACTATTCATGAGTTACTATTCACGAGTTACTTATTCATGAGTTTCTTATTTACGAGTTCTTATTCACGAGTACTATTCATGAAGCGTGAAGATGTTTTTGTGGAATTTCTATCTTTTGGTGTCTGAGTTACTATTCACGTATCGATTAATTATTCACGATATCTGAGACTATTCATGTATATCTGCACTATTCATAGAAAAATAAAATTTCTTCTTTTTGTCCAAAATATCTATTACGGATACTAGCTCGATTGTATCCATGTTTTGATCATTCTTGAATTTTACACCACTATGATTATTTTTGAGGTATTTTTGGGCGTGGATAAAACCAAGTACGAATCCTTAATCCTTAATCCTTGTCATTTTGTTTCCTTTGGATTCGTTTCTTAAAAAATATATTTTTCATCATCCTCGGTCTTAAATGATGATATTATTGAATATCTTTGCTTTTGTGTAGTGCAAAGATGAATGATTTTGAAGAATATCTTTGGCTGTAGTGCAAAGATGAGCAGTGTTGAGATGAACATGTGGATTGATTAATATCTTTGGCTCGTAGTGCAAAGATGAGCAGTGTTTAAATGAACATGACAATGATGAATATCTTTGGCACCATAGTGCAAAGATGAATATTTGATTCGGATGTATATTGATTGATGTTACGGGGATAAAATATTGATGATGGACTGTTAAATTCATAGATTATAGTAGATTTCATTCTCTACGTAACTCTTCTATGAATTATTATTTCCGCTGCGAATATTGATCTGAAACTTGTTGTCTATTGTATTCTATCAGATTTTTCCCTGTTGAAGACTAACGATAATTTGTTGTATATTATCTTAGTCATAATATTCTTTACTGGGCTAGTTGAGCTCACCCTTTTCCTTGTTGTTCCATTTTTCTTCTCAGGAGGCGAGAATATAGCGAGTACGAGTCGGGGTATGGAATGAAGGTTTTAGAAAGGATTGTTTAGTAGTCCTCACCATTTTTGCAAAATGATGTATCAATAAATGTGATGAGGATTTATTTGAGTATAGATATTATCTAGAAGATAATATTTGTATTCAAACTCACAGTTTTACTGTTGTAATAATAAAGTTGTAGTTGTTTCTGTACCATGTATTTGGCGACTCAGAATGGGTGTTGTGTATACCTATTTTGGGGGCGTCACAGTTGGTATCAGAGCTTAGGGATATGATCTCTGGCGGAGATCGGGGAATAGAACTAGGAGGGAGGCGAGTAAATCCTTCGCTAGTGTGTCCTACCTAAGCTTATTTGTTAGTTGGTCGATATATAGGGATATTATGTGATATATTGATTTCCTTAATTAACCCTTGTTTTATGATGATGATTTGAGAATGTCGATTGAGAATTTTAACGAATGGAGTAAATGAGACCGTGGAGATGCTGTACTTACCAACGAGGAGAACGTGCAACAGGTGGCAATGTTCCTCCCGTAACAACAACACACCGAAAGCGAGATGATGAGCGAGGGATATTTAGAAGCTTTTTGCGGTTCATGCAAAAATCGAGACGAGGAGACTCGTGTTCAAAATACTGAGGAGGAAATGATAGCAATTCACGGGTGGTCACTGACCAAGCGATTCAAAGAGTTGGGACCACGCACTGGGAAAGCCGGATCCGATTAAAAGGCGGAGGCGTGGGTCAAAACAAATTACCAAGATATTCGATGTCTTGGGATGCGGAGAACAGAAAGTTCCATTCGCCACCTTTTATGTTCCGTGGCGAGGCGGATTCTTGGTGGGAATCGTGAAGCGTACCCATCCATTTGCACTCAACATGTCGTGGGAGGCGTTTGAAGCAGTTCAATGACAAGTACTTCCACGAAAGTATTAAATATATGAAGGAAATGGAGTTTATTAGACTAGAAGCGAATAACATGGCGGTGTCCCGATGCGAGGCGAAGTTCGCAGAGTTATCGAGTTTGCACCTCATTTGGTGGAGAATGAGGAGCGTATGACGCGGATGTTTACGAGAGGTTTGAAACCCCACATACGTCAAGTATCTCATTTCTCATAAATTTTCTCTCTATTCGAGATGTTGTCAGCGAGGCTCGGTTGTTAGAAGCGAGATAACGAAATCACGTTCAACCAAGGACCATAACCGAGGATCATACAAGAAGATAGCGATCATCGAATAACGATAACCAGCAGAGAAAGAAGAATACGGACAAAGGCGGTAACCACTCGGTGGTAATCGTGGCCATGAAAATAGAAGAAGCGAGTGGGAGGAGATTTTAAAAAGGAGATTCAACAACGACCATGTGAAGGCGTCGGCGCGATGAGCAACTAGTTTTAAGGGAGGAGAAGCGACCACCGGTCATTATGCTACAAATGCGGAAAAGAGGACATATCGGTCAAAGCGCCCTAACAGTTCAAGGTATGCTATAATTGTGGAAAGGAAGGACATATCGCTCGAGATTATCGATAGCAAAACCTAGTTCAATGGGGGACGGTGACTCGAAAACCCCATCCCGAGAAAAGTCAAAGTCAACGATTAGGAAGAGCGTTTGTTGTGGTGGTCAAAATCGACGAGAAACGAGCGAAGTTATGCAGGTTAGTTAATTATAAATTCTTGCGAAGTATATACCTTACTAGATATTGGTTCTACCCATTCTTTTATCTCTCTTACTTGCGCTCAGCGTTTGAACTTGACTACGGAGAAATTAAACTTTGACCTATCTGTGGAGACTCCATTAGGAGAAACTTTCATTACATCCGTTGTTTAAAAATCTTGCTTGATTCAAGTTGGCACTATCACATTACACGTTAACCTTATTTCTATAGAGATATTTGCTTTTGATGAGATTTTAAGGTTAACTACTCATCATGCCAAATTGATTGCTTTAGTAAGGTTGTTAGTTTTCATATTCCTAAGCAACTTTGTTATTCAATTCAAGCAATCAAACCATTGTAGTCAAACATTTTCATATCAAGCCATGAAGTCATTCGTTTATTACGGATGTCGAGTTTTCTTAGTCCATGTTATGGATTTGAATAAAGACACGTCGATTTGAATAATATTCTGTTGTTATTGATTTTTCCCGGCGTATTTCTGAAGAATTTCTTGGCTTACTCCCAAAGCTTCGATATTAAATTTTGTATCGACTTTGAACCCGGTACAAAACTCATTTCTAAAATCTCATATCGAATGGCTCTATTGAACTTGAGGAGTTAAAAATTCAACTATAGAATTTGGTACTGAGCCTTTATCTTGTGACTTCCTTTGTGGAATTCACTAAGCGAACTCTCTGTAGGGGCGTCATATTAGATGCGATAGTAAAGCGATAGGTGTCATTGTGACGTCTTTATCCAAGATTGGGATATGAGTCGCGATTGAGAGCAACCTAAGTCGATTATCGAAGGCGTAGCTTCTGAGGCTTAGTTGGTTATTATCGGAGATTCGTTGAAGGATATTCTCGAATCGCTATTCCATTAACGGTGACTCGTAGAGATACAAAATTCGAATGGAGCAAGGAATGTGGGAAGAGCTTGAAGAACTCAAGAGGAGACTCATTTCAAGTACGTGTTACGATCATGCCATCTGGAAAAGCGAGCGTGGTAGGTGACGCGATGAGTAGAAGATTATATATGAGGAACGAGTGCGATGATGTCAAGTATCGCATAGAGCCAACTTTAATAGAAAAAGTTAAGATTGCTCGAGCCACCAGGCTAAAGTGATCGTATGAAGAAGAAAGTACAAGAAGGAGCTATTAGGGGCGAGAATTGATGAAGAAGGAATACTTGAGTCCACTCTAGACTTTGTGTTCCTAACGACTACGATTTGAAGTACAAGATTATGATGGAGGCACACAATCGCCATTTGCAATCCATCTGGAAGTACTAAAATGTATCGTGATCTTCGACATACATTTTGGTGGAACAATATGAAGAGAGAGATTGCAAAGTTTATCTCGATGTGTTTAACTTGCTAGCGTGTAAAGGCGGAGCATCTAGTACCTAAGGGTCCGTTGCAACGACTTGAGATTCGGAATGGAAGTGGGAACACATTACTATGGATTTTCGTTACGGGTCTTCTGTGGTTTCTCAAGACATCAATGCTATTTGGGTTATTGTTGATAGATTAACCAAGTCTGCTCATTTCTTACCGAATCGAGAGACTTATTCCTTGAAGCGTCTTTCTCGTATATACGTAAATGAGATTGTGAGATTGCATGGCATGCAAGTATCCATAGTTTTGGGTTAGTTTGTAGAAAGCTATGGAGCGCGAATTTACGATTCGGTTTGGCATACCATCCTCAAAGCGGATGGGCAATCGAAAGGACTACTCAAACTCTTGAAGATATATTAAAACTCGTGTCCTAGATTTCAAAGGAAGTTGGGATAAGTACTTGCCATTGGTGGAATTCTCATACAACAATAGTTATTAAACAAATATAGGCATGGTTTCATTGAAGCATTATATGGACAAAATGTCGTTCTCCAATATGTTGGGATGAGGTGGGGAAGCAACATTGTTGGGACCCGAAAGTTAAGTGATATGACTAATGATTCGACAACGCGTATAAAGCGGCACAAGATCGACAAAAGAGTTATGCGAATCTTCATCGAAAGGGCGTGGAATTTAGTGTGGGGATCATGTATTGTTGCGAGTTGCTCCATGGAAGGGAGTTACAAGATTTGGGAAGAGAGGAAAGCTCAATCCACGATTTATCGGTCCATTTCAAATTCTTGACCGAGTAGGAAATGTAGCCTATAGCCTTGCGTTACCTCAGAAAGTATGTCTCGTGTTCATAATGTGTTTCACATATCGTACTTTCGTAAATATGTGAAAGGCCGAACCACGTTATTGAGTTAGAAGCAATTTGAGATAATAGAAGACTTAGCGTATGAGGAGGTACTGTCAAGATTTTGGATAGGAAGGAGCATGTCCTACGTGCATGAAAGGTCATACCACAAGTTAAAGTTTTGTGGAGGAATCATGCTTTATAGAGGAAATGACACAGGAATTGAAAGCGAAAATGAAAGCGAGGTATCCTCACCTTTTCAAAACACACGGTCGTCGTCAATTTCGAGGACGAAATTTCATAAGGAGGGAGGTTGTAAGACCCGAAATTTTTAAATAAAAGGAATTTCCTTTATTTTGAAATAGTAAGGGTTGATTTGATTAATGTGGATAGTTAAGGGTTAAATACATAAATATTTCAAAATAAGCAAGTGGTTATAAAATATTCATTGTTGTCGGGGAATATTCGTTTGGTCGTGGAATATTAAATCTTTGTCGGGGAATATTAAATGCGATGGTAGCTTGACCATGTGTGGGGCCCATGTGAAAGCGATTGGATGAAAAAAACGACAAATATAAGTTGTTTTTAAATAAGCTGGCGTAGTTGTTGCAATTATCTTGTTGGAATACCCGGTGGTTAAAACACACAATGTCGGCGTTGTTGAACAAGAGCTTTGCGGTATTGCACCAATTATTGATTCTTACGTAAGAAGGCACTACTCGATAATGGTTACGATAATTCTTCAAAGATATTTTATTGAGTTAATAATTGTTGTGTTGATATTTTATATTGTCATGTTGTTTGATAATTGTCATTTACAAGTATCTTTCATTATCGAAGCAATAATTCATATTATCCGAATAATATTATTAGATAACATTATTGGCAATGTCTAGAAAGTTACATCTAAGGAGAGGTTTGGTCATCTAATCAGCTTGGCAATGAAGAAATTCTTATTGGAAAGCCCCTCTTCCTGAGGCTATGCGGTTTGTCAATATTGTGATTTTGTAATATTATTTGTGAATAATTAATTATTAATTTATATGATGAGGAAAATATTGATTTTATGTGGATATAGATGGAGAAAATTTTTAAAATGACAATTGTTGAAAATTAATATTTTATCTTTTTTCGATAAAATAATTCATTTAAATATATTATTTTAATAATATATATTAACGGTGATATTTTACAATGAATGTGGGATATATGAGTATATGAGGAGGAAGAGTATTTTGTGGCATTAAATGTTTAACACATGTTTTGTGTGTTGGTGGACACAATTATTGAATAGAAATTTGATTATAGCTTTGTAAAATCGCTTGGTTTGTGGATTTCGGTTGATTTTGTTTGGAATTTGGAAAAACTTTCTTCTGCAAAGTTGTAGAGAATTGAATTTCCTATAAAAACCCGCGAGATTCGAATTTTCTGATGAAAGGGCTATTTATTATGAATTATTGAAGTTCCGAAGCTCCGAAATAATTGATTTTTGGGAGTTTAAATTATTTTTGTTAAGAAAAACGTTTTTTGTATTTTTTTGGACATCATTAACATGTGTGGCTGGTGTTTTGACCAAAAGGTGGGCTAAGGAAAATTTGTATAATTATATTAATATTATATTAAATTTTCTGCTTTGGTGTTCTAAGTATTTTCCTATAAATAGGGTGCTTAGGTTAGAATTGAAAATCACAATGAACTGAAGTTTTTCTCTATTTTCTCTCGATATTTTGAGCGTATTCTTGTGAGTATTTTGAGTATACTTTGAGTATTGCTAGGCGGTGCAAGTTCCTTCAAAGACTATATACCGGTATTCTAGCTAGTAAGTCTTGATCTTTCGAGGTAAGGGATATTATTTTTTTGTGATGATATTATTTCTTCAATATCATTATCTTTGAAATGTTGATCTGAAGTTTTATCAAATTTGGAACTTTTTCATGTCGGGGTTACTATTCATGGGTTACTATTCATGAGTTACTATTCACGAGTTACTATTATTAAGCGGAGTTCTTATTTACGAGTTACTATTCACGAGTACTATTCATGAAGCGTGAAGATGTTTTTGTGGAATTTCTATCTTTTGGTGTCGAGTTACTATTCACGTATCGACACTTTATTCACGATATCTGACACTATTCATGTATATCTGCACTATTCATAGAAAAATAAAATTTCTTCTTTTTGTCCAAAATATCTATTACGGATACTAGCTCGATTGTATCCATGTTTTGATCATTCTTGAATTTTACACCACTATGATTATTTTTGAGGTATTTTTGGGCGTGGATAAAACCAAGTACGAATCCTTAATCCTTAATCCTTGTCATTTTGTTTCTTTGGATTCGTTTCTTAAAAAATATATTTTCATCATCCTCGGTCTTAAATGATGATATTATTGAATATCTTTGGCTGTAGTGCAAAGATGAATGATTTCTGAAGAATATCTTTGGCTGTAGTGCAAAGATGAGCAGTGTTGAGATGAACATGGACCGATTGATTAATATCTTTGGCTGTAGTGCAAAGATGAGCAGTGTTTAAATGAACATGACCCGGTGATGAATATCTTTGGCTTTTGTAGTGCAAAGATGAATATTTGATTCGGATGTATATTGATTGATGTTACGAGGATAAAATATTGATGATGAATTTATTAAATTCATAGATTATAGTAGATTTCATTCTCTACGTAACTCTTCTATGAATTATTATTTCATTGCGAATATTGATCCGAAACTTGTTATACATTGTATTCTATCGATTTTTTCCCTGTTGAAGACTAACGATAATTTGTTGTATATTATCTTAGTCATAATATTCTTTCTTGGGCTAGTTGAGCTCACCCTTTTCCTTGTTGTTCCATTTTTCTTCTCGGGAGGCGAGAATATAAGCGAGTATGTAGTGGGGTATGGAATGAAGGTTTTAGAAAGGATTGTTTAGTAGTCCTCACCATTTTTGCAAAATGATGTATCAATAAATGTGATGAGGATTTATTTGAGTATAGATATTATCTAGAAGATAATATTTGTATTCAAACTCACGATTTCTTGTTGTAATAATAAAGTTGTAGTTGTTTCTGTACCATGTATTTGGCGACTCAGAATGGGTGTTGTGTATACCTATTTTGGGGGCGTCACATTATTTATTAAATGAATAATTATAAATAAATTCTTTTAAGAATTATTGATCATTATAGGTTATATTCTTATTATAAATTAATTTTGTAATAAAAATATTTATTATTTATTTTCCATGAAAATATGATTATTATATATATGATATGATTATAAGGATTATTATGATTTGTATTTTATTATATTAGTTAAGTTCATTATTTTAACTTAATTAATAATGGTATATATGAAGGTTATGTCGGATATAGATTCAAAACCCAAATTCTGGATTTTGAATAAGGAATGAGAATATTAATATAATATTAATTATATTTCAGTAATATAAACATGCTTGATATGTGTGTAATGTTAATGTGTGGAACAGTTTTAGTAAAGCAGTGCAAACCCTAGCATTACTGATAAACTGTAGTACATAAGTCAATTACGACTATAAAAATTATTAAGTTATGTGTTATGTAATTAATAACAATTATTATTATATTTAATATTAATTAGGTAAACCCTAATTAATACTTAGAAACCCTAATTACTAAATTAGAACCCTAATTCCTAAATTGTAAACCCTAATTATTAATTTAGCAAGGTTAATGGTAATTAGTATATTATAAAGTCTAATTTATAAATTCTAGGTAATTATTAAACCTAATTTAATTAGAGAACCCTAATTCACATTTTTAGAAACTAAGATTCCCATTTTAGCCCTAATCTCAAAATCCTAGAACTTGGACTTTTGGAGCTCTAGGGTTAAACCCTAATGGGTGAGATGAAATGTCAACATTGCCACTAAAAGTAAAAACCAAATGACCAAAAGGCCCTTTTTAATATTTTATTAAGGTGGAGTGTAGATCTAGACCTAGTAGGTGGTTGGTGGCCAACTCTAACTAGCCATGTGGTCTAGTATAGCCTTTAATCAGTCACAAATATGATAATCATGATCAGCCATAGGCTTTGAACCATATTATATATAGATTGAGAGTGAGGAAAGTGCACCATTTAGCCCCATTTGTTCACAAACACTCAACCAAGCTTCTCTCTCTCTTTAACCCACGAAATTCTTGAGCATTTCAGTCCCCAAGAGCAGCCCCACTAACAACCACAACAAAATCAGTAGCCAAGAATCAGATCTTGTTCAAGAAAGGTAAAACCCTAAACCTAAAATTCGATTTTTGATTCCATGTTAGATGTTAGTTTTTGTGTGTTAAACATGTTGTTTGTAGTCCATATAGATGATCTGGGTTGGTAGAGGATAGATCAATAACATCTAAGTACACGAATTGGAAAATTTTTAAAATCTAGGAAGTGTTCATCAGTGGTCTGACAACCGAATGTCAGACCACATAGATCTTTATCTGGTTATCATTTTTGTTGTTTAAATGTTTTAACATGTAGTATGCTGTAAGGACTTTAATCTAGACTTGAAATCATGCTTAGATCATGTGTAGATTTTGTGTTATTAATGGTCAAACCTCATTGACCAAGCATGACCAACGGGTTTCTGGGTTACCCAGAAACTCATTATCCGAGTCTGACAGCGTTTTCAATTGCTTGGATCTGTCAGGTTTGATGTTGGTTGTTGATATTGTTGTATCCAGATTGTCGCCTATAGTATTATCTCTATAACCATGCCTATATATCACTCAAACCATAAATTTACTGAGAGTAGTGGACGGTCAAACCAAGCAAGAAGTTCACGAGATGAGTTTTCTGGGTAACCCAGAAAACTTAAACCGTGACTTCTGACATGGGTTGACTGGGTTAGATCTCACGTTTGTATTGTTTTTATGATGATGTTATGTAATAGATCTGTACACCTAAATGTTGTCTACACACTTGGAGCTTAATATCACAAAAACAGTACACGTATAGCAAGTAGTGGAGGCCCAAAGTAAGACCCTCGAGAGTCGTTCTTCATTCAGGTAACCCGAAATGAAGAAACGATCTCAACGACCACTTTGATGGCTTATATCTCTTGGGTGTATTATTGTTTGACCTTGTTAGTTGTTGTTAAAGGTAGTGTTACACTAGTACTACAAGATCTAATCAATGGCTAGCCTAGAAACACTATGCACACTGAATTAAACTTGGTCAAACGTACCCCCTCGTTAACTGCCTTGTCAGTGTTCTTGAGCTCAAGAACAACTAAGGCGACAGATTTTGTTGCTATAGCCTATAGCGACGGTTCCTATTATTTTTATTTTCTAATTTCCGGAAAATGATTTAAAAATAGTAAATAAATTCCGAAAATTATAAAATCAGTTTTAAAAATTATTTTAAGTCATAAACATTAACTTTTAATAATTTGGCATATTTTTCATAAATATTAGTAATTATTTGAATATTATTTATTTGATAAATGCACTAAATAAATTAACTAAAAATGATTTTATTATATTAAAAATTATTTTAAATGATAATAAGGTATTTAATAATATTTTAAGTTATAAAATGTAACTTTCAATATTTTAAAGTAAATTTCATTAATTACTTAATATTAATGATATTAGATTTATTTCATAATTATATTAAATAAATTAGTTTAAAAATGATTTTAATATTATAAAAATCATTTTAAATGAAAATAAAGAGTTTAAAGATATTCTAAGTTATAAAACATAACTTTTAATATTTTGAGATAAATTTCATTAATTATTTAATATTAATGATATTAGATTTATTTAATAATAAAATTAAATAAATAGTTTTAAAATGGTTTTATTGATTTAAAAATCATTTAAAAAGGATATAAATGGTTTAAAAATATTTTAAGTAATTATAAATGACTTTTAATATTTTAGTGAATAATACCTTAATATAATAATATTAATGGTAATTGTTTAAAAATGATTTTAAATGTTTTAAAAATTATTTAAGGGTAATATTAATACTTTAAAAATATTTTGAGTTATTATAAATAACTTTGATATTTTGGCAATGGTTGTAGTAATATTTTAATATTAATGATAATAGAATTATCTAATATTTAAATCATTTAATAATGATTCTAGAGTTTGAAAAATCAAGATAAATGATAATTATTAAATAGAAATTATTATAAGTCATTTAAAGATAATATGACTGGTATTTAAAATATCTAGGATAATATTGAACTGCATGAGAGAGTTTTAAACTCGATAATTACCCGATAAAGCCGTCGGTACACCAAAATGCTACCGAAATTGATCCGAAACTGTATAGTTTGACTGTATAAGTATTTGTTTATGTCTTAATGACTAATATAATTATGAGACAATGTGATTAGGATATGTGTTGACTGTAAATAACAGTACTATGTGTTATGATATGTTATCCTAATCAATAGAAAAATCTTAGAAATGATAGGTCGTTGAATTAAGGATATAACTAAGTTATGTAAGCAGTAGACCAGACAAGTTTCTTAACTCTTACTCTTTTATTTGAGTAAGTATCTAAACTATCATTTACGTTGTGCAAGTATCCTAAACTCTTGTTTTACTTTATTCAACGGATATCGTAAGCAAGTATCTTTACATTTGCATTTTCTTTATGCAATGGACATGAGTAAGAAAGTTTCAGATTTATATTATTATTGTACTAGATTATTAACCATATTGTCATATATATTATATCCGATCATTGTTTATCAACATGATATTATATCATATAACTCATATATATTCTGTTTGTTAATTTCGAAATATGATTATACAAGTGTCATCACTTGGATAATCATTGTAGTTAAACACATGTTGATATATATAGTCATCTAAGCTATTTGATCAGCTAGATACAAATTTAGAAATATCGTTGAATATGATAAAACCTTCTTGTATCTAATCAAATTGTTTTGGTTCGGAATCCCGACTAAGTATGAACATCCCTAACTGGGAAAAACTTTTTGTGCTTTGAGGTAGGATATGATGAAACGAGAATATCGTTACGGTATGTAGTATTGATCAATCTGAGGCATAACGGTGATCACCCCGTGCTTCGTAAGTTATGATGATTTTGAGATAAAGTTACATTTGACCTTTTGAAAACCGAAAACTATGTTCATAGTGTATCGAATGCTCTCCATTTATAGTCAATACGTAGTTTCAAAATTAAAATAAGAATTGTTATGTTGTTTAGTGTTGCTTGAGACTTCACAACTATTGCTTCGTTGTTGAATAGCCGATTCAAAGAAAATATTTAATCCTTTTCACTAATATTTATAAGCTGTTATTACTTCTTTGGGCACTTAAATGCTCAATCTTGCTTAATTTAAATGTTTTATTTATGTATGATCGACACGAAGGTTCGAGCGAGAACAAAGGAAAGGAAAGCTATCGATTAAGTTTGCGTTATCTTATGTAATAGTTAGACTTAAATAAATTGATGATATTTATTATCTATCATGTAATGAAAAATATTTTAAGGTCGCGTAACTGGGATTTAGACAACTCTGATATGTAAATTAAGTTTGATATTTATGACATTATTATTATTATTATTCTGCTCAAAGAAATGGTATCGTGAAGCACTGAGTTCGGGTTTCAAGTACCTGAATTTGGGGGCGTCACATATATCGTATTTATATAGTATAAATACCACATTATTCTCTTATCATTAATATTTATTTAATATTAAATATTAATGAAAATTATAACATAATATTATAATATATTTATAATATTTTAAAGTATTTTTAATACCTTAATTTCTCATTTAAATAATTTTAAATATTTAAATCCATTATCTAGTAATTGACATTAATATTAAAATATTAATATTTTCATGACAAAATATCAAAAGTTATATTTATAACTCAAAATATTTTTCTAATCCTTAAATCATTTTTATATGATTTTTAAAGCATTAATTCTAATTTTCCATAATTTATTTAATATATTCATTAAATAAATCAATTACCATTAATATTAATTAATTAATTAAATGTCTCAAAAAATATTAAAAGTCATTAGAAATAACTTAAAATATTTTCTAACACCATAATATATTTTTAAATAATTTTTCAAGTATTAAACTCATTTTTAAGTAATTTATTTAATATTATAATTAAATAAATTAAATATCATTATTATTCCAAAAATATTAAATATTTATGAAATATATTTAGAATAATTAAAAACTAATTTTTAGGCCTTAAAATAATTTTTAGGAATTTATTTTGTATTTTTCATAATTAAAAACTAATTTTCTCTAATTATTAAATAAAATAATTAATTCTCAGAAAATAAAGTGTCACTAAAGGGCCCTATAGCGACAGAACCGTAGCTATAGGTGTTCTTAAGCATGTCAGAACCTTCAAAGGCAGTCACAAGGGTGCTAGGTTTGACCACTCACAGATCATAGATCTTAAGGTTTCTGGGTTTGTGATTTAGTTAGGATTATAGTCCTAATGTAATACTAAAATCACCAACTGGTTTCATAGCAATTACATCACATAACAAAGAGATCTAAGCCTCCAAAAATCATGTCAGACGTGTTCTTGAGTTTCTGGGTTGCCTAGAAACTCAAGCAATGTCGAGGGTCTCTATTTGAACCCTGATTAATCCGGTCTCTGGTCATGTGCTAAGTGGTTTTATGATACCAAATGATAGTACTTATGTCGTAGCACAAGACTATAACACTAGTTCAGTCAAACAACATAACAGGTGAGAGATCAAGGTCGGTCAAAGGCTTGTCAGAAGCTGTTCTTCACGATTTTTAGGTTTTCCAGATTTCGTCATAGGCAGTTGGTTAACGCTACTTTGACCATGATAAATTTTTATTCTATACATGATATGGGTGATCTAAGGACATGATTGTATAGTCCTCATGTCAGACTATAACATCAAAACAACAACATGGCTTAATCACTTAAACACAGTAAGATCTAAGGCTTTGAAAAGTTTGTTAGAGCTTTCTGGGTTTCTGGGTTTACCCAGATTTTTAGTTTTCGTGGTCGGTAACCTGACTTTGACCACTTATATCTGGAGATCTAGACATGGTATGGACTTGATTCCACTTCCAGTCTACTGTCCTCATGACAGAGAACAAATCTATAACATCTAACACATATAACACTTAACATATACAGATCTAGAGGCCCTGACATATGGTTGTCAGGCCTTAAAATTGGGGTTCTAAGTCAGTTTGAAAACTTGATTTTTTGGCTTCTAGATGTTATGGATCCTTGATGTTATATCTTGGATCACTAAATAACATCTTGTAAAATAACTTTAACCAATAACTAACAACATCTAACATCAAATACATAGATTTACAAGAGTTAGGGTTTTATATCTTTATGCTTTGATTTTGATTTCTGATCTTGATGTTCTGTCCTTGGTAAACTGAGAACTGATATTGCTTTATCTTTTGGTCTTACTCTTTCTCAACATTTCAAAAATATAGAGAGAGAAGGTTTAGGTTCATATGCTAAGTAAAGTAAGTATTTTACTTAACCTTTATCTTTGATTTTTGGATTGAATGAATGTAATGTTGCAAGGTGGCACCAAAGATCAGATATGGGAAGATATTACACACATGGGATAAGTCTTGGAGTGATGACTCACAAGATTTTACAAATCTTTTGCTTAAGTTTTAAGAAAAAGGGTATTTCGGTCATTTCGCACCTACTAAGGGTAATTTGGTCTTTTCCCCTATAAATTGAAGGGTATTTTGGACATTTCCCTTTTATTCCATAACTTATTACACTTAAGCTTTTATTCTTAACATTTGAGTTCCCGAATTAGGGTTTCTAAATTCCCAGAACTAAAATTAGGGTTTCCAAACGTATCGTTAGGGTTTCTAAACAATCGTTACAGTTTTCTAACTTAATTACCATATTATTATCATAACTTTAGGGTTTGTCACAAACATAACTTATCTGATCAAGATTTGATACTTATCCACAACTATACACATAAAAAATTATTGTTCACATATATGATCACATATACCGACTCGTATACACTTAGATACTTAACCTTGATAATTCTTCACAAGAATTTTGAAATCCTTAAAATTCCTTCACAGAAATGTCAAATCCATATACTCATTTTCAGTCTAGGTCTATCATATAACATTTAATCCATCATTACAGATTTAAATAAATTATCAAAATTCTCGGGTTGTCACGGTTTTAAATAGATTTACCCAAACAAGGCTTAAAATATTAAGTCTTTATTTTAAAGAGTTTTTGCCAAACAAAGCCTTATGTCTTTTGAATTTTGAATTTCAATTATAATAAATAAAATATATTTATAATCTATATACGTTTACTTTTTTGTAATTATTATATTAAGTATACGTAGTATGGCTATTAGTTATTTGTTTTACGCTTAACTAAGAATTGGCATTATTCTATGATACAGAAAAAGAGTTTTGGCTTAAGAGGTAGAGAGAGAAATTGAGAAAGTTTGAAAGAGACTTGAGAGATTTCTGTGTTTTTGAGAAATTCTTTGTGGTTAACAAGGATTATTTAAAGAAAGAGAAGGTATTTTCCATAACTTTGATATATATATATATATATATATATATATATATATATATATGTGTGTGTGTGTGTGTGTGTGTGTGTGTGTGTGTTTTACGACATAATTCCTAAGTTTTGTGAATTCAATTTTTGAAATTTATTTTATGCAACTGATTACTTGTGATTGTATGTGTGTGTGGTGATTAGAACTAGTATTTAGACAAGAAATTGTATGCTAATTATGTTTAAGAAGGAAGAAAAGTATTTACAGTGTATGTTTTTATATATGGCTTGTGAAAGTACAAAATTTGGTGGTTAATTTAGAAACCAAAATGTAATTTGAGCCTTGGATATGTTAGTTCATTAAGAAACAAAGAGAACGTAGTTTTAATGAGTTAATTTGGACAAGAATTGTGATCACAGTGATGATTTTTGTAAAGGATGTCAAAAATGGTGTTTTGTATAAAACATGGAATTTAAAGGATTTCAATTAGTTGTAGTTGTTGTTTAATTGTTCTAAGTTATTATATATGTGAGGAATCTTGTTTGTATGAGTCCTATGTCAATTGGGTATGCTTAATTTACTATTTTGTGTATGAAATTCGTGATAGTTGGCTTAAAACAGAGTCAAAACTCGCGTTACGCAAAAGCTGCATCTTTGGTCTTAGAGTGCTGGTGTGGCTTCCTTAAGCTTGGTGGTGCTGCTGCCACGCATGGTGATGGCGGACTCTAAAGTAATTATGGCGTGATCAGCGCCCAAGAGTCGATCGAGACCAGTGAAGTTTGCTACTTCTGCAGACTTTGGACACCCATTGTAACTTAATCTAATGTTATGTTAGTGTGAGAAACATGTAATGAAAAGGTTAAAACAGAATCGTATCATGTGGTTAGTAATTCTAAAGTGTAAAATTTGTAAGTTGTAAAAATGATACATTATGATTTAAGAAACTTAATGAATAATGAATAAGTGTTGTGAAATCAACACTTGTGATTCTAATGGATGATCGAGTTGAGGGGGAGCCTCAAGAAGTCTCTATGTCAGAAAAGGCTGCAGCTGAGGAGGAATTGCCAAGAGATCATCATCAATCTTCCTCAATCCCTCAAGAGATTCTAGCTTCAGAAACTGTAGAAATGGAAAGGATTGAAGCTATGGAGGATGAGAGAGAAGAAGAGCAAAGAAGTCAAGTGGAGATAATATATATAGTGGAAACTTCAAATGAAGACAGAGAAGAAGTAGAGGATAATGAAGTTGAGATTATTATAGTGGGTTGTGATGGATATAGGAGAGCCAACTACAATCAACTATTCTCCTATCTACCCTTTCACAGAGCCCAAATCCTCAACTCCTAGGATCACATGTTCTGGAACTTCAAAGCCTATCCAGCAATCTCAGTGCTAGTCCATAGATTCCCAGGCAACCTCACTTTTGCCCTCTTCAAGCCCACAGACTTGGATATTTAGTCACAAAGACAAGGACACTTTACCCTCAGATGCTCAGATGATTGACGTTTGTTAACATGTGCTGCTAAGTTGGCGTTAAGCTTTTCTTCTCAAGTACTTAGCAGCTCGAACTTTGAATATTAGATTGTTGAGTCCATTTTTTTCCTTTTGGCAGAGATTTTGGCTTTTTGATCAAGATGTTCAACACTTTCAAAGTTGAATCCTTGTAGCCTTTTATACTATATTGAATAATCTTCCCGTTGTAATATGTTCGTTGCTGCATTTAATGCTTTGATGTATTAGGATGCTTGATGTTGACTGTAATGACCCCAAATTTTGAATAAAACCACATTTGACTTTGGTCGTTAACAACATCTTCACATTCGAACTTTATATCATTATTTGATAATATAATCAATAAAATACGGAATAATAAAAACTTTTCAGTTTTCATTCTTTACTTTCCCTCGTATCCTAACCTTTACAATTACATTACTTAGAATCATACTTAATTTATGATTCACTTCATCAGAGTTAAAATAAATTTTACATCTAAAATTGACATCTTTTATGTATAGCGAATAATTCAAAGTCAGCAAATCTCTTAGAACCTTAAACATGGTTCAAACAATACTTTCAATCAAAGTAAATTGTCCTTTCGCTTTACTTCTGATTCTTCTCACTCAAATAGCACATGACATTACCTTGAATCTTTAACATGTAAAAATGGTTATTTGCAAGATTGACCTCGACAACCCAGCAAATCTAACTGTTTTTATACATCACATAGCACATAATATCATGCTCAGATTATACATCATAATCATTTAACTAAACATGTCATACATGTTATACTTCATATATCAAATAAAGATTGAGTTCTATAACTCAATTAACTTAGTCATAAATTGACTTTCACCGTATATAAAGAATCATATGCGATTCCACATGCGTATAGCAGTCTAGATTACAAATAATCAACTACCAAGTTCATAAAACAGATAGGAACTGAAAGGATTGCCTGGTTTGTTGATTACCAACTACAGACCACTTTGCATTTATCCTACGTCAGTTTAGAAGTTTATATACACATGCATCAGTTACACATACAATTAAATCAATTAGATTACATTGATTATTAGTCTTTATTTTAAAGCATTTCCTTTTAATCATCACTCGATGTTCAATCGAGTGTTTAAGGTTTGTCATAACTCCATATTATTAGTCAAATGTTCAATAAACTTAATTAAGGTAAATAAAGTAAACCTTTATTTTATCTTCCTTCACATTTCCCTTTGTTTGACATTTAACATTTAGTTAAGTCATTAAGTTAACCTTCATCTCGTATACCTTTATACTTCTCTTTTTAATCGATACATAACATTTGGTTAAGTCGATATATCCCATTACTACAACACTTTAAATGTATTACACTTGTTAACACTCATTAAGTTAACATTTGTCTTATAATTCTTTATACCTTTCTCTTGATAGACACTTAACGTTTGGTTAAGTCGTCATAGTTAACCTTAAACCATATTAGATGTACTTACTTAAGTTAACACTCGTCTTAGGGGTTCCTTCACGTCCCTCTATAATTGTCACTTAACATTCGGTTAAGTCTTTAAAGTCTATATTTACATTGTATTAAATGTATATTAGGTTTATTTAATTTAATTAGGAACCTTCATATCATGCTTCTAAAATTCTTCGTTTAAAGTATTACTTAACATCTAGTTAAGTCTTTAAGATATTCCATTTTATCACGTTATGTGAATAAGGTTTATTATTATTAATTAAATAAACATTCTCGCTGTAGACACTCGAAATTTTCTGCATACCTGTTACTGAAATTGCAGGAGGGCAGATTCGTCTTTTAGAGATAACCCTGGAAGACAACTCATATCCAGTCCGGATACTACCAGAGGTTCAGTCTCAACCCCGGAACACACACCGGGAGTATCAGTTCCAACCTCAGAGATGACCCCGAGGCATGCAGTTCCAATACCGGAAATTCCACCGAAGAAGACCAATCCATCTCGGAGATAACCCCGAGATATTTAGTCTCAATCCCAACACTGGGAGTAGCAGCTACCAACCTTGGAGATAACCCCAAGGAGTGCAGTTCTGGAGATAACCCAAAAAATGCTTATTTTAAATGCAATTAGCTTCAACCTCGACACTCACACAAAGGCACTCAGTACAAGACCCATAGATAACACCAGGAAGACAGGCACACCTCAGAGATGACACTGAGGACCTTCAACACTTGCAGCAGTCCAATCTCAGAGATAACCATGAGCAACGTCTGCTTTATCAGCCCAAACCGGTGAGGGGAAAAGTCGTCATCTTGCCACCTTGACGTCACATCGCGCTGTCTCAACATTTTATACATACATTTCTACACAGCAATGTCCCACAAGAACTAAGGAGGTCCAATCCCAAGTGACTATTACGTGGGACAACATATAGATTTTGAAGCTTGAAGACCAGAGGGCATGGTCCCATCTTCCTGACTTCGTACAACCTCTAATCCCATGTTATTGTGTAACTCTCGACAACGGCAGTCCGAAATAGGTCTTACATACCTCAGTCGGATGCCCGAATTGAAATTCTAAAAGTTCGAGCGGATATTATAGTGCATACGTGCACGTACTTTGAGATGGTGGGACTCGCAAATCCCAGAGAAACCCGGCCAGCCTCAAGTACAACTGCGGCCTAGCCGCAGGTACTTGCGGCTCCCCCCTATAAATAGAGGGCTTGGGGTGGCCATTTTGTAAGAGAAAAAGGCGAGGAAGCCCTGTCAAATTTCCTCTGTACTCACCCTACACTGAGTGCTTTCTTATTTTAAATACTTGTGAGCTCACATATAACACAGGCGGGAGCCGAGTGTTCATCCCTTTAAAGATATAGAAATCTTCTTTGGAAGCCCACTGTAAGCCTTCTCACACACTTTAAAGCCTTTCTCTTCATCTTTGTACACACTATTATTCACGTTCAGAGTGTTGCTGTGTTTGCCGGACTTGATGCGTGGTTTTATTTCAGTTTGTACATACATATATATATATATATATATATATTATATATATGGACTAACATTATCGAGTTATGCCTTGATTGAGCCTAGACTTGATGCGGAGAGTTTATTTGTTTTGTATATATATATATATATATATATATATATATATATATATATATATATATATATATATATATATATATATACTGTGTGTCGAACATTGTTCGATAAGCACGGATTTTACATCCGGAGCATTTACTACTTTAATATATATATATTTATATATATTAACTGTTGTCGAACTTTGTTCGATGAGCCTAGATTTTACATTCGGTGCATTTACCGCTTTTATATATATATATATATACATTTAGTCCTTTGGAGTTTACTACCGTGGCGGTTGCCTATCTTCTGATTTTCTTTACTTTTCGTCACTTTGGAGTTCACTTCATGGCGGTTGATTGCTTTTACAACTTTATTTACATTTCTAATCCCCCATGGAGTTGCTTCGTGGTGGTTGATCATGTCTGTATATATATATTTCTGACTTTTATATATATACGCCTTCTACTGCTTTATTACAATTGCGACATCATGTTGCTTTAGAAATCATGTGATCACTGATTGATCTCTTTGGATCTAGATTCGGTTCTCGTGATGCTTCGCATCTCGAAAAATTAAAAACAATCAAGCCGAACACTTAATAAAAATTGGAGTGTAAAAGGTCTCAATTACTATTGAGCAGACGGGTTTGAAAAACCTCTTTTCTAAAACATCACTGCCATATCTTGTTTAAAACTGAATTTTTACACAAATTCACACCATGTGTATATAGGTGCGAACGAGGCCTCACACTACTTCCAAATTATTGCACATTGATCCACACACACACACACACATTCATATAACAATTTCTTGAAAAGTGGCGGTCACCGTGGTAACACGAATGTTGGGGGGGGGGTGCCTAACACCTTCTGTAAGACCCCAGCTTTTATAAATAAAGATGAATTTTTCTATAAATATTATTTTTGAATATTATGGAATAAATTTGATATAATGTTATAGTTGTGGGTAATATTTATAAATTTTGCAAAGTATGCAAGTTGTTATAAAATATTCGTTTGGTGGGGAATATTCTTTTTGTTAGGAATATTAAATACAATGGCTCAATCATTGGTGGACCCCACAACATTATTATTCGGATTGAGAAAGCGACAAAAATATTTTTATAAAAATAACGGCGGAGGTGTTACTGAATTAAAAGCGTTGAACTACCCGGTGGTAAAAATACGATGTCTGGCGTGGTTGCGTAGTAGCACACGGTATGATGATTATTGATGCTTACGTGAAAAGTCACTTCATTTATGCTCAATTATTTACTACGATAATTCACGCATCATATCTCTTATATTATTGATTCAATTATTGTCACGATATCATCGTATAATATGTTATAGTATTAAATCAATAATTGAGGCGACAAGTTATAAATGATTAATAATTGTTGAAAGATTAAATATGTGTTGATGAAAAAAAAAAATGATTTGTGGTAAGTTTGATTTTTTTATGGGGGCTCATATGTCATCATCTAAGAGTCTCTTCGTCGATAGTATTTACCTTCGTCAATAGTAATTACCTTCGTCGATAGTAATTACCCTTGTGAATAGTATTTACCTTAAATCGATAGTAATTACCTTCGTCGATAGTAATTACCCTTGTGAATAGTATTTACCTTCGTCGATAGTAATTACCTTCGTCAATAGTAATTACCCTTATGAATAGTATTTACCTTCGTCGATAGTATTTACCTTCGTTAATAGTAATTACCTTTACCAGACGTCGAACCACTTGTCGTTTCACATTACTGAGCGTCGAACCACTTGTCGTTTCACATTACTGGAGCGTCCAAACCAATTCGTCAAGCCACTTGCCTTTTTCACACGGCGGTGCTAAGCTAGAAATCTTCTATAAATAGAGGCCTAGGGCTTCATTATTTTCACTTAATTCATTCAAGCTATAGAGAGAAAGTATAGTAGAGAATAAGAGAGAAAGAAGAAGAGTATTTTGTTACTACACCGCTGCAGATATTCAATCTCCTACCAAATGTAAGGGGTGTTATTCTTTCTTATTCATGAAGAGAAGCATTGTTATTCCATTGCTTATTATTACATTGGAATAACTTTTGTATAAGTGGTTTACCCTATACTTGGTGACATTCTTCTATTATTACATTGGAACATCCATGCATGTGTGTGTTTTACAGGACTGGTTAAAATCTTTATTATTATTACATTGGAACATCACATGCGTGTGTTTTACAGGACCGGTTAAAATCTTTATTATTCATTGGAATAACTTTGTATAAGTGGTTTACCCTATACTTGGTGACATTCTTCTATTATTCATTGGAACATCACATCTGTGTGTTTTTACAGGACTGGTTAAAATCTTTTATTATTTACATTGGAATATCCTATCGTGTGTTTTACACCGGATGCGGTTCCATCTTTATTATTACTCGTTGGAACATCCTCGTCGGTGTGAATTTCACGACTTTGGTTAGATTATTTATTATTTACATTGGAATAACACATGCATGCGATCTTATCGCATGCATGGTGATTTCTTTTGTTATTCCATCCTTTATTATACCCAGTTGGTTAAAACTTTGACTTCTATACTCCATGAAATTAGTAGAATATCCTTGATATTTGCGTTTCATCCGATATCTTTTCATGGAAATATTCTTACGATCATTCTTGAATTTTACTAATTTGGACGTTAATAATTCTGGATAAAATAATTCTTGAACTTGTTTTATTGAATTCTTATATCATTGTCATCATCCTCATGTTTATATTTTTTTTTAAAGTCATACGTGGCACATGTAGTGCATAGATGGACTTGGTATGATTATGACCGAGAGACTATTCGATTGTAATCATGACCGTAATGTTACAAATGATGTGGTAAAAATCCTCGATTGGTAGTAGTGCATTGATGGACGATTGTTGGCATGATCATGACCATTAATGAATACACAAATATTCTTGGCCCGTAGTGCATGAATAATTGTGGTCGTGATACTAAAGAATATCCTTGGTAGTAGTGCGAGGGGTGATTCGATGATGTGAAATATTTATTAAAGTGAGTCTCAACTATAAGCGATGATGAAAAACCTTTAAAACCTAAAAGATAGTAGACTTTATTTTCTACTTGACTCTTTTAATGGATTGCATATTCATTGCAGATTAAACCGGTTGTCTATTGTATTTTATCGGTTTAACATTATTGAAGACTATTGATAATTTATTACGCATTATCTTAGTCATAATAATATTTCTTCTTTGGGCTAGTTGAGCTCACCCTTTCTTTCCTTTGTTCTCTTTGAAATGATAATATATTTGGGACGAGTCGGAAGCAGTGATGGTCTGAAGATAGCATTAGTAGTCCCTCACTATTCGTAAAAATAGTGTGATAATAAGCGTAATGAGGACTTTTTATTTGAGTTTGTATAATATCTAGTAAGCGATATTTGTATTTAAACTCACGATTTATGTCGTATTATTACATACAGCAGTTATGTTAATAAGTTGTTTTTAAATTACGTACCATATGTAAGTGTCGACCCAAGATGGGTGATGTATACCTAATTTTGGGGGCGTCACGGTTGGTATCGAGCTTAGGGATATGATCCTGGCTAAGATGTGAGAATAGTACTAGGAGGAGAGACGGGAATACCTTCGTTAGTATGACCTACCTAAGTTTATGTGATATTTTATTGGTTGGTCGGAAGATAGGGATAATTTGTTACATGTCAATTAACCTTTTGTTTTGTGGCGATATCGAAAATGACATCTCGAGAATGTTGAGAATAGCAATGGGTATGAGCGATTGTTGATTCACCACATATCAATAATCGAGGATAATGTGCATCGGAAGGCGACAATCCTCATGCAAACAACAACAACGACCAAATGACGAATGATCAAATGTTAGAGGCTTTATGCAATTTATGCAAGCAATGAAGAGAGCGACTCGTCCAAAACGTAGGTGGAAACACGGAAAACTCTCAAGGCGGTCACCGCTAAACAATTTAAGGAGCTGGGACCACCGGAGTTTAAGGAGAGCCAAAACCACTTCTAGTGGAAGCATGGATAAAGCAGATTACCAAGATATTTGATGTCTTGGGATGCTCAGGAGCAAAAGGTTCCCTTCACGCCTTTATGTCAAGCGCGGAGAGGCGGATTCTTGGTGGGAATCGGTAAAGCGTACTCAACCAAATTTGTCATTGAAGATATCTTGGGAGAAGTTCCAGAGTCATTCAACGACAAATACTTTCACGAAAGTATTCGCCACATGAAGGAGGTGGAGTTTATCAAGTTGGAACAAAATAATATGGCCAGAGTGTCATGATACGAGGCAAAATTTGCGGAGTTATCACGGTTCGTCCCACTTGGTGGATAATGAAAGAGAATGGCGCGAATGTTTTTAAGAGGTTTGAAGCGGGAGATACGTCGACATCTTATTTCTCATAAAAGCGTGTTTGTATTAGAGATGTTGTAAATAGGGCTCGATTAGTGGAGCGCGATAATGAGTCAACGCAACTAAAAAGAAGCGGTAAGGCAAAATTATAATACCAATGAGAATAGTCATCGAGGCGGTGACAACAAGCGTGGAGGAATCAACAGGCGGATATGGTAACCACTTGGTGGTAATCGAGGCCAAAACAATAAGAATGGACATTTCAAGAAAAGGAGATTCAACAATGATGGAAAGAGGCGTCGACCTGGCACCCATTGTTAAGGAAGGAGAAAGACCACCTATCATATGCTTCAAATGCGGAGGAGAGGGACACATCGATCCAAAGCTGCGTCATGCCAGTCAAAGCATGTTATAATTGTGGAAGAGAAGGTCACTTAGCTCGATTTTGTCGTTCAGAAGACAAATTCAGCTAGGATGGAGGCACCAAAGGCCATCCGGAAAATTCAAAACCCATTAGTCTGCAAGGAGAGCATTTGTTGTGACCTCCCAAAGAGCAAGGAATCCGAATGAGGTCATCACGGGTAAGCTTATCATAAACTCTAATGAAGTCTATACTTTATTTGATCTGGGTTCTACCCATTCTTTTATTTCTCCTACTTGCGCTCATCGATTAAATTTGACTCAGGAGAAATTAGACTTTGACTTATCTGTGGAAACTCCGTTGGGAGAAACCTTCATTACATCCCTTTGTTTATAAGTCTTGTTTGGTTCAAATCGGTACCCTCACATTACACCGTCGATCTTATTTCATTAAAAATA
Organism: Panax quinquefolius; assembly: GCA_020205615.1. NCBI lineage: Eukaryota > Viridiplantae > Streptophyta > Magnoliopsida > Apiales > Araliaceae > Panax > Panax quinquefolius. The sequence continues at coordinate 70,370,001 of CM035169.1, read as the reverse complement.
CTTGCATTTGACGCGTGATTCTAGGGATTGATTGGTTAACTACTTATCATGCAAAAATTGATTGTTTTCGTAAGGTTGTTAGCTTTCATATTCCTAACCAACCTATTATGCGAATTCAAACGACCAAACCATTAAAATCAATCACGGTCATCTCAAGCCATAAAGCTATTCGTTTATTGAAAAAGCGGATGTCAAGCTTTCTTAGCTCATGTCATGATTTAAATAAAAATACGTCGGTTTTAAGCGATATTCCTATTGTTAATAAATTCACGACGTATTCCTCAAGAACTTCTGGCCTACCCCAGGCGTGAAATTGAATTTTGTATCGACCTTGAACCCGGTACAAAACCTATTTCCAAAGCCCCATATCGAATGGCTCTATTTAACTTCCAGGAGTTAAAGACCCAACTGCAGGAATTGTTAGACATTGGCTTTATTCGTCCTAGTACTTCTCCTTGGGGTGCTCCTGTTCTATTCGTGAAGAAGAAAGATGGGAGTATGCGACTTTGTATTGATTATCGGGAGTTGAATCACGTCACCATCAAAAATAGGTATCCATTGCCACGTATTGATGACTGTTTGACCGATTGCAAGGAGCCAAATTCTTTTCAAAGATTGATCTTCGTTAGGATATCACCAATTGAAGATTAGAAGCCGTGACATTCCAAAGCGGCTTTCAGAACTTCGATGCGGGCATTATGAATTCCTAGTCATGTCCTTTGGATTGACTAATGCTCCTGCTGCCTTCATGGATATGATGAACCGAGTATTCAAGGAATATTTAGATCACTTTGTGGTCGTCTTTATTGATGACATCCTTATTTATTCCAAAAGCCGTGAAGATCATGAGCAACACTTGAGGCTGACACTCCAAAAGCTTCGTGAATATAAGCTTTATGCCAAGTTGAAGAAATGCGAGTTCTGGCTTGAAGAAGTAGCATTCCTTGGGCACGTGGTATCAAGTCATGGAATATCTGTTGACCCAAAGAAAGATTGAAGCTATTCAAAGTCGGGAACAACCTAAATCGATGATAGAAGTCACGTAGCTTTCTCGGTTTAGCTGGTTATTATCGGAGATTCGTGGAAGGATTTTCTCGAATCGCTATTCCATTGACTCAGCTGACTCGGAAAGATACAAAGTTCGGTTGGAGCGAAGAATGTGAGAAGAGTTTTCAAGAACTCAAGAGGAGACTTATTTCAAAGACTGCTACGACAATACCATCCGGCTCGGAGGATTTGTCATCTCTGGTGATGCTTGAGCAGCAAAGGTTGGGATGTGTTCTCATGCAACATGGAAAAGTAATAGCCTATGCCTCATGACAACTCAAAGAATATGAGAGGAATTATCCTACTCATGATCTAGAGTTAGCAATTTGTTATCTTTGCACTTAAAATTTGGAGGCATTACTTGTATGGGGAGAAAGTGGAGATCTTTACGGATCATAAAAGCCTCAAATATTTCTTCACTCAAAAGGAACTCAACATGCGACAACGACGTTGGCTTGAAGCTGATTGAAAGATTATGATCATACCATCAATACCATCACGAAAAGCGAACGTGGTAGGCGGCGCATTGAGTAGAAAATCATATGCAAATCACGAGTGCGATATTGTCGTATAAAGGCCCATTTTGTGTGACTTGCAAAGGATGGAGATAGAATTAAAGACTCGAGGGGACGCATGTGATGATAGCGAGTATCTGAGTAGAAGCCGACTTTAATTGATAAAGTTAAAGTCGCTCAAGCTACGGACACGGAGGCGATGCGTATGAGGAAGAAAGTGCAAGAAGGTGCTATCTGGGAAGCAAGAATCGATGAAGAAGGAATACTTGAGTCAACTCCGGACTTTGTGTTCCTAACGACCACGATTTAAAGTATAATATCATGATGGAGGCACACAACACACCATTTTGCAATCCATCACAGGAGTACCAAAATGTATCATGATATTCGTCCATACATTTTGGTGGAGCAATATGAAGAGAGAGATGTATTTGTTTATCTCAAGGTGTCTAACTTGTCAACGAGTTAAAGCGGAGCATCAAGTACCAAAAGGTCCATTGCAACCACTTGAAATTCGAGAATGGAAGTGGGAGCACATTACCATGGATTTCGTTCACGGGTCTTCCTAAGGTTTCTCAAGGCATTGATGCGATTTGGGTCATTGTTGATAGGTTGACCAAAGTCCGCTCATTTCTTACCGATCGAGAAACTTATACACTTGAACGTCTTGCTCGTATGTACATAAAGCGAGATTGTAAGATCGCATGGTATGCCGGTATCCATAGTTTCGATCGAGACCCAAGATTCACTTCACAATTTTGGGTTAGTTTGCAAAAAGCTATGGGCGCAGACTTACGATTTGCTTTGGCATATCATCCCTCGACGGACGGACAATCGGAGAGGACTATTCAAACTCTTGAAGATCTATTAAGACTACGTGTGTCCTTGATTTCAAGGGAGTTGGGACAAGTTCTTACCATTGGTGGAGTTTTCCTACAAACAAGCAGTTATCAAGCAAGTATTGGCATGGCTCCATTCAAGCGTTGTATGGAAGAAAAGTGTCGTTCTCGATATCTTTGGGATGAGGTGGGTGAAGCAACGTTGTTGGGGACCGGAGTTGAGTACGTATGACTACGGAAAAGATTCAAACGATCCGACAACGTATAAAAACCTCACAAAATCGACAAAAGAGTTATGCTGATCTTCATCGAAAGGACGTGGAATTCGATATAGGAGATCATGTGTTGTTAAGAGTTGCTCCATGGAAAGGAGTTACAAGATTTGGAAGGAGAGGAAAACTTAATCCTCGATTCATCGGTCCATTTTAATCCTCGATCGAGTAGGAAGGCGTGGCCTATAGACTCGCTTTTCTGCGCCAAATATGTCTCGTGTTCATAACGTTTTCACATATCTATGTTACGTAAATATGTGAAAGACCGAACCATATTATTGAGTTAGAACCAGGACGAAATAGCGGAAGATTTGACGTATGAAGAGGTTCTGTTCAAATTTTGGATAAGAAGGAACATATTCTACGCTTCCAAGGTTATACCTCAAGTCAAAGTTTTATGGAGGAACCACGATGTTGAGGAAATGACTTGGGAGTTAGAATCGAAATGAAATCAAGGTATCCTTACCTCTTCGACATACCAGTATCGTACCCTAATTTCGAGGGCGAAATTTCATAAGAAGGGAGGTTGTAAGACCCCGACTTTTATAAATAAAGATGAATTTTTCTATAAATATTTTTTTGAATATTATGGAATAAATTTGATATAATGTTATAGTTGTGGGTAATATTTATAAATTTTGCAAAGTATGCAAGTTGTTATAAAATATTCGTTTGGTGGGGAATATTCTTTTTGTTAGGGAATATTAAATACAATGGCTCAATCATTGGTGGACCCCACAACATTATTGTCGGATTGAGAAAAGCGACAAAAATATTTTTATAAAAATAACTACGGAGGTGTTACCGTTAAAAGCTGTTGAACTACCCGGTGGTAAAAAAGTACGATGTCTGGCGTGGTTGCATAGTAAGCACACGGTATTGATTATTGATGCTTACGTGAAAAGTCACTCATTTATGCTCAATTATTACTCTGAAGAATTACATCATATCTCTTATATTATTGATTCAATTATTGTCACACGATATCATACGTATAATATGTTATAGTATTAAATCAATAATTGAGGCGACAAGTTATAAATGATTAATAATTGTTGAAAGATTAAATATGTGTTGATGAAAAAAAAATGATTTGTGGTAAGTTTGATTTTTTTATGGGGCTCATATGTCATCATCTAAGAGTCTCTTCGTCGATAGTATTTACCTTCGTCAATAGTAATTACCTTCGTCAATAGTAATTACCCTTGTGAATAGTATTTACCTTAAATCGATAGTAATTACCTTCGTCGATAGTAATTACCCTTGTGAATAGTATTTACCTTCGTCGATAGTAATTACCTTCGTCGATAGTAATTACCCTTATGAATAGTATTTACCTTCGTCAATAGTATTTACCTTCGTTAATAGTAATTACCTTTACCAGACGTCGAACCACTTGTCGTTTCACATTACTGGTGCGTCGAACCACTTGTCGTTTCACATTCTGAGCGTCTAAACCGGTCGTCAAGCCACTTGCCTTTTCACACGGCGGTGCTAAGCTAGAAATCTTCTATAAATAGAGGCCTAGGGCTTCATTATTTTCACTTAATTCATTCAAGCTATAGAGAGAGAAAGTATAGAGAGAATAAGAGAGAAAGAAGAAGAGTATTTTGTTACTACCTCACTTTGCGATATTCAATCTCCTACCAAATGTAAGGGTGTTATTCTTTCTTATTCATGAAGAGAAGCTGTTGTTATTCCATTGCTTATTATTACATTGGAATAACTTTGTATATAAGTGGTTTACCCTATACTTGGTGACATTCTTCTATTATTCTGTTGGAACATCACATACGTGTGTTTTACAGGGACTGGTTAAAATCTTTATTATTATTCTGTTGGAACATCACATGCATGTGTTTTACAGGACTGGTTAAAATCTTTATTATTCTGTTGGAATAACTTTGTATAAGTGGTTTACCCTATACTTGGTGACATTCTTCTATTATTACGTTGGAACATCACATGCATGTGTTTTACACCGGACTGGTTAAAATCTTTATTATACATTGGAATATCCTCCTATCGTGTGTTTTACAGGATGCGGTTCCATCTTTATTATTACATTGGAACATCCGCTTGGGTGTGAATTTCACGACTGGTTCCGTTATTTATTATTCATTGGAATAAACTTTTATGCATATGCTACATCATCGCATGCATGGTGATTTCTTTTGTTATTCCATCCTTTATTATACCCGGTTGGTTAAAACTTTGACTTCTATACTCCATGAAATTAGTAGAATATCCTTGATATTTTGCGTTTCATCCGATATCTTTTCATGGAAATATTCTTACGATCATTCTTGAATTTTACTAATTTGGGCGTTAATAATTCTGGATAAAATAATTCTTGAACTTGTTTTATTGAATTCTTATATCATTGTCATCATCCTCATGTTTATATTTTTTTTTAAAGTCATACGTGGCTGTAGTGCATAGATGGACTTGGTATGATTATGACGAGAGACTATTCGGTGTAATCATGTGGTAGTAATGTTACAAATGATGTGGTAAAAATCCTCGATTGGTAGTAGTGCATTGATGGGCGATTGTTGGCATGATCATGACCATTAATGAATACACAAATATTCTTGGCGTAGTAGTGCATGAATAATTGTGGTCGTGATACTAAAGAATATCCTTGGGTAGTAGTGCGGGGTGATTCGATGATGTGAAATATTTATTAAAGTCGAGTCTAATTTATAAAGCGATGATGAAAAACCTTTTAAAACCTAAAAGATAGTAGACTTTATTTTCTACTTGACTCTTTTAATGGATTGCATATTCATTGCTGCAGATTAAAACTGGTTGTCTATTGTATTTTATCGGTTTAACATTATTGAAGACTATTGATAATTTATTTCGCATTATCTTAGTCATAATATTTCTTCTTCGGGCTAGTTGAGCTCACCCTTTCTTTCCTTTGTTCTCTTGAAATGATAATATATTTGGGACGAGTGGGAAGCGAGTGATGGTCGAAGATAGCATTAGTAGTCCTCACTACTATTCGTAAAATAGTGTGATAATAAACGTAATGAGGACTTTTTATTTGAGTTTGTATAATATCTAGTAAACGATATTTGTATTTAAACTCACGATTTTATGTCGTATTTGTACCACAGCAGTTATGTTAATAAGTTGTTTTTAAATTACATACCATGTAAGTGTCGACCCAAGATGGGTGATGTATACCTAATTTTGGGGGCGTCACACCTTCCCTCCACATAATCAAGTCCCGGACCCTAATGAATCTGGTTTCACCGACCAGTTTAGCGATGTCATGTCCTTTGGGTCAATCTATAAACCTTTTCTCGGTTGTGTTGGTACAACCATATAAAACCAACAATTTGGCGACTCTTATCAGTCCATCATGAGAGCATGACACATGTCGAACCTTTTTCACTTGTTTTTTCAAACAAATCTCACCTAACATGAGAACACCAAAGAACAAGTAATGGAAAGGGACAAATAAAAATCCCGACGTCGATAGGTGGTGACTCTGCTGGGGACTCCAGTAAGAGGACTATTACAAGCTTTTCAAAACAGTTATATGCTTGTGTGTGAATGTTGCATTTACATTTATGATGAATGTGTACAAATGCATATATTTTTCTGCGCTTAATGCTTTACACTATATCTGCTTGTGATATTAGTGCTTCGCACATGTCATCATTTTCATAAACGGTGAGACACGTTGTATATGAATGTATGTTGTGTGGTTCCTCCACCAGGAGGCTATCCTGTCGGTATTTGATTACTGGACTCTCGTAGGAAGACTAATTCCAATGAGGCTCAGGAAAGGCACCACCCAAATTCGCTCTAGTTGAAAGACCGAATTAACTTCCCGTCAAGTAAATTACGATGATTTGGGAACCTTCATGCCAAAAAGCCACGAGAGTAACCTAAGATAGGTCAGCCTCTGATAAACCAAACACGGAGGAAAGTCTCTTCATGCTTTCTCATTTTAAATTACTTGTAAAAATAATTACTTGTAATTTCATTCCATATTCATCTCCATGTAATGAGAAATATGAAGAAACATGTATACATACATATTTAAATTAAACATGTTATCCTGGATTACAAACAGCTAACATCCGCCTTGCAGGATAATATTCCTAGAATGGATACATGGCATGTAGACATTTACACATTCCCTAAAGACTAAACTACGCAAGTCTTTTGCAGGGAAGCAATCGGACCTATTACCCGATCAAAGTCCAAAAAGGCCACGAGCCTACATTCAATTATGTCATCACCAGACTAGATTGACCTTAATCCAGTTTCGCGTAAATAATTTGACGGATTAAGTAAACAAATCACAGATTTGGTTGTTCTGCTTAAAGAACTACACCAGTTTACTCAGGGTATGAGGATACCCATACATGTTGAATCCTCTACACAAGGAGGAACCCAAGGTCCTGATAAAGTTATTACAAAACCTGAACTTCAATTGGATACGACCAATAAAATTCATGATATCACCCATCTCAAAGGAGATCCCGACACCAGTGACATCAGGAAGAAAGTCCTTCAAATGGAAGAAACCCTTCGTGCAATTAAAGGAATTGGAGCACACAGAAGTGTTTCATATGCTGACCTTTGTATATTCCCTGGGGTTCATTATCCAGAAAAATTTAAAATCCTGACTTCGAGAAATATGATGTGTTAGGAGTTCCTTATACACATTTGAAGGTGTTCATTGCAGAACTTGGATCTTATGCAGAGGACGAGAAGCTTAGGATGTAGCTGTTCCAAAAGAGTCTGACTAGAGAAGCCCGTTCGTGGTATACTAGATTAGACAACTCAAGGATCCATAGTTGGGAGGAGCTAGCTCACGCCTTCCTCACTCAATACAACTTCCAGTCTCAGATGGCTCCTGACCAGTGTCAGATTACCAAGGTCAAAAAATAGTCCAATGAGTCTTTTAGAGAATATGCTCAAAGGTGGAGGCGCCTAGCTGCTCAAGTTATTCCTTCAATGACGGAAACAGAAATGGTCATGACTTTCATAGACATATAAGAAGCTCCTTTCTATGAAAGATTCTTAGCTGGCATTGGTAAACCTGCTATTGGGAAGACCGTGGATTCATATGGCTGGGGCCGCCCCCTCCATTCTTCATCAACAACTGAAATACATCATTAATGACAGCTAAGTCACAGTCAACGTTGAACCAGAATATCCTAAACAAAGTGACATACCCCTCATCAGTTTCAATTCAGAAGTTGAGCAGGTCAGTTTTCATGCTCTGGAGGTGAGCAACACTCACTATCACCCTATTGGGGCGCCACCTCTCACACCCAAGATTTATGCCGAAGTAATGTCAGCTACTCAAGAAATGATATCTTTGGGTCATCGGTAGGGACAAGGGTGGGTAAAAGTCATCGGTATTAAGCACCGATTCAAGTTATCATCAACTGGGACAAATTGGGATGGCTATTCTGCCGATTCGATCACGAGGAATCCACATAAGCATCATCAGATTCCTCCAACTTCAGTTATACGACGTTTGTCTCCACCTATAAATCCTGAGTCCGCACAACCTCTTGTAAAGGTGCCAGCCAGCGTAATGGCTATGTTATTTCCCAAGCCGATGCCGGTAAGGGAGAAAGAAGTCTTTGTTCCAGACCCTAGAGTGGAGGAAGAGAAACAAAGAATTAAGCAAGACATCGTCAGAATGATGTCAGGCATACACATCATTGTCCATGATGAACATACGAACAGATACACCCTAGACGATGATTGCCTAGACGTAATGGTCATCATTCGGGAGAAGGAGGAGGATGACAACCCCTCTATCACTGCAGTCCACCGGGACTTTGCCCTCGACAATTGGAGCAGCACTCCTTGCATTAGTAGACGAGGGTAAAATGGGCAGGAACTCTTTCTGCCCTGTAGATATCATAATGGCTTACTTTTCTGTACAGTATTAGCAGTTGTTTTGTCAGTACATGCTAACACTGTGTATGATCAAACCATTTCATATATACTAAATGAAAGCATATTTTGTTTCAGGACCTTGAATTTAGAGGTGCATGTACTTGCTGATAAGATCATGCCTCTTCTCCACAAGGATTGTAACTTTGATGTAAAGTTGGATTCACCCTTGATGGAAATACATGAGGACATTGAGGTGCCTCCAGAAATTAAAGAATTGGTCGAAGACAAACCTAAACCCAACCTTGATCAAACCACTTCCTTCAATCTCAGAACCTTAGAAAGCCCTAAGTTAATTCAGATTGGTTCAGACCTTACCCCAAACCAGAGGAATGACATGGTTACGCTACTAACCCAATTCCAGGATGTGTTTATATGGTCTCACAAAGACATGGCGGGTTTGTCCACTGACATTGTTCTTCATCGCCTTCCCATTAAAGATGGATTCAAGCCACTCAAGCAGAAGCTTAGGCGATTGAAACCTGAGCGGAGTTTAAAGGTGAAAGAAGAAATTGTGAAACAATTTCAAGCTGGTATTATCGTGGTGTCCACATATGCTGAATGGATATCCAACATAGTTCCTGTGCCTAAACCCGGAGGAAAGGTATGAGTTTGCATGGATTACTGGGATCTGAACAAAGCTTGCCTTAAAGATAGCTTTCTCATGCCATTTATCCACATTCTCATTGACAATACTGCTCAATACGGCATGTACTCCTTTACGGATTGCTTCGTTGGATACCACCAGATTATGGTTGCTGAGGAAGATCATGAGAAAACTGATTTCATCACGCCTTGGGGAACTTTTTGCTATAGACGATTGTCCTTCAGCCTCATCAATGCTAGAGCTACTTATCAACGAGCTATGATGGCTCTTTTCCAGACTTAATGCATAATGAGATAGAGATCTACGTGGATGACATCATTGTCAAGTCCCGAAGGGAAGAAGATCACTTAGACCATCTCAAAAAGCTTTTCAACAGGCTGCGTAAGTAAAACTTGAAGTTGAATCAAACTAAGTGCGCCTTTGGCGTTAAATCGGGCAAGTTGCTAGGATTCCTAGTCAGCCACAAAGGGATTGAGCTAGACCCCACCAAAATCTAGGCCATAACAGAAATGCCCATTCCTCAAACAGAGAAGGAAATACGGGGATTTTTGGGAAGAATCAACTTCATCAGCAGGTTTATTTCTCAACTCACAACAACCTGTCAGCCTATCTTCAGGTTGTTAAGGAAGAACTCCTCCATGAAATGGAATGATGATTTCCAGAAAGCCTTCCTTATAATCAAAGAACAGCTAGTCAAAGCTCCTATTTTGGCACCACCCAGGGATGATTTTCCCCTGTTCATGTACCTGTCCATAAGTGACAATGCCATGGGTTGTATGCTGGGACAGAAAGACGATAGAGGCCAAGAACGAGCTATCTATTACCTCGGCAAAAGATTTAGCTGCAGTGAACACAAGTACACTCTGATTGAGAAGACTTGTTGTGGTTTAGCATGGGTTTCCATGAGGTTACAACATTACCTCCATGGTCACACAACCCATCCCATATCCCGCGTGGATCCTCTCAAGTATGTGTTCAATAAACCCATGTTAAATTATTGGCTGTCCAGATGGCAGTTGATCCTACAACAATTTGATATCATCAACGTGACGCAAAAATCTATCAAAGGTCAAGGAATTATGGATCAACAGGCCGCCACACCTTCAGGGGACTTCAAACCCTTGGAAACCTACTTCCCAGATGAAGGGGTAATGACAGTTCAGCAACACCATCAGTACGATACATGCTACACATGGAAAATGTATTTCGATGGAGCTGTTAATATGGAAGGTTCTGGAGCTGGAGCGATTACGGTATCGATGCACGGGGAGCAGATATCCGTTCTTGAGTTAAATTACAGTTTGTCAGTACCAACAACACAACTGAGTATGAAGGTTGTCTCATGGGGCTTAAACTTGCCCGTTCAATGGGCATCAGGCGGTTAACTATCTTTGGGGATTCAGAGTTGGTAATCAGACAATCCATGGGAATCTATCAAACCAAAGAGCTACATTTGCTGCCTTACCATTGACAAGTTTTACAGATGGATTTGGAGTTTGGAGAAATATCCTTTTTATACATTTCTCGTAATAGGAATGACTTTGCAGATGCGTTAGCAACTTTGGCCTCCTTGATTCACATGCCTGACAAGGAACACATGCCAAGCGTCACATTTTCCCTGCACAAGGCACCAGCCTATGGGAACTATGTTAGAGAAGTATCGGATGAGCTACCTCCCATCCAGCACCCTTGGTATCAGTATATCAAGGAGTACCTACGAGATGGATCTACACCCGCTGAGGCGAGCCCGACTGAGAAAAGGCGGATCCATCGACATGCTATGAAATTCTACCGAATGAGATGCACTCTACAAAAGAGATTCAGGACTAGGTCTCCTCAGATGTCTGGACCAGGACCAAGCTCAGAGGCTCATGGATGAGGTCCATGGTGGAGTATGTGGCCCACACATGAGCGGCCCCCTGCTTGTTAAAAAGATCCTCAGAACAAGACATTACTGGCTTACCCTCAAAGATGACTGTGATGATCACGTCAAGAGGTGTTATCAATGCCAAATTCATGGAAATGTCATCTACGCCCCTCCGAGGGAGCTCCAAAATATGAGTTCGCCTTGGCCCTTCTCAATGTGGGGAATGGACATGATCGGACCCATCAATCCCAAAGCTAATAATGGGCATCGCTTTATATTCACAATGATCGACTACTTCACAAAGTGGGTAGAAGCAGCCTCTATCCCCAGGGTTACCAAAGAAGTCATTATTGCTTTTATAAGAAATAATGTCATTTGTCTATATGGACAACCAGAGGTAATTGTGTTAGACAATGCTAAGAACCTCAACAACAAAATGATGGAGGAGTTATATAGTAAATTCTACATTAAACACCTTAACTCTGTCATCTACCGTCCAAAGTTGAATGGTACTGTTGAAGAAGCCAACAAAAACATCAAGAAGATCATGCAAAAGATGTCCGCTAACCACAAAGAATGGCCTGACTTATTGCCTCTTACTCTGTTAGCCTACAGAACATTAATGCGCACTTCCACTAGGGCAACCCACTATGCATTAACCTATGGGATGGAAGCAGTGCTCCCCATAGAGGTTGAAATGGAATCCCTCAGAGTATTGATAGATGCTCAGCTGGATGAAGACCAATGGGTACAAGACAAGTATCACAAATTGTCTCTAATAGACGAAAGGCGAACCGCAGCTATCTTCCATGGTCAGTTATATCAACAAAGGATCGCCAGATCCTACAATAGAAAAGCCCGGCTACGACAGTTTAAGCAACATGACTTGGTTTTAAAGAAGATCCTGTACAACCAAGATCAGTCCAAGGGCAAATTTGCTCCTAACTGGGGATGCCCGTTTATTGTCAATGAGGTATTGACAAGAGGCACTCTCAGATTGCAGGAAATGGACGACGATGAATTTCCACAACTCATCAACTCAGACACCGTGAAACGGTACTATATCTCAAGTTACCATCAAGCAAACATCCTGGTGTTGGATCATTAGATCACCAGTCATTCTGGTTCTTTAACCCTTTATCACATACAACTCTTCGCCACACTTTTCCCCTCAAGGAAACATACTCTTCAAGCCAGTAGCCTGGTTTCACTACGTTCATACAATTTTGGTTATCCCCCTAGGGATTGAACTTTTTCACACCTGCAGTTTATCCTGAAGACAGGATTAAACTTTTCTACGCTTGCAGTTTGTCCTGAAGACGGGATCAAACTTTTTCACACCTGCAGTTTGTCCCAATCATGGGATCAAACTTTCTTCTTCCTGTAGAATAGCCTGCACATGGGATTCATACTTCTCTTCGGTTGCGAATCGTCCTGAGGGGCGAACTACGTCGACCTAATCTTCTTGATACACAGGAGTACGTAGGCAACCATTTTATATGGCCCAGTCGCAATAAAACAAAAAACAACAAAAACATTTCTTACACCCTTCTCCTTACAAAAACAAAAACAACAAAAACATTCCTACACCCTTTCTGCCACGTACAATGTTGAACCTCTTACACCAGGTTTGAACTATGCAGATCTGATCTCCTCTTCAATAGGAGTACGTAGGCAGCCATTTAAGGTTCGGTCTCTCCCCCTACCAAAACATAAATACTTGTCATCTGGTACTAGGATCAAACTTCGATCCATCACATTCGGCTTCAGACCAAAGGGATGGAAGTACTTGAACTCCTCCCAAGTAAGAGATTCGACGACCATCTAAGTTGCGGTTGTGCCTCAAAGAGCAACACCAATCCATAAGAGATGGATATAACTAGGCTTCTCTTAAATAGGAGTACTGGAGACCATCTGTGGTGCGGTCAATCTCATAGAGAAAAGTCACACTCCTCTCTACATTTCCATATAGAAACCAGTCCCAAGACACCAAAGATGGTAGGGATACACACAGATCAATGATCCATTCTGAACTGTCCAGAGATAACTCAATGCTCATCCATCAAGGAGGATTTCAGAATACATCAAGATCACAAGCCCTGAAGAAACAAACAAATATCAAGCAAGCAATAGACATATCTAAAAGGGAAGTGATCAAAAATATATTTCCCTGCTATATATATAATGTTGTTTGATATACAATGTAAACTGTACATGACAAAATGGCTAAGCTAGCATGTGTAAGAAAATACAAGCCCATCTACAAATCAGTGTATATGCGAGCTATCATGCCCAATATGGCATCCCTCTTGGCAGAAGGAGGTAACGTTGTGGTCTCCTGTACAAGGGTATCCACACGAGCTAACAGATCTACAGCCATCTGCATGGTGACTCTATGATCGTCAATGTACGTGCTCATCTCTACAATCATGCCAGTGGTAAGGGACCTCACTGTGGCACTATCTGTAACGGCTATATACCGGGCATATATGGCACTATCCCTCTCAACTGTCATGACATCTCTAGCTGATCTGGCCTCATCCCATTCAACAACAGCGGCATCTCTATGAGCTAATGCCTCGTCTCTCTCTAACAGAGTTGCGTCTCTCTAATCAATGGCTGTCAACATCAAGGCTCTAGCCTGATCTCTCTCAAAGGTCATCAGATGAAGACTACGCTCAAAATCTTGTCTTAGAATCTTTGGATCACAACAGTGGTCTTACTCTTTGGGAGAATCCAAAGGAGATGCTGGCAACCCAGTGAATGGCTCCTCCTCGATGTGAGAATCAACGTCCTCCAGGGGCTCTTCATCATCTGAATCACTACCCGAGCACAGGGAACATCATGTTGATGATCTCAGCTGTTACAAATCACACTCGGCAATAACTTGCGCAGGTCCAGTGCTGCCAATTCCGGGTCATCACCCTAATTCTCAAAATGAGATCCCCGGCGGGGGCATCACGCATTCTCAAAATGAGATCCCCGGTGGGGCATCACGCATTCTCAAAACGAGATCCCCGGCGGGGGCATCACACATTCTCAAGAAGAGATCCCCGACAGGGGCATCACGTGTTTGCATATGTCGAAGTACAGCTCCCCGGCGGGGGTTATAACGTAATGTTCCGTTGACACACATATCAACGAAGGTTAAGCATCCTTGACATCATTATAACCATTGGCAAGTAAATCCAACGAAGCGTCAAAAGCCATCCGATGATTTCAGCCGTTGATTTACACGTTAACGAGGATTAAATAGCTCCCCAGCGGGGGTATCAAGCAATGTCATCCGTTGACACACATATCAACGAAGGTCAAGCAGCCTTGACATCGTAGTAACCATTGACAAGTAAATCCAACGAAGTATTGAAAGCCATCCGATGATTTCAGCCGTTGATACACACATCAACGAGGATCAAGTAGATCCTCGGTGGGGGTTACAACGCATGTTCTGTTGATTTACACGTCAGTGATGATTAAGCAGAATCCTGACGGGGGTTACAACGTGTATTTATCCGTTGATTCACATGTCAACGAAGGTCAAGCAGCCTTGGCAGTATTCCTAACAGGGGTTATTCTGGCGACGTACATGTCAGCGAAGGTCAGGCAGCCCTGATAACACATATTGTTGGTAGTAAATCCAACAGAACATTGACATGTCCTGGCGATACAAACCAGAGAAGATAAGCATCATCGAGGAAGATCGATGATGAAATATGTTATACACATCCTCAAATAGACAGAGCATTATCCCCACAGATCTCTTGTACACAAGAGGCACATCTTCATCAAGTTTGTATCAAGGATTAATGACTTTGGTTATAACCCCAACGTCAACATCCTAAAAGAATTGGATCACACATCCAATCTGGTCATCGTTGCCAATCCCCGGTAGAAGCAACAGGGAGCCGACAATCATCCCCAGCATGTTGGGCAACAACTCTGCACCCATGCATCATACATCTGCATCATGTTGCTGCACTTAGCATCATTCTTATCTTGTTGCATTTCAAGTGTCTAGGATTCTTTATCCTATCCATGCATTGCCTTGCATGAACATGATAAAGAGGGGCATTTGTAGACACTCAAAATTTTCTGCACACTTGTTACTGACATTGCAAGAAGGCAGATTCTTCTTTCAGAGATAACCCTGGAAGACAACTCATATCCAGTCCAGATACTACCGAAAGTTCAGTCTCAACCCCGGAACACACACCGGGAGTATCAGTTCCAACCTCGGAGATAACCTCGAGGCATGCAGTTCCAATACCAGAAATTTCACCAGAGAAGACCGATCCATCTCGAAGATAACCTTGAGATATTCAGTCTTAGTCCCAACACTAGGAGTATCAGCTACCAACCTTGGAGATAACCCCAAGGAGTACAGTTCCGGAGATAACCTCAAAAATGCTTATTTCAAATGCAATCAGCTTCAACCTCGGCACTCACACCGAGGCACTCATTACAAAACCCAGAGATAACACCGGGAAGAAAGGCACACCTCAGAGATGATACTGAGGACCTTCAACACTTGCAGCAGTCCAATCTCAGAGATAACCACGAGCAACGGCGCTCGCTGACATCATTTAAGCCGCAATAACCCCGGTGAGGGGCAAAGTCGTCATCTTTCCACCTTGACGCCACATCGTGCTGTCTCAACATTTCATACATACATTTCTACACAACAATGTCCCACAAGAACCAAGGAGGTCCAATCTCGAGTGACTATTTCGCATGACAACGGATAGAATTTGAAGCTTGAAGTTCGGAGGGCATGGTCCCATCTTTCTGACTTTGTACAACCTCTAATCCCATGTTAGTGTGTAACTCTCGAAAACGACGGTCCAAAATAGGACTTACAAACCTCAGTCGGATGCCCGGATTGCAATTCTGAAAGTTTGAGCAGACATTATAGTGCATGCATGCACGTACTTCTAGACGATGGGACATGAATCCCTGAAAGAATTTGGGCAGCCGGTAGCGGTACACTGCTGGCCGAGCATGAGTCATGGCTCCCCTCTATAAATAGAGGGCTTGGGGTGGCCATTTTGTAAGTGAAAAAGGTGAGGAAGCCCTGTCAAATTTGCTATGTACTCACCCTATACTGAGTGCTTTCTCATTTTAAACACTTGTGAGCTCACATATAGCTAATTTTGTATCGGCGAGAGCCAAGTGTTCATCCCTTTAAAGATATAAAAGTCTTCTTTGGCAGCCCACTATAAGCCTTCTCACACACTTTAAAGTCTTTCTCTTCATCTTTGCACACACTATTATTCACATTGAGAGTCGTGTTGCGTGTGTTTTCCCGGACTTTGGTCCGTGGTTTTATTTCAGTTTGTACATATATATATATATATATATATATATATATATATATAAACTGTGTGTCGAACTTTATTCGATGAGCCTGGATTTTACATTCTGAGCCTTTACTGCTTTAATATATATATATATATATATATATTTATATATTTCAGCTGTTATCGAACTTTGTTCGATGAGACTGGATTTTACATCCGGTGCGTTTACCGCTTTTATATATACATATATATATTTACATTTAGTCCCGCCTAAAGTTTACTTTGTGGCCATTGACCGTCTTTACAGCTTTCTTTACTTTTCGTCCCGCCTGGAGTTCACTTTGTGGCGGTTGATTACTTTTACAGCTTTATTTACATTTCTGATCCCCAATGGAGTTGCTTCGTGGTGGCTGATCATGTCTGTATATATATATTTACAACTTTTATATATATACATGCTTACTGCTTTATTATCAATTGCGACATCATGTGAGCCTAGGAATCATGTGATCATGATTGGGTTCTTTGGATCTATATTCTGTTTCGTAATGTACATTTTCAAATTGTATGGCGATGTAAATTTATTCACAGTGTTCGGATTTCTTCTGATGGTTTTCATACTCACGAGGAGTTCGGCACTATTTTTTACATTATTTTATCGAAGATGCTTTGCATCTCTAAAAATTAAAAACAATCAAGCCGAACACTTAATAAAAATGGGAGTGTAAAAGGTCTCAATTACTATTGAGCACACGGGTTTGAAAATCATCTTTTCTAAAACATCACTACCATATCTTGTTTAAAACTGAATTTTTACACAAATTCACACCCCGTGTATATAAGTGCGAATGAGGTCTCGCACTACTTCCAAATAATTGCACATTGATCCACACACACACACACACACATTCATATAACAGTTTCTTGAAAAATGGTGGTCACCGTGGTAACACGGATGTCGGGGGGTGCCTAACACCTTCTCTCCGTATAATCAAGTCCTCGGACCAAAATGAATCTCGGTTTCACCGACCCATTTAGCAGTGTCACATCACTTGGTCAATGTGCAAACCTTTTCTCGGTTGTGTTGGTACAACCATATAAAAAACCAACTGCCAACTCTTAACAGTCCATCGTCGACATGACACATGTCGGACCTTTTTCACTTATTTTTTCAAATAAATCTCACCTAACATGAGAACACCAAAGAACAAGTAACAGAAAGGGACAAATAAAAATCCCGACGTCGACACTCGCTATACTTTAATTACATCTTTTAATTTGTTCCTTAACATTTTGTTAAGTGTTCAAAGATTCTAATTACACCTTCTTAAGTAATATTCATTAGTATGAATTATAATCAATTTCCTTTGACCATACTTATAAACCTTCTTGTTTGCGCCTGGCCTGAGACCTGCGTTGCGGAATCCAAAATGGCCTAGGGCCCGGTGCTACGGCGCCTGTTCGCAAAACCAGATTCTGCAGTTTTGTGTTCTTAACACTTCTTCCTTCCAAACTTCATATCTCGATCATTAAACATCCAATTGAGTCCATTTTCGACTCTACGAACTCCTAACTCTTAGAACTACAACATACTAGAAAATCAACATCTTCCATAAACATTATCAAACCATTCTAATGACCCAATTTCAGAGTTCATACCAAAATTTTATGTTTTTAACATGTTTAGCGAAATCATTCACTACGAATTCATTTTTTAACCAATTTGATTCATTCAACTTAGTTTGTTTTTGTTTTTTCAGAGCACTAACTTAATCCACCATCAATTTAAGATTTAAAACATGGATTCATAGTTAATTTTAGTCTCAAAATAGACCAAATCATATATATTTCAACAAAACCTTAACTCCTAATCTTTAACATATTTTCATGATTTTGATAACCGCAAAACAAATTATAGATTACATATAACAGATTATATATCCAATAAAATATATAACCATCACAATCAAATTTCCCAACTTAACATTCATAGAAATCTTAAAAAAACTCAAGAAAACCCAAACTAAAGCTTAAGGTTAGATTATTACCTTTTAATTCCTTCTTGAACTAGTTAGATTATAGGAATTACTTGATTACTCTTCTTCTTCCTTCTTTGATCTCTCAGAACCCTCTCCCAAATTCTCTCTATTTCTCTCTTATCTTCTCTACTTTTGCAAATAACGTAACACCAACCCTTATTGCAATTAGGAGTTACATACACACGTATAGTCTTAACAGTTGTAAAATCCAAAGGTCACAGGGCCTTGTTTGGCTTACCCAAATAAAACTCCTTTTTATTTATTTTAACAAACCACTTATCATATGATACCCTTTTGTCACACCAAATTTAATTAAATCATCATCTTTATTTAGCCCACATAAAAATTACTTCACCAATATAATATTCAACAAATCATTAAACCTCTAATTTAATTATTTAATTAAATTATAATATTTCCATTCCATTAGCGTAATAAAATACGCACAAAATATCACATCATTTAATCAATATTATCGCACCTGGATAAATTATTCAATAATAATTTTCATCAAATATTTATTTTATTCCATAAATACTCCATCTAATATATTTATTTTATTCAATAAATATTTTAACTATTTACTGAAATTCACAATCGTATTTCATTAACGTATTAAATTTATATGTAATATATTACTCTCACTTTATTAAAAAGAATATTCACTATTTTAATTAAGTGAATTACTCACATTATTTATGAAATTTAATTCATAATAATTCCATTGCCAAAGAATAGCATAATAATCAAATTATATTATTTCATAATATAATTTTCAACTTAATTAAACTAACAAATAGTATTCATTTAATTTCCTTTTCGTAATAATTTCATTCAATTTCTTTAATACTTTAATTAACTATTAAACCTCATTTTCCCAATATATATATATATATATATATATATATATATATATATATATATATATATATATATTCACTCAAACTCAAAAACATCTCATAATAAGAATTTTATTTATTAAGTTTGTATTTTAATAATTTCTGAAAATATGAGTTGTCACATCCTTCCCCTCTTATAAGGATTCCATTCTCGTAATCACCGAAACCTCCCCTACTTGGTTTCTATCAAACTTCTTCGAAATTTCATCGTCAAATAACTTTATTAGATTACCTTATTATAGGGTTTATATTCCCTATTCCATTTGTTTTTTTTTTCACAACAAACTCTTATAGACTTTATTTCAAAATCTTTATTTGAACTTGATACCATCTCGAGTATTATATATTCTTTAACACATTCCTTTCCTTTTCTAAGGATCATTGTCAAATACTAAATTCTCAAATTCTCGGGATATTACATTCACCTAATCTTCTAAGAATTTCTTCCTTGAAATTTTGATTTACTAATCTTCATTCATTCAATTGATCAAAATAAACTTTATATTAACCTTTATTCATTTATTAGGTTCTATGACCAAATCCTCCTCTAAGGACCTTTCTAAAATCATCGTATTCTTCACATCTTTCTTTTATAAGAATTTCACACTTTCCTTAGATAACTTCATCCCTCCTCTTCTCAGAATTTCATTTCTTTCTTGAAATTACCATAGTTTGCTCAATTTACTCCTCATTACATGTCGCATTCTACAACTTACTTCTTTTTAAGGAACATCCTCTTTTCCACATTCACCCTTTAGAATAATAAGAATCTTCCACAATTACTCAATAATTGGGAAACGATATGAATATCTCAAGAATTTAAAAAATTCCTTTAAAAGCTTTCAATACTACGCTGAGGAGTTGTAGAGACTTGAATCTTGTCCTAGGTTAACATATATTTCAACTATAACCTTTAACAGTCAAAAGACTATGGACCATCTTTTCTTGTACTCCAGGTGATCAACCCTTCGTATTATGTATTGTGCACATACATATTATTGTTATTGCGTAGCTCAGAATTATAGTTTTTGATAACATTTCCCCCATTACAGGGTTGGTTCACCTTAGACTTAATTCAAATTCCGCATCAGAACAATCTAATTGGGCATAATTTATTAAAGAACGCTTGAACCTCATAAACATCTTTCAACAATTGTCTAGCCGAATCAAATAGCTTAAACCTTTAACAACAACTCGGACATCAATCGAAATATTTTTTTTTAGCCAACTCAACTAAGATATCTTTTCATAGTTTAAAAGAAAACCAAAATCCTTTTTATGACGTCATGATACCGTACCATCTTACTAGTACGTTGAGGATTCCGTCATTTTATGACTTTGTTATACTACATCATAGTGGGTTGACGATCCTATGATCACATCCAACACTAGGTTCAATTGCATTAATGACTCCATCGTTCAAAATACAATTTGATAATTTTAAATCATTTTTGTCTAGCTGAAACAACTAGCTTAGACTTATAAATAATAGAGTTTTTAAAACTAAATGTAACCATAAAACCCTCGCCCATACAAAGGTTTGTACAACTCAACCATCACATGAGTCCTCAGTTGAAATCCCACCTAATTCTATCTCGCTCTTAACTTGCTCTTTGCTCAATACAAAATTTCCGTAATTCATCATTTATAACTCCTCGTGAGTTTACCTCGTACTATTTCATAGTACAATCTCTTTATAGCATCAAGTTATAACTTTTCAATCATTAAAGATTATCTATCATTTTATAACTTAAACAGATCACATTGTGATCCTATTTTACAACCATCTCCCCTTATGATCTTTTTCCTATTTTTTGATCGTCTTCTCTCTTTTCTCTCTAATCATATTGTCTTATGATTACTAAACTCAGGTGTTCCCTGATCCTTTTGCTCTCCAGGTTCTTCTTTGAACCAAATCATATTATCTTACTTGTTTCACATGCAATCTCTGAATTTATCAACTAAACTCGATTTTTGTTTATTCTTATTATTTTATCATCTTCATCATGGACATTTTCTATTTATTAACATTTAACATCTTTATTACTGTAATTCCAAATTCTCATCTTTTAGATACTTCAAGATTTTTCTTTGAATCTCCTCATATGTATTTGAATCTCTTTTTTATACAATTCTTAAATTTATATCTTATTGTTCTATCTCTATCAGAGTTTATCCTTTATCATCTTCACCTCCCTTCTTTAAGGTTATAGCCTAAGGTATTCTTACCTAAGGTTCATAACCTACAACTCTGATACCAACTATAATGACCCCAAAATTTGAATAAAACCACATCTAACTTTGGTCGTTAACAACATCTTCACATTCTAACTTTATATCATTATTCGATAATTTAATCAATAAAATGCGGAATAATTAAAACTTTTTAGTTTTCATTCTTTACTCTCCCTAGAATCCTAACCTTTACAATTACATAACTTAGAATCAAACTTAATTTATGATTCACTTCATCTGAGTTAATATAAATTTCATATCTCAAATCGACATCCTTTATGTATACCGAATAATTCAAACTTTACAACTCCACATCAAATTAAACTTCATAACTATCAAGTACATCTTTTAGAACCTTAAACATGGTTCAAACAATACTTTTAATCAAAGTAAATTGTCCTCTCGCTTTACTTCTGATTCTTATCACTCAAATAGCACGTGACATTACCCTAAATATCTAAACTGCAAAAATGGTTTTTTGCAAGATTGACCTCGACATCCCAGCAAATCTAAAAGTTTTCATGCATCACGTAACACATAATATTATGCTCAGATTATACATCATAATCATTTGACTAAACATGTCATACATGCTATAATTCACATATCAAAAATATAATGAGTTCCATAACTTAATCATCTTAGTCATAAAACTGACTTTCACAATATATAAAGAATCATATGCAATTCCACATGCGTATAGCAGTCTAGATTACAAACAATCAGCTACCAAGTTCATAAAGCAGATAGGAACTGAAAGAGTTTCCCGGTTTGTTGATTACCAACTACAGCTTGACCGCTTTACATTTTTCGTACATCGGTTTCTAAGTTCATATACACATGCATCAGTTACACATAGAATGAAATCAATTAGATTACATTGATTCTTAGTCTTTATTTTCAAACATATCCTTCTAATAATCACTCAATGTTTAATCGAGTGTTTAAGGTTTGTCATGACTCCATATTATGAGTCTAATGTTCAATAAACTTAATTAAGGTTAATTAAGTAAGCCTTTATCTTATCTTCCCTCATTTTCCCTTTGTTTAACATTTAACATTTATTTAAGTCACTAAGTTAACCTTCATCTCGTATACCTTTATACTTCTATTTTTAATCGATACTTAACATTTGGTTAAGTCGATATATCCCATTACTACAACACTTTAAATGTATTACAGCTGTTAATAATCATTAAGTTAACATTTATCTTATAATTCTTTATACCTTTCTCTTTATAGACACTTAACGTTTGGTTAAGTCTTAATAGTTAACCTTACACCATATAAGATGTACTACATTTGTTAACATTACTTAAGTTAACACTCGTCTTAGGTTCCTTCACGTTCCTCTATAATTGTCACTTAACATTCAGTTAAGTCTTTAAAGTATACATTTACATTGTATTAAATGTATATTAGGTTTATTCAGTTTAATTAAGAACCTTCATATCATGCTTCTAAAATTCTTCTTTTAAAGTATTACTTAACATCTTGTTAAGTCTTTAAGATCTTCCATTTTATCACGTTATGTGAATAAGGTTTATTAGTATTAATTAAATAGACCTTCTCGCTATACTTTAATTACATCTTTTAATTTGTTCCTTAACATTTTGTTAAGTGTTCAAAGCTTCTAATTACACCTTATTAAGTATATAATATTCATTAGTATGAATTATAATCAATTTCCTTTAATTATACCTATAAACCTTCTTATTTACTTTGGTTTCGGGACCGCAACTGCAATCTTTGATTTTGTGGCGCCCCAAATTCAGACTCTCATATCTCAAATTTGGTACATCACGTGTGTAATACCCGGTAAAAAAAATAAAAATAAATATTGAATAAGAACAATTATTTTGTTTTAAACTATATTAATTGTACTTTGTCTTTTATTTGGGTCAAACTAGTCATTTAATTCATGTGGGCTAATAAATATTAATAAATGTGGATAAATTAAGATTTTAAAATTTGGGCCTTAAAAACTAATTTAGTTTAATCTATATGTGGGTAATATTAAAATCCTATTATAATTAGGAGAAATAATAAGATAATAAGATAATAATAATAAAAACTTAAAACCTAATTCACTTAGACATTATGCCTAATACAGATTGAGAAAAAAAAAGAAACGCAGCCGCTGCTGCGGAGAAAGGGAGAAGGAAGGATGATATATTATTTGTGTGAGATCAAGAAGCAAAGATTGATATTTTACTGATACAAGTAAGTTATTAAAGTATATGTATGGATTTGTCTCTTTTACAATCTAAAGATAATTGTTACGGTGTATTATCCGGAGTTCTGTTTTTGAGTTCCATCAAGTTGCTCACTTATATGTATATTAATAGTTTACTGATTATATTTCCAAGGTGTAAGTTATTCATATGTGTCATGTATGGTTTTAAGACTTGGTAAGTATTATATTTACATATTAGTTTATTGTATATTATTAAACTGTTAGGATATGTAAGTGGTGTGAAGGAATTGATTGTTGTCAATAAAAAAAAATACTAATTTATTAGTAAAGCCAACAAAAACTTGAGATTTTTTTTATATGTATATACTGTATTTATGTAATACTTGGTGGAATTGGCATGTTGAAAAAAAGGGTAATAAAATGGTTTTAACTAATTTGGAAGTTATATATGTATATATATATATATATATATAAATGTAATATTAAATCTTAACTAGGTAATATATAAAATTGGTGTTTGCAATTATTTTGTTAATAACTATTGAAATGGCTAGTATTTTAGTACAACAGTAAGTTATGATGCTAAATAAATCAAAGTAAGTGAGTAACATTAATACACAAACATAAATAATTAAATAAACTTACCAATTTATATTTTGTTTAATTAGCTCGGACGGAAGGAGTTTAATAAATCATATTTGGAATATAAGTTTTGGGTATTACGTTGCTCAATTCAGGTAAGGATTTCGTATTCTTTCAGCTATACTTTTGTTAAATTTGATTTGTTCATTTTGTTCCTCGTTACGAATTCTGTTATTATTTCACATAATTGTTTCTTGTGAAATTCATATATTTGTTTCATTTTGGAGTTGACACATTGGACTCGTACTTGTACTCTTTGAATTAGGTTATATTATCATGTTTTATATTTATTTTTGATAATTATAGAGCGGTACATGTTGCTACCTTTTTTTTGAGACCTTGTGACTATAATTTGATTTGGTTTAACATGTACATATAGAACCCTTTTGTTGGTATTATGTCGCATGTGTTGTGATATGATATTTTTGTTAGAATATACCGTAGGGTATACGAGCTATAACCACTGTGGGGTACCACAGGCATGTCGTCTTGCACGAGAGACATGACACTTTAAAATGGCGGTGTGATTAGTCCACGACGTCTCCGTTTTGGGCTCCGAAGGAAGTGGGCCATTTTGTGTTTTGTTGTGGGAGGCGTATGGGTTAACCCTAGTTTTCTGTTCTGTGGATTTGTGATGTTGTTGAAAACACACCTATCCGATTTGCATACATTTGGATTGACGGTCCAATGTGTGATTTGCATCTGTGGCATTATTTTGGTTGCCTGTGTGGCATCATTTGACTTCCGTGTGTGGCATCATTTGACTTGCCTGTGTGGCATTATTTTGACTTGTCTGTGTGGCATTGTTTTGACTTGTCTGTGTGGCAATATATATTTCTGAGCTCACTCGGTATGAAATAAAACTCAACCATTTGATTCTGCCTATTATTTCATCGTATTAGTTTTGTTTGTTTCTGTTCAGTTCAATTCATGGAGTTAGTTACTTCAGTTCATTATTTCTTTATTCTTCAATTGGTTTTGTCAATTTTGTTTATTCAGATATATTCCATTCAGATCTTTGGAGATTATATTTTCGTTCGTATTTACACTTGAAGCTTTGTTCAGTATTTTGTCTCAGTTGTTTTCGTATATCAGTTGTATATCTTTTGTATATCTGTATCCGTACTGGGCAATTGGCTCATGCTATGTTTTTCTTCCGGCAGGTTTACAGGGGTGATTCAGGGCTAGTGTGATGAGAGAGTTGTCCTTGACCATCTAGGTTGTTTCGAATTTTGGTTTTGGTTATTTTGACTCTATATAGAGAATTGTATTTAGTGCTTCATTGATGGATATCGCTATTAATATTTTGAAGTTATTAGTGCTAGGTTTACTTACTTTTGAGGTTTGTTGTGCTTTGCACGTGACCTCCCTTTCCTTTTCGGAAGGGGGGTGTTACAACGTGCTAACTCTAATAATAAATTAAAATCTCACACAACTAAAAATAGAATAATTTATATAGTCATATCAAAAATATTCTCGTCCCAAAGTCTCATAACCGTTACTATAACATTCCAATAAATAAACTTAAACATAACTTAGTACAAAATAATACATAAGTCTTATTACAACATGATAATATTAAACTCCTAGCGCAAAAGAATAAAGTTATTTTGTAGCCTTTCCCTTACTCTTGTCCTTGCCTGAGGGTTCACCACGTTCTGCCTTAACTGAAAGTTTTAAGGAAGCAAGGATGAGCAACAAATTTGCCCAGCAAGTAATATAACAATAAGGATGAACAGTTATAAAGTTCAAATCTCAAGGGTATAACCGTGAATAAGAGTTTATAAATTATCAATAATTCTAAATAAGTGTCGCTATGGACTGAAAGATATCAATAAGATTCAAAGAGTTAATCATATCAAGATTCTAGAATAATGAACACTAAGCAGTCGCTAGGGATTAAGAACTCCTACTAGAATTTAGAGTATTATACTGAAAATCCAATATGAACAAGTACACCAGGTGATCAACCTAAGTATCTTACGTTATGGACAACATTTAAACATGCTAGTATGTGCACACATCGGTTCCCCGACAATTATATAATTTCCCCTTCAATGAGGGTTGTTCATCTCATGAGATTTACAAGAGTCCGCACCAAGTCAATTGGTTTGGATAGCTTTCTAACACGTGATAATAGTATAGCCGAATCAATGGCTTAGATAACTTTTATAATGCATTTAGGAATGATAAGTTCAATTCTTACAATAACATCAAGATATACAATTGATTTCTGAATAGTCATAGATATTTGCTCGAGGTAAATATGGTCGATATGGCAACAATTTAAATTATACAATATGTAAAGTATAAAGAGTTTAGGGAACTTTCATTCAATACAAAAATCAAATGAAGTTAAAGAACTTGCAATAATGTGAATATTCATTAATAATCAGTGAATGTGGAATAATCAACAATAATTATCCACTAACATATTTTGAAAAATAAGCACTCGAGTTGAGTTAGGGAAACTTGCCTCAAACGTAGTTTACCACTCTATGGTTTATCAACACTTTGAAATCCTATTGTAACATAATTATGTATACAACACATTTATTAGTTACTCAACTCTATAAGTCAATAATCTTATACATGTTCGATAACATAAGTCAATGACACACATTCATTACTATCTTAGTAACGTAAATGGAATGTCACATTAGTATGCTTTCATACTGCGTAGCTATATAAGCATCATCTACTTAGCTTGTAGAAAAGTAATATGAAAGTTTGTAGAAATCGTTAGATTCTTGGTTGCACAAGGCCATTATGTATTAGAACTCATTAAACATCATGGTAATCATGTAGTATGAAGGAAAACAGTATAACATACATGTTACAAGTTTACAGATTACAAACAACCACCGGACAAACTACTGTTGGCGCAATTGCATACAGTTAAGCAAAGGACAGCAGTGTTACTTGACATCTACGGCTGAACTAAAGTTGAGCTTTTCTCTTCCTGGATCAGTCCCATTCTTAAGCATGCATAGATAACGACACACATCATATACACATGTTAAAGGGTCTTGCATGCTTTTACAATCATTCTACGTTTATCTTAGTATGTTAGGGTTTTAGTTTAGGATTTTCTAATAAGTTAAGGCCAATTAAGGGCACAAAATCACAAGGGCTACTATGTTTACCATGTATACATATGAGGTGTTGTGGATGT
Organism: Panax quinquefolius; assembly: GCA_020205615.1. Classification (NCBI taxonomy): domain Eukaryota; kingdom Viridiplantae; phylum Streptophyta; class Magnoliopsida; order Apiales; family Araliaceae; genus Panax; species Panax quinquefolius. Next base: position 70,342,430 of record CM035169.1, on the reverse strand, counting down.
TTTATAAACTCGCAAGTGCACGAATTGAATACTTATTATAGCTTACAAGTGCGAGGTCGAACCCTAAGGACTTAACGGATGGAACCTGATTTTCTCAATCACTAATTTTAATTAATTCCTAATCTAGTTTCGATTTTTTGAGTAAATTCTTATCAACTAAAAATACGCAAATAAAATAATTAATGATAAAATTATAGGGTGGCAGAGTCATATAATTGATGTCATTTTCCTAATATTCATGCCCAATACTCTACTCTTTATCTCGCACTAGTTTGGTCTCTCGAAACTACTAAATGCAAAAACTAAGATCAATTAAGTCCAATTAATTTGTAAAATCAAATTGTTAATTCTTTCATAGCCAAACATATGTATAAAATTAAAACACTCATTATTTCCATCAAAACACAGTTTGTTAGTTCCCAGAGGCACAAACGTTATCTAGAATTGGGGTGTTGAATAGATATTTTAAATTCTTTTTCGAAATACTTTATTAGTTTTGATAATGATTTAAACACAGCGGATTTAAGATTTGTTTGTTCTCCCTTTAAGATATAACGAGTTAATAAGAGTAAAATAGTTATGATAGTTATAGCAGTTATGGCAGTTATAGCAAGAATGTAAGAGACACAACAATTTTAAGTGGTTCAGTGCACTTAAAGCTCCTAGTCCACACTTCTACTCCTCGAGTAAGAAATCCACTAAGGATATCTTTACACTTTCTGAATCTCACAGATGCCTTCAAGACCAGCATTCTTGGAACTTCTTAGTTCACTTTTGAACTCTTCAAGTCTAGCAGACTTGGAACTTCTCAGTTCACTTAGAACTATTCAAGTCCTTATGACTTGGAACTTCTTTCCTTACTTGATAATATCTGAGCTCTTGAATGGTGCTACTCAATTGTTGTTAAGCTTGTGTTCGAAAGAACTGAGTAGCTGAGCAAGCTTTCTCTGTCAGATCGTAGAATTAAGCGTTGAGTGTTCTTTAGCGTTATTGTTCAGTGCTTGCTTGCTTATCTTTGACTGCTAATGTTTTGTATATATGATGCCTTTGAAATGTATCCGTTGAAAGATATCCATTGAAGTATTAAATACGCTTTTACATTTCTTAGCTTTGATGGAGACTTTTTGCACAACTTCTAATTTGCAGTCTGGCCCACTGACACAGCAGACTGTTGTCTCACATACACCTGAAAAGATGTTTTATGCTGACCCATAGTCCTTTCCTTAGCTTATTTAATATGTTTCTTTGTTATATACTAAGGATGATTATTTGATTATTTGAATTGTGATTACGATGTAACATTTAAGGAAGAATTTTAAATATTAAATTTAATGTAATATTAAATATTTATTGATTTATATAAATATTTAATGGATGTATTTTTTCGTTGAATAAATATTTGTTTGATGAATTTAATTTTATTTGGTTAATTATTTGTTTGTTAAATAAATAATTGATGAATTAAGGAAATGATTATTATATTGATATTTCAATTTAATGATTAATTATTTGTATTGTGTTATGTGATTAAAGAATTTATTTAATTAATTGTGATTTGCATTAATTAAAAATAAATATGAAAGCTTGATTAATATAGTGTGACAAATAACTATATTATAAGGAGTTATTAAAATAAATTAAAGTAGTTTAATTTAGTTTTGCCAAACAAGGCTTAATATATTAATTCTTTAATATTTAAAGAGTTTTTGCCAAACAAGCCTTATGGCTTTTGAGATTTCTAGTTTTTATCAATAAAATAAAATAAATAAAATAAATTAAAATAATATATATAATATATTTATATTTATATCGTTTATCTAATAACTGATATTACTTATGATGAGTATTAAGCCTATGTCAATTTTTTTTATATCTTTACGCATACTAGTTGGTCAGTTGGATATTGGCTTAGTCTGAGTTCAGAGAGAGTGATAGAGAGCTTGAGAGATTTGAGAGGAAACTAGTAAATCTTCACAACAATTCCATTGATCGTAGCAAGAATTACACGCTAATTGAAGGTATGTTCACAACCTTTGAGTTATATATGTGTATGTACATGTATATGTGTTTCACGGCAGAAATTTCATGTTCTGTAAATTTCATCCCTTCAAATTATTGTTAGATAATTGGTTACTTGTGATTATATGAGTATATAGTGATTAGAGATTATGTTTAAACAACAATTGTATGCTAAATTCGTTTGATAGTGGAAAAAAAAGTTTTGACAGTGTATGTTTATATATATTTTCATGTATTCATGAAAAGTACCATTTTAGATGGTCAATTCTTATGTGAAATTGTAAATTGAGGCTTGTATATGTTAGTTCAATGAGATATGAGTATAACGTAATTGGAATGAGGTAATTAATTTGAGAAGAATTGAAATCACGGTGTTGATTTTGTGAAGGAACTCGAAAATGGAGTTTTTGTTTAAAAACTTGAATTTAGAGAAATTAAAATAGTTTTAGTTAGTGTTAAATTGTGCTAATTGATTGTAAATGTGAGCAATCGTATTTGTGATAGTTGCATATTTATTATACGTATTAATATTACTGTCTATTAGGTGAAATTTGTGTTTGTTGGGCTAAAGTTGGCTACTGTTCATAGCCTTCTCTGCTGCGTGCATCGACGAACAAAGCAGCATTTGCTTGCAAGTGCTTAAAAAAAAAAAATGGCAATGCATTGCTGTGGGTCCCAAACCTTTTGTATGGTGGCAATTGCGCATATACCTACAGTTTGAGATTCGACTTTTACGCTATTACAATGAGACTTGGGGAAACATCCTAGCATGGTTTGAAATTATGTTAGCATGTTAAATGAGTAATGTTAAGGTTAACATAACATAGTGAGTTGTGGTTAGTATGATCAAAGTTGCAAAAATGATTAGTAAATCGAAAATGCGTTATATGGTAATTTAGTATACATGAAGAAAGTTAGACAAGTGTTGTGAAGTAAAACAATTAGAGTTTCTAAAATGTGAATGGTAATGAACATGTTATGATATGGTAGCATGTCTAATGGGTATTGTGGTTCTAAAATTATGTGTAGGTGATCGTGAGTTTAATTTTATAGCTTACGCTCAAGGCAAGTTTTCTAACTCTACACTTTCGTTAAGCTAGTTCGTTTATTACATTCAGCTGAGTTCTAACTCTACACTTTCGTTGAGTTGGTTTTATTATTACATTGTGTAACTTCATTCTTTTGATTGAGAAAGCTTCTAAACCTATCTATTACATTGAGCATGTTTTAATTCTAAATTATTGGAATTCTAATCATTGTTGACTACTCTAACTTGTTTATAGTTAAACAAGTTTCTTTAGTTTAATCTTTTTACAATGAATGTTCTTGAACCTTATTTCCTTGTGTTGAATGGTTCGATCACTTTGTATATTTTATTACATGTGGAGTAAGCATTGTTTTCGACTTCTTTATCAATTAATGCATGTTCGGTAACTAAAATTCTAATTTGACAAGATTATAGACCTAGCTTATTATTATTTTAAGCCAAGGTTTATCATTTCTTTATTTTGATCAATACTTATGCTCTCTAGTTATTTCAAGCATGAGTCTAGAATATAGTCAGTTCACTATGATTCTCAAATGTTCTAAGTTATGTTGTTATTAAACAACTGTTGTATTATTCAAGCATTGTTGATTCAACTAGTTCCCTAGTTGATGATCATTAAACTTCAATTACCCTTGAAAGCTTATCAAACCAAACTTTCTTTGAGTGCGGACTTGTACTCTAAATCTTGAGATGAACAACCCTATGTTTAGGGGTTTACGCTTAGCGTTGAAATGGTTGTGCACAATACATTATACGAAGGATTGATCCCCCAAAGTCGTGGAGTCCTTATAGTCATATATTTGTTAAAGTTAAAGTTGAAAGATTACTTATAAGCTGTGGACATGGTTCATGGTCATTTGACCCTCGATAGTATATTTAAGAATGTTAATAGAACAAATTATTGATTCTATTGAGCCTATGAGTTGGCAAATGTTGAAATGTTAATAGAACATATCATTGATTCTATTGAGCCTATTATTTGGCAAATGTTGAAATGTTAATAGAACATATTATTGATTCTATTGAGCCTATTATTTGGCAAATGTTGTAAAGATATTTATTCTTATCTCAAGTGAGCTTTGTTTGCTCACTCTTGCATATTATACATACATTTATTGCGACTATGGTTGAGAAGGTAGATAAACCTCTGACTAGCAAAGGAAGGGAAAAATGTACAAGTGATGAAGACTTGTAATTTTTTTATCGTTATGATGATAGACTTTTAATAATGATGTGATGTAATAATTTTATTTCGCACTTGAATGATTGTATTAAAGGTTAGAGAACACGGGAGATAATGTTTTTATTAAAGTAATCTGTATGGGCAGGTTTTTATTATTCAATTTATTATGATTGGGTAGTTAGATATGAATGTTTTGATTACGTGAACACCAAATCTTGAGGTAATGAAATACCGGGATTTGGGGGTGTCACAAGTTGGTATCAAAGCTTTAGGTTATGAACCTTAGGTGGGGAAAAGCCTTAGGAAGTAACCTTTGAAAAGATAGTGGTGATTAACTCTTATCGAGTTTTAAGGAAGAAATAATAAAACACTTATGTGATTATGTGTTTATACTTATGTGCTCGTGAGTGTCGAGTAGTAATGATTAATGATTAAAACTTAAAAATTTTGTTGTCAGGATGACTAATGTCGGAGAATCCAGTTAGGCTAGGGAGGAAAGACCTCGGATGATGCCTAGGAGGAGGAGCCTCGCGACATTCGAGTTATTTGAAACAAACAACTCTTGCCCGAGAGAGTCACCAGATTGGTCATGATGGTTGAAGATGAGGATGATGATGTGGAGGCGGATGAGGATGATCCGTTGAGTTGCCACGGGAGGATGAGGATGGCGAGGGCGAGGAGGAGGAGACTCCCTAACCTCGATAGCTGCTCGAATATGCGATGAAGTCTATGACCATAACGTGGAACTTGAGGATACTGATCGAGGAATTGCAGAATAATAGTAGGTGAACAACAGATTTGCAATGACACGAGAAAGATGATGAGATCCTAGATCGTGAGGAACAATGACTAATGTCGAGGAAAAGCTAGAAACGGTGAAGGAGAGAAAGAACAACTGATCGAGGAGGTCATTTGAATTAAAGAATAAGCTAAAGGAAGAAGCTACGAAGAGGGCAAGAGGCGAGGGGCGCATATGAGGTAATGTTTCAATGAGCCGGGATAGCGATAAAAGACGCATGCAAAGAGAATGAAGATGGAAGAGATGAATAGAGTATTCAACACCATGGTTAATCGAGCTCGAGATCGGGTCATGGGATATCTATTCGATTCGAGACGATGCCATCGTATGTATTAGATCGCGAGAACAATGTTTAGGATCATGGAGGAAGAGCGTAGTAAGGCTAAGCGTATCTTAGTAGAACATCGTAGTAGTTGTTATGCGATGAATAAAATGTTAAATAAATTGTAAATCCCAAGTGTTATGAAACCTATGGGATATGAGGATGATGTTGTCCTGAAACTTTTGTAGTTAGGGAAAGTAATGTAAAAATAGCGGTGATGCTATTGTTTTATGTTTTCAAAGAGGTTATGAATAAATAAAAGTTGTTATTTTATCAAAGTGTTACGTGATTTTGTGGTTATTTCTTTTGTGGAAGCAAGTTAAGTAGAAATTACTTAAAAGAGTTGAAGTAATAATCTAATGGGTGTATTTTTAAGCGAAGAAAATGCCTCCCGGGCGTCAACCACCACGACAAGAGAACCAGCGAAGGAACCAACAATAACGACAATGTTGATGCTAACCCGATTCAACAATTAGTGGCGTTCTTGTGAGGCGTTGCGAGAATCAACCATAGAACCAAGGAACAACGTTTAAGGAGTTCAAGGCGGTTGGACCACCTGAATTTCGTGGGTCAGTGAATCCAGTCGAGCCACAGACTTGGATTATGGAGATAGAGAAGGTGTTCGATGTTGCTAGGGTAGGAGATGACTAGAAGACTACTTTCACAACATTCATGTTGAAAGCAGAAGCTAGTTATTGGTGGCAGGCCAATAAAACTTCGAGAAAGACCGAGGATGATGACACAGGATAGGTTTAAGGAGATATTCTTGAGACCTATTTTTCAGGAGTTGAAGGGTAAATTTGGAAGTGCGATTTTGGGCTGAAGCGGGGAGCGATGGCGGTATTCGAGTATGCCGCTAAATTCAATGAGTTGGCGAGGTTTGCGCCTTATCAAGTTAGCATGCAGATGAACGCAAGGTGAAGAGATTTGAAGCAGGAATTTGAAGCCCTGGTTGTCAGATAGGGTTTCCTATTTCAATTGAAGACTTTTCGTAGCGATGATGGAGAAAACAATACTCGCTGAAGGTAGGGGCGAGGCAGTGACGGAGTTCAATCAGGAACAGAAGAAGAAGAAGAAGAAGAATGAGGTGGAGATTAAGAATGGAGGTGGTAGTGGTGGAAACAACAACAAACAACAACAACAACTTGAAGAGGAAGTGGAATGGAAGCGTGGGTCTTTAGAAACCGGCGGGGTAACAAAGATGAGAACAAGAAGTTTGAAGCATGTGCTACATGCGGGAAGTTTCACAAGGGTGCGTGCTTGATGGGGAAAATGAGTATGCTTTAATTGTGGTGGGAGAGGTCACATCGCCCTAAATTGCACTCTCAACCTAAGAAGAGCGTGTGCTTCGCGTGCGGATCAAGGATCACTTTGCTCGTGAATGCCCTAAGAAGAAGGATGGAGTGACAACTAGAAGCAATGGAGGTAACAATGGAGGTACTGACATCAAACAAACCCACGGCTAGAACCTTGACATGGTATGCAAGATGTTTGTGCAATCAAAAGATGTGGTGTCGGGTATTATCCCAATCAATGATATTGATGCTTATGTATTATTTGATTAGGGTGCTACTTGCTCGTTTATCTCTGATGAATTTGCTAAGAGGTTAGAATTGCCTGAGAAAAAACTGAATTTCCCTTTGAACATAGAAATTGCGAATAAAGAGATAATCCCTGTTAGATTCGTATACAAGAAGCGTAGGGTGAACATTAAGGAAAATATCTTGATGGTAGATTTGATTAGATTAGACTTGGAGAGTTTGATGTTATTTTGGGAATGGATTGGTACATTCAAATATGGGGCGGTAATTGATTGCCAAAAGAAGTGTGTAAACCTTATGACCCCGTCAAAGGTAGTATTTTATGGTAGCAAGTCGCCTAGACAAATGAAATGTCAGCGATTATGAGCCAAGAAATTATTGAGTCAAGGTTGTGTGGGCTATTTAGCTTACATAGTCGATACTCGAAAAAAGAATGTGAAATGGAAGAGATACCGATGGTGAGGAATTTGAGGATGTGTTTCGGAGGATTTTGCGGGACTTTTCGCTTTGTGAGAGAAATTGAGTTTCGTGATCGACTTTAGTGGGGGGGACAACACCGATATCGAAGGCCCGCATGAGAATGGCTCGAGTAGAAATGAAAGGCGATGGTATACAGTTGCAAGAATTGTTAGACAAAAAGTATATTCAACAAAAGCGTATCACAAGGGGGGCGCGGTGTTATTCGTGAAGAAGAAGGATGGGTCGATGCGTCTTTGCATTGATTATAGAGAATTAAACAAAGTCACTATTAAAACAAATATCCATTACCAAGAATAGATGACTTGTTTGATCAGTTGAAAGGTGCTAAATACTTCTCGAAAATAGATTTGAGAAGTGGGTATCACCGATTGAAAGTGAGGAAGGAGGATATACCACGAGCGACATTGAGAACTCGGTATGGACATTACGAGTTTACGGTGATGTCTTTTGGTTTAACCGATACTTCTTTGCATTCATGGATTTGATGAATAGGGTGTTTAAACCATTCTTAGACAAGTTTGTAGTGGTATTCATCGATGACATTACGGTGTATTCCAAAACTCAAGAAGAACACGTGGAACACTTACGTTTGACATTGGAAACACTAAGAAAGGAAAAGTTGTCGTGAAATTCTCTAAGTGCAAATTTTGGCTAGATCGTGTGCAATTTCTTGGGCACGTGATTGACAAAGATGGGATTTCGTGGATCCATCAAAAGTGGAAGCTGTAATCAATTGGGAACAACCAAGAACACCGTCGGAAGTGAGGAGTTTCTTGGGACTGGCCGGTTATTACAGACGATTTATTCAAGATTTTTCTAAGATAGCTACTCCATTAACAAATTTGACCAGGAAAAGCTGTGAAATTTGTTTGGACGGAGAAATGTGAAGAAAGTTTTCCAGGATTTGAAGAAGAAATTAAGCATGGCACTTGTGTTGTCATTACCAGATAGTACAGGTAACTTTGTGGTGTATAGTGATGCCTCACATAAAGGGTTGGGATGTGTTCTTATGCAGAACGACAAAGTAATTGCGTATGCATCAAGACAACTGAAGGATTATGAGAAAGGTTATCCGACTCATGATTTGGAATTGGCTGCAGTAGTGTTTGCTCTCAAGATATGGAGACACTATCTCTATGGAAAAAATGTGAAATCTACACAGATCATAAAAGTCTAAAGTATATTTTTCACACGAAGGACACGAATATATGCGACAAAGAAGGTGGATGGAATTGATAAAGGATTACGATTGTGAGATCTTTTATCATCGGGCAAAGCAAATGTGGTTGCGAGATGCTTTGAAGCGAGGAAAGGTCGGGAGAAGTTGATCTTGATAACTACTCGGGAGGAGCTTATTTCAAAGTAATACAAAGCTAGAGTTGGAAATCAAATTTCAAAGGAATCCGATGAACGACTATTCGAGATAGATATCAGTCCAACTTTGGTGGACAAAGTGAAGAGTGCTCAACTACAAGATAAAGAATGTGAAACGATCAAAGAGAAAGTGGTTGAGGGTAGTGATGTAAAATACAAGATCGACCTTAGAAGGACTACTACGATTCGAGGAAAGAATTTGGGTTCAGCGATGCGAACTTAAAGGCGAAATCTTGGCAAAAGCACACAACACAAGATATTCGATTCATCCGGGAAGTACAAAGATGTATCAAGATTTGTGGCGTCATTTTTGGTGGCGAATATGAAAAGAGACGTTGCGAGAATCGTTGCAAAATGTTTGGCGTGTCGAGAAAGTGAAAAGTGAACATCAGCGACCAAGCGGGTTACTTCAACCATTGGAAATCCGGAATGGAAGTGGGAGCATATCACAATGGATTTTGTGGTAGGACTTCCAACGACTTCGAGAAAGGATACGATGCGATATGGGTAATAGTGGACAGATTGACAAAATCGCACACTTTTGCCGATAAAGATTAGATTTAATCTTGATCGATTAAGCGAAATTATACGTTAAAGAGATCGTGTCAAGACATGGAGTTCGGTGTCAATTGTGTCGGATAGAGATCCAAGGTTCACATCAAACTTACGGAAGAGACTACAAGAATGTATGGGAACACGAGTTGCGAATGAGTACTGACATACCATCCATGAAACCGATGATGGAGAAAGCGAACGAACTATCAAGCGTTGGAAGATATCTTTGAGAGCATGCATCATGGATTTCAAAGGAAGTTGGGATGAACATTTACCGTTGGTAGAATTTTCCTACAACAACAGTTACCACGCTTGAGCATCGGCATACCACCTTACGAGGCATTGCGGCGAGAAAGTCTGAGAACTCCTTTGTCTTTGGGATGAAGTCGGTGAGCGCCAACTGTTAGGACCAGAACTGGTACAATAAACTGCTGAAGTTGTCAAACTCATCAGGACAAGATTGATAGCAACCCAAGATCGACAAAAAAAGTATGCCGATCAACATAGGCAGAATCGCGAATTTGAAGTAGAAAATTTCGTTTTCCTAAAAGTTTCTCCTTGGAATGGGAAGATTCGTTTTGGCAAGAAAGGAAAGCTCAGCCCAAGATTTATTGGACCGTTTGAAATACTACGAAGAGTGGGGGAAGTGGCTTATGAGGTAGCTCTACCTCCAGAATTGGAAAACATTCATAATGTTTTTCACATTTTGATATTACTGTAGTATAAACCCGATTACTGAAAACACGTGATCGAAATACGAACCATTGCAATTCGATAAAGATTTGTCTTATGAAGAGACTCTATCCGGATAATCGATGAGAAAGAACAAGTGCTCGAAATAAAGTGATACCTACATGTGAAGGTGATATGGAGAAACCACTGATGTCGAAGAAGCGGCGTGGGAACTCGAAGCTGAAATGATGAAAAGTTAGTTACGAGTTATTTGTTTAATCTATGTTTTGATTACGGGACAGAATCTTTGTAAGTAAGGGAAGAATGTGATGATTTGATTGTTTGAATTGTGATTACGAGGACGAGAATCCTTTTAAGAGGAATGATGTAACATTCGAATTTTTTAAATGTAATATTAAATATTTATTGATTTATATAAATATTTAATGGATGTATTTTTCGTTGAATAAATATTTGTTTAATGAATTTAATTTTTTTTTGGTTAATTGATTTAATTTGTTTGTTAAATAAATAATTGATGAATTAAGGAAATGATTATTATATTGATATTTGAATTTAAATGATTAATTATTTGTATTGTGTTATGTGATTAAAGAATTTATTTAATTAATTGTGATTTGAATTAATTAAAATAAATATGAAAGCTTGATTAAATATAGTGTGACAAATAACTATATTATAAGGAGTTATTAAAATAAATTAAAGTAGTTTAATTTAGTTTTTTAACAAACAAGGCTTAATATATTAATTCTTTAATATTTAAAGGGTTTTTGCCAAACAAGCCTTATGGCTTTTGAGATTTCTAGTTTTTTTAAATAAAATAAAATAAATAAATAAATTAAAATAATAAATATAATATATTTATGTTATATACGTTTATCCTAATAATATGATATTACTTATGATGAGTATTAAGCATATCAGTTTTTTTTTATATCTTTTTAATACTAGTTGGTTGGGTTGGATATTGGGTTCTATTAAGTCGAGAGTTAGAGAGAGAGTGATGAGAGCTTGAGAGAAATTTGAGAGAAACTAGTAAATCTTTCACAACAATTCTAGTGATATTAGCAAGAATTATTACGCTAATTGAAGGTATGTTCACAACCTTTGATATATATATATATATATATATATATATATGTGTTTCATGATGAGAAATTTCATATTACGTAAATTTCATCTCATTCAAATTATTGTTAGATAATTGGTTACTTGTGATTATATGAGTATATAGTGATTAGAGATTATGTTTAAACAACAATTGTATGCTAAATTAGTTTGATGAGTTGGAAGAAAAAGTTTTGACGATGTGTATGTTTATATATATTTTCATGTGTTCATGAAAAGTACCATTTAGATGGTCAATTCTTATATGAAAGCTGTAAATTGAGGCTTGTATATGTTAGTTCAATGAGATATGAGTATAACGTAATTGGAATGAGGTAATTTGGACAAGAATTGAAATCACGGTGTTGATTTTGTGAATGAACTCGAAAATGGAGTTTTTTGTTTGAAAACTTGAATTTGGAGAAATTAAAATAGTTTTAGTTAGTGTTAAATTGTGCTAATTGGTTGTAAATGTGAGCAATCATATTTGTGATGATAGTTGTATATTTATTATACGTGTTAATATTCTTTATCTATTAGGTGAAATTTGTGTTTGTTGGGCTAAAAGTAAACTCTTGTTCATAGCCTTCTCTGCGTCTGTCGAACACTGCGTAGCCTTTTTTTAGTGCTGAGCAAAAAAAAAATGCCAAGCCTTTGATCCCAACCAAGTATGTATGGCGTGCATTTGCCGTACCTACAGTTTGAGATTCGACTTACGCTATTACTGACGAGACTTGGGGGAAACATCCTAGCATGGTTTAAAATTATGTTAGCATGTTAAATGAGTAATGTTAAGGTTAACATAACATAGTGAGTTATAGTTAGTATGATCAAAGTTGCAAAAATGATTAGTAAATTGAAAATGTGTTATGTGGTAATTTAGTATACATAACGAAAGTTAGACAAGTGTTGTGAAGTAAAACACTTAGAGTTTCTAAAATGTGAATGGTAATGAACATGTTATGATATGGTAGCATGTCTAATGGGTATTGTGGTTCTAAAATTATGTGTAGGTGATCGTGAGTTTAATTTTATAACTTACGCTCAAGGCAAGTTTTCTAACTCTACACTTTCGTTGAGCTAGTTTGTTTATTACATTGTGTAAATTCTAACTCTACACTTTCGTTGAGTTTGTTCTATTATTACATTGTGTAACTTCATTCTTTTGATTGAGAAATCTTCTAAATCTATCTATTACATTAAGCATGTTTTAATTCTAAATTATTGGAATTCTAATCATTGTTGACCTACTCTAACTTGTTTATAGTTAAACAAGTTTCTTTAGTTTAATCTTTTACAATGAATGTTCTTGAACCTTATTTCCTTGTGTTGAATGGTTCAATCACTTTGTATATTTTATTACATGTGGAGTAAGCATTGTTTCCAGCTTGCTATCAATTAATGCATGTTCGGTAACTAAAATTCTAATTTGACAAGATTATAGACCTAGCTTATTATTGTTTAAGCCAAGGTTTATCATTTCTTTATTTTGAATAATACTTATGCTCTCTAGTTATTTCAAGCATGAGTACAGAATATAGTCGGTTCACTATGATTCTCAAATGTTCTAAGTTATGTTGTTATTAAACAACTATTGTATTATTCAAGCATTGTTGATTCAACTAGTTCCCTAGTTGATGATCATTAAACTTCAATTACCCTTGAAAGCTTATCAAACCAAACTTTCTTTTAGTGCGGACTTGTACTCTAAATACTGAGATGAACAACCCTATGTTTAGGGGTTTACGCTTAGCGTTGAAATGGTTGTGCACAATACATTGTACGAAGGATTGATCCCCCTAAGTACGTGGAGTCCTTATAGTCATATGACTGTTAAAGTTAAAGTTGAAAGATTACTTATAATTGTGGACATGGTTCATGGTCATTTGACCCTCAGTAGTTTATTTAAGAATGTTAATAGAACAAATTATTCAGTTCTATTGAGCCTATGAGTTGGCAAATGTTGAAATGTTAATAGAACATATCATTCAGTTCTATTGAGCCTATTATTTGGCAAATATCAAATGTTAATAGAACATATTTATTGAGCCTATTATTTGGTAAATGTTGTAAAGATATTTATTCTTATCTCAAGTGAGCTTTGTTTGCTCACTCTTGCATATTATACATTTATTGCAACTATGGTTGAGAAGGTAGATAAACTTCTGACTAGCAAAGGAAAGGAAAAATGTACAAGTGATGAAGACTTGTAATTTTGTTTTATCGTTATGATGATAGACTTTTAATAATGATGTGATGTAATAATTTTATTTTCGCACTTGAATGATTGTATTAAAGGTTAGAGAACACAGGAGATAATGTTTTTATTAAAGTAATCATGTGGGCAAGTTTTATTATTCAATTTATTATGATTGGGTAGTTTTTATTATTCAATTTAATATGATTGGGTAGTTAGATATGAATGTTTTGATTACGTGAACACCAAATCTTGAGAATGTAATGAAATTTTTACATCTATGTATTTGGCCCATGGAGAATCCTTGGAATTCTTTCATTGACGTTCGTAGACTGTCCATTATGGATTCCTGAGTATTCTGCAAGACAAGAACAACTTCCATGTCTTTCTTAGCAGCTTGAAAGTGGATTTGATCCCTTTTATTGATACTCTGAATCATCTCCATTATAATTTCCCTAAGCTTATTTGAAAGTTCAAAACTTAGGTTGCTTGGGAGAGTGTTGGCATCATCAATCAAATGAGTCAGCCTTAGGTGAACAAGGTGTGAGTGATCTTCAAGATCGTCTTGTATGTCCTTGGTCACCTTCTTAGATGCATCAGATAACTCCATTTTGGTGGAAAGATCCGATATGCGCTCAAAGAGTTGCTAATTATTTGGAGGAGAGGCTCTTGTGTACTGATCTTGCATATTGTAAAGAGGAAGATCAAGATTGAAATATTCATTTGTTGATGAGGAAGGGATATCTGATGGAGGGGCAGGTGTGTGAGGTTGATCTTCATGAGGAGGTGACTCTATGAGTTGAGCATGTGACTCTATGATTGGATTTGGATCAGTAATCGTAGAGGGAGAGATGATAGGAGATTGGATCAATATAAAGTTGGGCACATTTGGTTCATCAGTTACAGAATATTGGGATTCTGTAACTGGAAATTGATTGAGTGGATGAAGTATCACTTCCAACCATCTTGGTAATTCATAGAATTGGTTGAAAAATGATGGTGGATAGTGAGTAACCCTGAAAGAGATGGGAATAGATTGTACCTCATGCCCATTTTTGGAAGAGGAGCCATTAGTGATCAGCTTTCGGGCAAAGTTGAGGTTGCCTGGGAATCCATGAGCTAGCACCGAGATTGCTAGATAGGCTTTGAAGGTCCAGAACATGTGATCCCAGGAGTTGAGAATTTGGGCTCTGTGAAAGGGCATCATAGGTAGATAGGAGAACAGTTGATTATAGTTAGCTCTCCTATAACAATCACAGCCCACAACTATAATCTCAACTTCATCATCCTCTTCGTCTTCACTGTCTTCATGTGAAGTTTCCACTACATCAATTATTTCCACTTGACTTCTTTGCTCTTCTACTCTCTCATCCTCTATAGCTTCAATCCTTTCCATTTTTACATTTTCTGAAGCTAGAGTCTCTTGAGGGACTAAAGGAGATTCATGATGATCTCTTGGCAATTCCTCCTTAGCTGCAGCCTCTTCTAAGATAGGGACTTCATGAGGCTCCCTCTCAACTTGATCATCCATCTGAATTTCAAGCAGCTCCCCCTCAGCTGGAGCATTCTTTAGTGTAAGAGTTTTAGGAAGCTCCCCCTCAACTTGAGCTGTGTTCTCCTTACTAACTTCGGGTAGCTCATTTTCAGTTTCAGGTAGCCATTTCTCAGCAGCTATCCTTCTGTCTTCTTCCTTTAACACTCCTTCATTGATAAGGATGTACTTCTTGACCAACTTTCTCTTTAGCTTCCTTGGCTGAGCCACTGCCTCAGCACTTTTCTCAGCTTCAGCTCTAAATGGTTGATTAGGCTGAGAAGTTGTTGCAATATCCTCTTCTAGAGTGGGGTCACGTCTGGACTATACGATCGGTAGAGACTGTACGATCGAAGAGGAATACTTCTTTGGTTTGTTACTGCGTTTTCCCTTCTTAAGCAGCTGAGAGATGGTAGCTCTATCTTTATCTTCCTCAGACTGTTGTTCTTTCCTCTTCAAATTCCTCAGAGTTTCAGTGCCTGAACTCTCTTGAGGTGCATCAGTAGTTGAACCTCGAGGCTCATCTGCCATTGGAGCCTTCATTTTTCTCTTACCCTTACTTTTTCTGATTAAAGCAATGGGTTCTTCTTTGTTGATTTCTTCTTCTTCTTCTTCAGTTTCCTTTACAACTGACATGTTTCTTGGTACCCAGGACTCCTTTGCATCACCAGTTCTTCCACTCGACTCAGACATCATCCTAACATTTTTTGCTGGATTTCTTTTCCAGTTCTTAAACAGCTGCTGGGTCATCCTTCTGTTGGGATTGATGGAATCTCCTTCATTATCCCCAATCTTATCACCCAGTGCCGACTGTAGGATGATGCTTATAAATCGCCTGTAGAGCATCTTCCCAGAGCTCTTTGATTTCTTTGAGTTGAGAATCCACTTCCCAATCCAGTCGATGAGTAGGGCTCTATAGTTGAGTTGGATCCCAAAATAGATTGTTGTCATGAGCTTAAGTTGCACTTCGTTCACAGAGTCATGGCCAGAGCTCTGGCAACATATGCATTTCCCAACAATGTCAGCCAAAAACTCATACCTTTGGAGAAACTCTTTCTTTTTGTACCCTTTAACAGTCAGAAACTTCTTATGATGCATCTTCTTCAGTCCTTCCAAAAAATCAATGCCCTCCATAAATGGAAATCCTTTCGATTTGAAACCTAGGGCGAGGTTTATATCTTTAGCTTTGAGTTTAATTTCCACGCCCTTGACCCTTGTGGTGATCACATCGTTCTCAAACGCTCCATTTCTGTACAACTCTTTTACTAGCTTAGGGTAGATCCATGTTTTGGTACCTAGAGCTTCTTCAAGACCAGCTTTCTTTAACAGTGATAGAATCTTGTGAAATTGAGGGTCAGTTATCTTGAACTCATCAAAGTAGAGTCTGTAACCAGTGATAACATTTGAGGCCGCCATTGATTTCTTTGTACTAAGGTTGGTTGAGCTTTACAGAAAGCTAGGGTTTCTGCTTGTAGGGAGAGAGAGGGAGAAAGATGAATAGGCTTTTTGAACTTCTGAGATGAATTTTAAAAAATATATATTTTTAAACTATACTTATAACTTCCCTCATCACTATCTACTTAGTGGGGCATGTGTCATGTTCTGCTTGGCTCCATGATTTTAACTGATGTGGAATATATTGATTTACCCTTAGCTCCTTCTGAGCTACTATATCCTTTGGGAGGACTACGATCGTCGAGGTAGCACTATAGTCGTTGATGTTTACACTATGATTGTTGAGTCCATTGTTGAATCTGCTCTACGAACATTGTCTGCCCTGGTCCTTGTGATGACTTTGACTTAGCATTCCTTTAGAATCAAGGTAGCTCAAGAAGGGCCAATCTCTTAGAATGAACTAAGGATCAGGTTTGTCCCTGAGGCGCTTAACAGAGAGATTGCTTGGATTTATTGGAGATGTTGTCATCACAGACTGCTTGTGTCATGTCGAGAAGACTTTACGATCGTGGTCCTTCATGTCAAGGCAACTCTACGATCGTGGACTTTCTTTAGTCATCTCTACGATTTTGAACTTAGCCTTTATATCGGCATGGTTAGTATAAACTAGAGCATAGATTTTATAGATATAGATTTAGCATTCCTAACTCTCTTATTAATTTATTAAATTTGGATTCATCTAGAGGCTTTGTAAAGATATCAGCAAGTTGATTTTTCAGTAGGGATGTATTGTAAAGATATGGTTCCATTTTGAACATAATCCCTAATAAAATGATATCGTATTTCTATATGCTTAGTCCTAGAGTGCATGACAGGATTGTGTGTTATTGTTATGGCACTTGTGTTGTCACAATGAACAAGTATAGATTTGAAATCAAACCCATAATCTGCTAGCTGATTTTTCATCCATAGGATTTAAGCACAATAGCTGCCAGCAACAATGTATTCAGCTTCTGTTGTTGATGTTGATACTGAGTTTTGGTTCTTGCTAAACCAGGACACAATTCTGTTTCCTAGTAGCTGACATGTGCCACTAATACATTTTCTGTCTATTTTACAACCTGCAAAGTCAGCATCTGTATATCCTGTTAGTTCCAAGGAGGACTCCTTGGGATACCAGAGTCCCAAATGAGGTGTACCCTTGAAATACCAGAAAATTCTTTTTACAACACTTAAGTGTGATTCCTTAGGATTAGCTTGAAATCTAGCACATATGCATGTTGCAAACATTATGTCTGGTCTACTGGCAGTTAGATATAGAAGAGAGCCTATCATACCTCTGTATTGAGTTATATCAATACTTTTACCGTTTTCATCTTTGTCAAGCTTGGTTGCTGGAGCAATTGCGATTTTCATGGGAGAGGCTGATTCCATGTCATACTTTTTAAGTAAGTCTTTAATTTACATGGCTTGGTTTATGAAGATTCTTTCATCAGTCTGCTTTACTTGCAATCCAAGATAGAAGTTCAGCTCACCCATCATGCTCATTTCAAACTTGCTCTGCATAAGCTTGGCAATTCTCTTACATAATTTTTCATCAATAGAGTCAAAGATAATGTCCTCAACATATATCTGAACTAATAAGACTTTGTCTTTATGCTTTCTAAGAAATAAATTGGTATTTACTCTACCTCTAGTGAAGCCATTTTCAATAAAAAAGTTAGTTAATGTTTCATACCATGCTCTAGGTGCTTGTTTAAGACCATATAAGGATTTGTCTAATCTATAGACATAATTAGAGAGAGTCGAATTGATGAAACCTAGAGCTTGCTCTACATATACTTCTTCTTGAATTCACCGTTCAGGAATGCACTTTTGACATCCATCTGAAATACTTTGAATTTCATGTGAGCAGCAAAAGCAAGGAATATTCTGATGGCTTCTAATCTGGAAACATGTGCAAAGGTCTCGTCATAGTCAATGCCTTCTTCTTGAGAGTAACCTTTGGCCACTAGTCTTGACTTATTCCTTGTTATTACTCCATCTTCATTCATCTTGTTTCTGAAGACCAACTTGGTGCAAATGACTGGATGGCTTCTTGGTATTGGAACTAATCTCCATACTTTGCTTCTTTCAAACTGATTTAGTTCTTCTTGCATGGCTTCTATTAAACTGGAGTCTTCCATAGCATCTTCTATTTTCTTGGGTTCCATTTGTGACAGAAATCTTCGATAGAAACACTCATTCTGGGTGGCAGCTCTTGTCTTGACTCTTGCATTTGGATCTCCAATGATTAAGTCTTGAGTGGGATCTTTTGCCCATCTATTTCCTGTTACAACATCTGTCCTGATTCCTTCTTATTTGAGACCTTCAAGATTAATTTATGCTTCTTGATGTGGAGGTTCGTTTTCTTGTGTAGTTCTCTCTACGATCTCCTCTCCTTGCTCGATGATTTCATTTTTAAGAACTACGATCGTGGTGTTGAGCTCGACGACCTCGTTCGTAGTGTCTGAACTGTCGTTCGTAGTGTCTTGAGACACTGTTTTGTCCAAGTCTGTTTCATCAAAGATGATGTGAATCGAGACTTCAACACTCAGCGTTTTCTTGTTGAACACTCTATAGGCCTTACTGTCTGTGACATATCCAAGAAAGATTCCTTCGTCTAACTTAGGTTGGAACTTTGTCGGATACTATTTCCCATTGTTGAGAATGTAGCATACACAACCGAATACATGAAAGTAGCTGATATTTGGCTTCCTTCCTTTCCACAATTCGTAGGGAGTCTTCTTTATCGTAGAGGGTATGAGCTATCTATTCTGAGTGTAGCATACAGTGTTGATAGCTTCTGCCCAGAAGTATTCAGGCAGATGGGCTACTGCTAGTAAAGTTCTTCCAGCCTCTATCAAGGTTCTGTTTTTTCTCTCAGCTACTCCATTTTGTTGAGGAGTTTGTGGAGCTGAGAAGCTGTGACTGATGTCATTGTCTATACAGAACTGGTCCATCTCAGAGAAGTCAAATTCTCTGCCATGATCGCTCCTTATAGCCTTGATTTTCTCCCCTTTCTCGTTCATCACCAATCTGAACAGCTTGATTAGTTGGGAGCTTATTTCATCTTTTGAGTTTAGAAAGAACACCCATGTGAATCTGGTGTAGTCATCCACTACAACCAATGAGTATCTCTTCCCTCCAAGGCTTGTTGTTGGGATTGGCCAAAATAGATCCATGTGAAGCAGTTGTAGAGGCTTGTCAATTGAGTTGACTGTGAGACCCCAGATTTTATCAATAAAGATTTAAATTTTGTCGAAATAATTTTTAATATTATGGTGTGAATTTGAGATAATATTATAGTTGTGGGTAGTATTTATAAATTTTGCAAAGTATGCAAGTGGTTATATTATATTCGATTGGTGGGGAATATTAGGTTTAGCGAGGGAATATTAAATACACTGGCTCAATCATTGGTGGACCCCACAAGCGAAATTATTGTCGGATTGAGAAAATGACAAAAATATTTTATTGAAATAACGGCGGAAGTTTTCTGGTTGATCTTGTTGAACTACTCGGTAGTAAAAATGCGATGTCGTGTGGTTGCATAGTAGCCTTGCGGTATTGATTATTGATGCTTATGTGAGAAGTCACTCGGTTTGATTCCATTATTGTCGATTAATAATATGAATTATTATAGCGATAATGACGTTTTGTTTTATTAAAGTATTATTAACGTAATAAAAGCGAAACATCTTTTATATAAAGCAGAATACTTTATTAAAGTTATTACATAAATAGAATATATTATATTTTATTATGCATAGTGTTGCGTAGTGTTTTGCATAGTGTTTTGCATAGTGTTGCATAGTGTTTGCATAGTAAAATGTTTTTATATAAATAGAATATATGATATTTTATTTAAAAGATTTTGCTTTAAATATGGACCGTCAGATTAAAGTAAATCAATACGAGATAGTTCATGGATTAATTACTATGCATTCTATTTCTATAAATAAATAGAAGCTCATTCCTTCATTATTTTCTTACGAATTCTTTGAAACTCAGAGAGAGAAATTATAGAGAGAAGCTATAGAGAGAAAATCTATAGAGAGAAAGAAGAAGAGTATACGGTACTTCACTACTTTGATATCCGGTGTCTTTTACGGTGAGGGTATTATTTGTTGTACCGTAAAAAGTGTTATTCTTTCTTATTCATGAAGAGAACTTACATTATTCCATTCATTATTATTACATTGGAATAACTTTTGTAAAAGTGGCATACCCTATACATAACTTTGTATATGTGGCATACCTATACTTGGTGAAATCCTTATATTATTCCATTCTTATTTATTACATTGGAATAACTTTTGTATACGGACTCCCCTATACTTGGTGATCTTCTTACATTATTCCATTCTTTATTATTACATTGGAATATCACATGCGTGTGTTTTACAGGACACTGGTTCCATTGTTTATTATTCGCATTTATTATTACATTGGAATATCACATGCGTGTGTTTTACAGGATTTTGGTTCCATTGTTTATTATTATTCAAAGCATTTATTATTACATTGGATCATCACATGATTGTGAATTTCACGACTGGTTCCGTTATTATTATTCTATTGGAATAACTTTATACATCTGCAATACCGCATGCGTGGTGATTTCTTTTGTTATTCTATTCTTTATTATACCCAGTTGGTTAAAACTTTGACTTCTATACTCCATGAAATTAGTAGAATATCTTTGATATTTGCGTTTCATCGATATCTTTCATAGAAATATTATTACGATCATTCTTGAATTTTACTCTACAAAAGCGATATCGTGTTGACAAGTTTGGGGCGTTATTAGTTCTGAATAAATTAATTCTTGAACTTGTTTTATTGAATTATTATGTCATTGTCATCATCCTCATGTTATATTATGTTATCTTTGGCTTACGTGCATAGATGAACTTAGTATGATTATGACCGGGGATCATTCGGTATAATCATGGTTTGTTATAAATGATGTGATAAAAGTCCTCGGTGGCTGTGTAATGCCTTTGATGGATGGTTTTGGTATGATTATGACCGGGGGTGATTCGGTATAGTCATGACCATTGATAATTTGATGAAAATCCTTGATCGTAATACGAGGATGAATAGATATTGTGGTTTATTCATTAAAAGCGAGTCTTAGTGATAAAAATTGATGAAAACCTTTTAAAACCTAAAAGATAGTAGACTTTATTTTCTACTTGACTCTTTTAATGGATTGCATATTCATTCTGATTAAAGCGGTTTGTCTATTGTATTTTATCGGTTTAACATTGTTGAAGGCTAATGATAATTTATTATTGCATTATCTTAGTCATAATATTTCTTCTTTGGGCTAGTTGAGCTCACCCTTTCTTTCCTTTATTCTCTTGAGGAAATGAGAATATATTTGGAGACGAGTTGGGGAAGCGAGTGATGGTCTGAAGATAGCATTAGTAGTCCTCACTATTACGTGAAATAGTGTGATAATAATTGTAATGAGGACTCCTTGAGTATGGATATTGTCTAAATGACAATATTCTATTAGAACTCTCGGTTTATGTATTATCGTATGTTATATACCTGACGGATGTATAATTAAGTTTGTATTTGAATTTATGTACCATGTAAGTGGCGACCCAAGATGGGTGGCGTATATACCTAATTTTGGAGGCGTCGCGGTTGGTATCGAGCTTAGGGATATGATCCACAGCTAAGATGTGAGATAAGAACTAGGAGGGGGAGGAGGGAAATTCCTTCGCTAGTATGACCTACCTAAGTTTATTTGGTATTTAATTGGTCGGTCGGTGTATAGGGATAATATGTGACATGTTAATTAACCCTTGTTTTTGTGGCGGTGTTTGAGAATGACATCCGAAAATTTGAGATAAGCAATGAAGCACATGAGAGTGTTGATTCACTCAAACAAAAGGTAACGACCAACAATACGATAATAATCATCTTTGGTGGTGGCCTTACTATCGAACAATGATAACCATCGTGGGGAAATTATCATGCTAAGAATGGTAACCACGGTGGTAATCATGGCAAAGATAATAGAAGTGGAAATTGCAAGAAGAGAAGGTAATTTAGCTCAATTTTGTTGTGCACCAAAGTCAAGTCTAGTTTGGGACGGTGGCACCAAAGGTGGATATGGACAAAACAAAGTCGTTGGTTTTAGGAAGTGCATTTTCATGACTTCTCAAAAGCGAGTAAACCGAACGAAGTTAGCAGGTTAGTTAATTATAAATTGCGAAGTCTATACCTTATAAGATCTAGGTTCTACCCATTATTTTATCTCTCTTGCTTTGCGTTCAGCGTTTAAATTTGACTCTGGAGAAGTTAGACTTTGACTTATTGGTTGAAACTTCGTTAGTAGGAGCCTTCGTTACCGCTACTATTTTTAAATCTTGTTTGATTCAAATAAACACTTTCACGTTACATGTCGATCTTATCTCTTTGAAAATACTTGCCTTTGAGGTAATTTTTGAAAAAGATTGATTAACTACTCGTTATTCTTTTTGTAAGGTTGTTAGCTTTTATATTCATAACCAACCTGTTGTGTGAATTCAAGTAACCAAACTACTAAAGTCAATTATTGTCATATCAAGCCATAAGTAAAGAGCCCCGAACCTTTCGTTGTTGACTTCCTTGTGTGAAATGCAAAGCGGACTTTTCTGGTGGCGACATCGTGAATGAAAATGGCAAGTTTATAGGTATCATTGTGAGGTGCTTTATCTAGGTTAAGGGATAGAAGTCACGGTTGGTATCAATGTGACGTACTATCCAAGTCTTGGATGAAAGTCACGATTTTGAATGATATTTCTATTATTAATAAATTTCTTGGTGTATTCTTGAAGACTTCTTAGCCTACTTAGAGCGTGAAATCGAATTTTGTATTGACCCCAGTACAAAACCCATTTCTTAAACCCTCAAATATTTCTTCAACTAAAAGGATGCATTTACGTGGATTATGATGAAAGTCATAATAAAAGTATAGAACTGATGAAAATCATGGGTATATGAAGTATTAGTAAGTTTTATGATGAGTTATGTTGGTTAGTATGTGAAAACATGAAAGTTTCTTAGAAATCACAAAGAGTTGAAAATCAGATTTTGGTGAAAAACGTAACATGAAATTCAATTGACCATATCTCCTATTATATTTTGAATTTTTGAGTGTGGTCAAGTCCTAGAGTTAGATCTATGAGTTACCTAACTAATCCAAGTGTAATTACTGGAAAAGGTGTTGTAGATTTTTGTGTGGACTGATTTTTAGCAAAGGAGGGCAAAGCTGCAAAAAAGCAAGAAAAAAGCTGCTGCCATGATTTTAGAGAGGGCTGTTTCAGCCACTTAAATTATGAGAAAAATTCTGGCCTTTTGGGACATGAAGGTATATGGTATAAAGTACCTCCTGTCCAAAAATGAGCTCATTCGACTTAAAATGAGCAAGTTATGACTATTTCAATATTTAGATTTTTTAAATGAAAAAATGCTATAACTTAGGAGTTCTATAACTCAGATGACCATGAAATTTAAACTGGAAGCTCACGTTAACATGGGTAAGGTCCTGTCAAGATTTGGGAATTTTGGAGTTAAACTTGAGGTAGCTAATTTCTTAAGGAATTAATTAGAAATTGATTTTTGAAAAATAGTAAATGAATTTTTAAAATTAGAGAGAAAATATATTTTTATCATGGGACTATATTATGCTAAATCCCAGAAAAAAAATATTTTTGGGACTGATTTGCTATTTTTCATAAAAATAGTTTAATTCTGAACATATGAGTTAAATATGTTATGTGAAGTAACAAAATTGGAAAATAGGATTTTATGGCTAGAGAATCCTATATAGAGTATATGCATATTTTTTGATGAGGATTTGATCATTGGTGATGATATCTTATGAGTATGGCATTTTGAATGATTAAATGCATTATATGGTAAAAGCGTAAACAATTGAGATAAATTGTTTATAAATTTAAGAAGTGATTAAAATATTGTTATAATATTAATGATATTAGATTATGAGATTATTAAGTGATTGATAACATGGGGATATTCTTGAATCTGGATAAATTATATTATAAATGTTTAATATTTATCCTTTATCTCATTTGATTGATTCTTTATATCATTATCCTCGTATTTTATATATATTTGAAAGTCATACATATTTTGTAGTGCATAGATGGACTTGGTATGATTATGACCGAGGATTGTTCGGTATAATCATATCAAGTAATTGAAAACATGATTATCTTTTGGTAGTAGTGCATGGATAATTTGTGGTCGTGATACTAATGAATACACGATTATCTTTTGGTAGTAGTGCATGGATAATTGTGGTCGTGATACTAATGAATACACGATTATCTTTGGTAGTAGTGCATGCATAATTTGTGGTCGTGATACTAATGAATACACGATTATCTTTGGTAGTAGTGCATGGATAATTTGTGGTCGTGATCTTAATGAATACCACGATTATCTTTGGTAGTAGTGCATGGATAATTTGTGGTCGTGATCTTAATGAATACACGATTATCTTTGGTAGTAGTGCATGGATAATTTGTGGTCGTGATACTAATGAATACGATTATCTTTGGTATGTAGTGCATGGATAATGGATAATTTGTGGTCGTGATCTAATGAATATACGATTATCTTTGGTAGTAGTAGTGCATGGATAATTCGTGGTCGTGATATCTTAATGAATATCCTTGGCTTTTGTAGTGCGGGGATGATTCGATGATATGGATTAATTATTGGTGAGTCTCGTGATGAAATATTAATTCATAGATGTGGTAAAAGTCATCTTTGGTCGTAGTGCATTGATAGACTTGGTATGATTATGACCACGGATTATTCGGTATAATCATGGTAGTAATTGAAAACACGAATATCCTTGGCGATAGTGCATGGATAATTCGTGGTTGTGATCTTATTAAAGCTGCGTCTCGGCATTATTGGTTTCTGGTTGTATATCTTTTGCTTTGTAGTGCAAAGATGAATTGTTAATGAATATCTTTGGCGGATTGCGAAGATGAATTTAATATTTTTTTAACGATAAAGGTATTCAAGGTATCCTCACCTCTTTATCATACAGTCGTACCCTAATTTCGAGGGTAGAAATTCCATAAGGAGGGAGATTGTGAGACCCCAGTTTTATCGATAAAGATTTAAATTTTGTCGAAATAATTTTTAATATTATGGTGTGAATTTGAGATAATATTATAGTTGTGGGTAGTATTTATAAATTTTGCAAAGTATGCAAGTGGTTATATTATATTCGATTGGTGGGGAATATTAGGTTTAGCGAGGGAATATTAAGTACAATGACTCAATCATTGGTGGACCCCACAACATAATTATTATCGGATTGAAAAAGCGACAAAAATATTTTATTGAAATAACGGCGGAAGTTTTCTGGTTGATCTTGTTGAACTACTTTCGGTAGTAAAAAAATGCGATGTCGTGTGGTTGCGTAGTAGTAGCTTGCGGTATTGATTATTGATGCTTATGTGAGAAGTCACTCAGTTTGATTCCATTATTGTCGATTAATAATATGAATTATTATAGCGATAATGACGTTTTGTTTTATTCGTATTATTAATGTAATAAAACATAAACATCTTTTATATAAAGCAGAATACTTTATTAAAGTTATTACATAAATAGAATATATTATATTTTATTATGCATAGTGTTGCATAGTGTTTTGCATAGTGTTTTGCATAGTGTTGCATAGTGTTTGCATAGTAAAATGTTTTTATATAAATAGAATATATGATATTTTATTTAAAAGATTTTGCTTTAAATATGGAATAGTCGATTAAAGTAAATCAATTGGATAGTTCATGGATTAATTACTATGCATTCTATTTTCCTATAAATAGAAGCTCATTCCTTCATTATTTTCTTACGAATTCTTTGAAACTACAGAGAGAGAAATTATAGAGAGAAGCTATAGAGAAAATCTATAGAGAGAAAGAAGAAGAGTATTACGGTACTTCACTACTTTGATATCCGGTGTCTTTTACGGTAAAGGGTATTATTTATTTGTACCCGTAAAGGGTGTTATTCTTTCTTATTCATGAAGAGAACTTACATTATTCCATTCATTATTATTTTGTTGGAATAACTTTGTAAAAGTGGCATACTATACATAACTTTGTATCTGTGCATACCTATACTTGGTGAAATCCTTATATTATTCCATTCTTATTTATTACATTGGAATAACTTTGTATCTGTGGAATCCCTATACTTGGTGATCTTCTTACATTATTCCATTCTTTATTATTACATTGGAATCTTCATGCGTGTGTTTTACTGGGGACACTGGTTCCATTGTTTATTATTCGCATTTATTATTACATTTGGAATATCATGCATGTGTTTTTTAGGACTGGTTCCATTGTTTATTATTATTGACATTTATTATTACATTGGATCATCACTGTCGGTGTGAATTTCACGACTGGTTCCGTTATTATTATTCTATTGGAATAACACATCATCTGCAATCTGCATGCGTGGTGATTTCTTTTGTTATTCTATTCTTTATTATACCCGGTTGGTTAAAACTTTGACTTCTATACTCCATGAAATTAGTAGAATATCTTTGATATTTGCGTTTCATCGATATCTTTTCATAGAAATATTATTACGATCATTCTTGAATTTTACTCTACAAAGCGGTATATCATGTTGTGATTTGGGCGTTATTAGTTCTGAATAAATTAATTCGTGAACTTGTTTTATTGAATTATTATGTCATTGTCATCATCCTCATGTTATATTATGTTATCTTTGGCTTACGTGCATAGATGAACTTAGTATGATTATGACCGAGGATCATTCGGTATAATCATGGTTTGTTATAAATGATGTGATAAAAGTCCTCGGTATTTTTGTAATGCAATGATGGATGGTTTTGGTATGATTATGACCGGGGTGATTCGGTATAGTCATGACCATTGATAATTTGATGAAAATCCTTGATCAGTAGTACGGGGATGAATAGATATTGTGGTTTATTCATTAAAGCTGAGTCTTAGTGATAAAAATTGATGAAAACCTTTTAAAACCTAAAAGATAGTAGACTTTATTTTCTACTTGACTCTTTTAATGGATTGCATATTCATTCTGATTAAAGCTGGTTGTCTATTGTATTTTATCGGTTTAACATTGTTGAAGGCTAATGATAATTTATTACGCATTATCTTAGTCGTAATATTTCTTCTTTGGGCTAGTTGAGCTCACCCTTTCTTTCACTTTGTTCTCTTGAAATGAGAATATATTTGGGACGAGTTGGGGAAGCGAGTGATGGTCTGAAGATAGCATTAGTAGTCCTCACTAATACGTGAAATAGTGTGATAATAATTGTAATGAGGACTCCTTGAGTATGGATATTGTCTAAATGACAATATTTCTATTAGAACTCTCGGTTTATGTATTGTCGTATGTTACACTGCGACGGATGTATAATTAAGTTTGTATTTGAATTTATGTACCATGTAAGTGGCGACCCAAGATGGGTGGCGTATACCTAATTTTGAGGCGTCACATTGTGATTTTCTCTTGAATAAGCTTGATACGCTTTCCAAGTTGGCGAGCCTTTGCATGGCCTTTCTTTGATGAAGCTGAACTTGGGTAAGCCTGATACTAAATCCTTGGAGGCTAGTTTAGACATGCTTTTGAAGTTGAGATGAGACAGTCTTCTATGCCATAACCAACTCATTTCTTCAGATGTTTTAGCCAAAAAGCATATCGTCTCGTCCGAGCTCAGTTGACCAAGATTAACAGTGTAGACGTTTCCTTCTCTTGTTCTAGTCAGCTTTATAGAGGATGTCTTCAGATCTCTAACTTGACATTGATTGTTGAGGAAGGTGACTTGATGACCCTTGTCGCAGAGTTGGCTTATGCTCAAAAGATTGTGTTGTAAACCTTCCACATAGGCTACTTTACTGAAGGACACTGCACTATTCCCAGCTGAGCCATATCCTCTTATCTTGCCAGAGCCATTGTCTCCGAAGATGACTGAAGGACCCTCCTTTTCTATGTAGTTAGACAGAAGGGCCTTTTTCCCGGTCATGTGCCTTGAGCATCCACTGTCCAGATACCATGTTGTGATCGTGGAGCTCTGTTCCTGTGGTAAAATTAAACTTTCATTTTGGTACCCATACTTGCATGGGTTTTACTTTGTTAGTACCCTTGAGAACCCAAATTTATTTGATTTTAGGTCTCACAAGCATAGGATTATGGTAGCATATTGCAGCCTTATGACCAACCTTATTACATATAAAGCATCTAGTATGATGCATGCTTGTGTGTGTATGTGGATTCTTCCTCCATTTGGACTTATGTGGATTCTCAACAATCCTTCCTTTATATTGGTTCTCTTTTTTCCATGTGTCTTTATTTTTCATGATTTATGAGGAGTGAAGCTTACCTCTACTGTTCCTTTCCACTTGGTTCGTGGAGTTGATTTTACTCGACTCTGCGATCCTTCGAGGTTGGAAAGTAATGACTAAGTTACTCTTCTCTTTTCTAAAACCCAGGCCAGCATGGGATCCTTTATTCCTTGGAATATGGATTGGATCAGAAGAGCAAGGTTGGACTGGTTCTTCCTTTTGTGAGGATTTCACAAATGTAATGCTTCTACTAAAACTCGAAGCATTACTAGTGCTAGTTTCCTTAACTTTTTCACATATGGTTCTGAGGTGGATTCCCCAAAACCTAAACCTATTATGTCATATGCACTTCTCTGACTGGAGATCAGGGAGTCCATGGATGAAGAGGATTAATTCCATGTAGAGATTGTCCTTTCTAGTTCCTTAATTTTAGAGGTTAGACTTGGCTCTCTTTGTGCATTGAGTTCATTGGCTTGTTTTAAGAGCTTATTCTCAGCTTCAAAATTAGACAGAGAGTTAGTACTTAGAAGGGCTATTTCTAGTTCTCCCTGAACTTTCTTTTTGAAGAAGAGAATAATCTTTGGACAGAACTCTGAACCATTTCATGTATTAATGCAGATCAGATGTTATGCCATGTAGTGCAGTTCTCAAATCATCAATGTCTACATCAGTAGAGTTAAAGTCAAATACCTCATCTATACTTACTTCATGAATGTCAGAGCTCTTTTTATCCTTTGCATGTTTGCCCATCAGACAGAGATTTTCCATTTGAGGATCTTCATCATCTCCAGAATTGGGAGTTGAGTCATTGTTTGAGTCACTTCACGATCCTTTGGCCACAAGACCTTTATCTTTCTTTTGAGGCCTTTTATTGCCTTTGAATTCTTTCTTTGGATTTGATTTCCTCTTTAGTTCTTCTGTAAGAGGTTTGTTGCAGTTTGCAATGAAATGGCCAGGCTTCTTACAGTTATAGCATAAGTCATTTATCTGCTCCTAGTTGCTGCAGTTGTTGACTTTCTTTGGTTTGCTAAGTCTGCCTTGACGCATGAACCTTCTAAGTCTTCTTTCCAGCATTACAAAGTCCTCCTCATCATCTTCATTATAGTCAGAGTCATTTTTAGTGTTGGCATTAGAGATGCTGTCTATTGCTTTGAGAGCAACCCCTTTATCCTTCTTTCTTCCTTCTGATAGAGTTTTTGCTCGTTGAGTTAGCTCCAGTTCATACGTGAGAAGGTTGCCATATAACTGTTGAACAGTCATTTCATGGAGATTATTTGATTCTCTGATGGCAGTGGTTTTGGCATCCCACTTGCTAGGTAAAGCTCTCATGAACTTTATGATTAAATCATTATTTGGATAGATCTTTCCATAGGCTCGGAGAGATTTGAGCAGTATATTGAATCTTTCATAGGTGGAAGTGACATTTTCTCCTTGAACGTGTGCAAACATTTCATATTGCTGAGTCAGAAGAGATATATTTCTTGTTTTCTCTGACTTCTTCTGTTCCTTCATGCGTGATGAACAATGTTTCCCATACTTCCTTTGCTGTTTTCTTATTGACCACATTCTCGAACAGGTCAACTGTGACGCCCCCAAAATAGGTATACACAACACCCATTCTGAGTCGCCAAATACATGGTACAGAAACAACTACAACTTTATTATTACAACGAGAAAGCGTGAGTTTGAATACAAATATTATCTTCTAGATAATATCTATACTCAAATAAATCCTCATCACATTTATTGATACATCATTTTGCAAAATGGTGAGGACTACTAAACAATCCTTTCTAAAACCTTCATTCCATACCCAGGCTCGTACTCGCTTACATTCTCACCTCACGAGAAGAAAAATGGAACAACAAGGAAAAGGGTGAGCTCAACTAGCCCGATAAAGAATATTATGACTAAGATAATATCTGACAAATTATCGTTAGTCTTCAACGAGGAAAAATCGATAGAATACTGATAGACAACAAGTTTGAGATCAATATTCGCGGTGAAATAATAATTCATAGAAGAGTTACGTAGAGAATGAAATCTACTATAATCTATGAATTTAACGGTCCATCATCAATATTTTATCCCTGTAACATCAATCAATATACATACGGAATCAAATATTCATCTTTTACTCGAGCCAAAGATATTCATCGATTAGTCATGTTCATTTAAACACACATTCATCTTTGCACTCTGGCCAAAGATATTTCATCGAAATCATTCATCTTTGCACTTCTGGGCCAAAGATATTCTTAAGAAATCATTCATCTTTGCACTACTGAGGCCAAAGATATTCCATAATATCATCATTTAAAGGCGAGGATGATGAAAAATATTTTTTTAAAAGCGAATCGGTGAAACAAAATGACAAGGATTAAGGATTAAGGATTAGTACTTGGTTTTATCCACGTCCAAAAATACCTCAAAAATAATCATAGTGGTGTAAAATTGAGAATGATCAAAACATGGATACAATCGAGTTAGTATCCGAATAGATGTTTTAGACGAAAAGAAGAAATTTTATTTTTTAATTGAATAGTACCAGTATCGTGAATAGTGTAGTATCGTGAATAGTAACTCAACACCAAAAGATAGAAATTCCACAAAAACATCTTCACGCTTCATGAATAGTACTCGTGAATAGTAACTTCGTGAATAGTAATATGAAATTCATGAATAGTAACTTCGTGAATAGTAACTCATGAATAGTAACTCATGAATAGTAACTTCGTGAATAGTAACTCATGAATAGTAACTTCGTGAATAGTAACTCGTGAATAGTAACTCATGAATAGTAACTCATGAATAGTAACCCAGAGCATGAAAAAGTTCCAAATTTGATAAAAACTTGGATCAACATTTCGGTATAATGATATTGAAGAAATAATATCATTACAAAAAAATAATATCCCTTACCTCGAAAGATCGATTACTTTAGCTAGAATCTAGGGTATAGTCTTTGAAGGGAACTTGCAAATCTAGCAATACTCAAAGTATACTCAAAATACTCACAAGAATACGCTCAAAATATCGAGAGAAATAGAGAAAACTTGAGTTTACGGTGTGATTTTCAATTCTAACATAAGCACCTATTTATAGGAAAATGCTTAGAACACCAAAGCGAGAAAATTGAATATAATAATATTATTTATAAACAAAATTCCTTAGCCCACCTTTGAAATCTGATTTCAGCCATAGCACATGTTAAATGAGGTTCACAAACTCACCAAAAACGTTTTTTCTCAAAATAATTAATTAAAACTCCCAAAAATTAATTATTTGAACTTGAACTTCAATAATTCATAATAAATAGCCCTTTCATCAGAAAATTCGAATCTCTTGAGTTTTTATAGGAAATTCAATTCTCTACAACTTTGCAGAAGAAAGTTTTCCAAATTCCAAACAAAAATCGACCGAAATCCACAAGCGAAGGCGATTTTTTCTGTTATATAATCAAATTTGGTCGATAATTGTCCACCAACACACAAAACATGTGTTAAACATTTAATGCCACAAAAAATACTCTTCCTCCTCATATACTCATATATCCCACATTCATTGTAAAAATATCATAGATTAATATATTATTAAAATAATATATTTAAATGAATTATTTTATCCGAAAAGATAAAATATTAATTTTCAACAATTGTCATTTTAAAAATTTTCTCCATCTATATCCACATAAAATCAATATTTTCCTCATCATATAAATCAATAATTAATTATTCACAAATAATATTACGAGAATCACAATATTGACAACGAGTGCGGTTCAGGGAAGAGGGGCTTTCGATAAAATTTCTTCTTCTTGGTGGCCTTGATTAGATGACCAAACCTCTCCTTAGGCAGAACTTTCTAGACATTGCCAATAATGTTATCTAATAATATTATTCGGATAATATGAATTATTGCTTCGATAATGAAAGATCTTGTGTAATGACAATTATTGAAACAACAAAGAATATAAAATATCAATGACAATTATTAACTCGATAAAATCTTTGAGCGGTAAAGAATTACGTAACCATTATTGAGTAGTGCCTTCTTACGTAAGAATCAATAATTGGTGCAATACTGGTGTCTTCTTGTTCAACAACGCGTATTAGTGTGTTTTTAACCAAGGGTATTCAGCGATGATACTTGGTAACAACAACTACGCCGTTATTTAAAAACAACTTATATTTGTCGTTTTCTTCATCCAATCGCTTTTCGTTATGGGGCCCACACATGGCTGCGCCGTCGTACGAATATTCCCAAGCGACAGTTACGAATATTCCACGACCAAACGAATATTCCAAACAACAATGAATATTTTATAACCACTTGCTTATTTTGAAATATTTGCGTATTTAACCCTTAACTATCCACATTAATCAAATCAACCCTTACTATTTCAAAATAAAGGAAATTCCTTTTTATTTAAAAATTTCGGGGTCTTACTGACCTCCCTCCTTATGAAATTTCGTCCTCGAAATTGGCGTACGATACTGGTGTTTTGAAAAGGTGAGGATACCTCGCTTTCATTTTCGTTCCAATTCCCGGTCATTTCCACTATAGCATGATTCCTCCACAAAACTTTAACTTGTGGTATAACCTTTCTTGCGTAGGACATGCTCCTTCCTATCCAACATCTTGGTGGTACCTCCTCATACGTTAAGTCTTGGCTATCTAAATGCAGTTCTAACTTTCGATAGCGTGGTTCGGGTCTTTCACATATTTCTGAAATACGGATATATGAAACACATTATGAACACGAGACATACTCGGAGGTAGCAAGTCTATAGGCTACATTTCCTACTCGGTCAAGAATTTGAAATGGACCAGATAAATCGTGGATTGAGCTTTCCTCTCTTCCCAAATCTTGTAACTCCCTTCCATGGGAGACTTCGCAACAATACATGATCCCCTACACTAAATTCCACGTCCTTTCGATGAAGATTCGCATAACTCTTTTGTCGATCTTGTGCCGTTTGTATCGTTGTCGAATCATTAGTCATATCATACTAACTTCGGGTCCCAACAATGTTGCTTCCCCCACCTCATCCCAACATATTGGAGAGCGACATTTTGTCCATATAATGCTTGAATGGAACCATGCCTATATTTGTTTAATAACTATTGTTGTATGAGAATTCCACCGATGGCAAGTACTTATCAACTTCCTTTGAAATCTAGGACACAGAGTTTTAATATATCTTCAAGATTTTGAGTAGTCCTTTCTGATTGCCCATCCGTTTGAGGATGGTATGCCAAACTGAATCATAAATTCGTGCCCATAGCTTTCTACAAACTAACCCAAAATCATGAAGTGAATCTTGGGTCACGATCTAAAACTATGGATACTGGCATGCCATGCAATCTCACAATCGCATTTACGTACATACGAGAAAGACGTTCAAGGGAATAAGTCTCTCGTATCGATAAGAAATGAGCAGACTTGGTTAATCTATCAACAATAACCCAAAT
Organism: Panax quinquefolius; assembly: GCA_020205615.1. Taxonomy (NCBI): domain Eukaryota; kingdom Viridiplantae; phylum Streptophyta; class Magnoliopsida; order Apiales; family Araliaceae; genus Panax; species Panax quinquefolius. The sequence goes on along the minus strand of CM035169.1, from coordinate 70,308,274 downwards.
CGCATCTATGCCTTGAGAAACCTTGGGAAGATTAGTAATGAAATTGAGGTAATGTGTTCCCACTTCCATTTAGGAATCTCAAGTGGTTGCAGCGGACCCTTAGGTACAAGATGCTCGCCTTTACCGTTAGCAAGTTAAACACATCGAGATAAACTTTGCAATCTCTCTCTTCATATTGTTCCACCAAAATGTATGTTGAAGATCATAATACATTTTGTTACTCCTGGATGGATTGCAAATAATGTGTTGTGTGCCTCCATCATGATTCTATGCTTCAAATCAAAATCATTAGGAATGCAAAGTCTGGAGTTGACTCGAAGTATTCCTTCTTCATCAATTCCCGCTTCCGGAATAGCTCCTTCTTGTACTTTCTTACGCATCGCATCATTTCTCGGAGATTCGGTGGCTTGAGCAACCTTAACTTTTTCTATTAAAGTTGGCTCTGTCGTATACTTGACATCATCGCACTTTTCGTTCCGCATATGATCTTTACTCACTCATCGCGTCTACTACCGTTCGCTTTTCGAGGATGGCATGGTTAGAATATGTCTTTGAAATGAGTCTCCTCTTGAGTTCTTGAAGCTCTTCCACATTCCTTGCTCCATTCGAATTTTGTATCTCTACTGAGTCAATTTGCGTTAATGGAGCAGCGATTCGAGAATATCCTTCAACGAATCTCCGATAATAACCAACTAAGCCTAGAAAGCTACGTATTTCGATAAGCGACTTAGGTTGCTCTCAAGCTGTGACTCATATCCCAATCTTGGATATGCGTCACAATGACACCTATCGATTTACTATCTTACGAATATGGCGTCCCCCTGATGCGGCTTAGGTGAATTCCACAAAGGAAGTCACAAGATAAAAGGCTCGGTACCAAATTCTATAGTTGAATTTTTAACTCACGAAGTTCAATAGGAGCCATTCGATATGAGATTTTAGAAATGAGTTTTTGTCTAGGGTTCAAAGTCGATACAAAATTTAATATCGAGGCTTTGGGAGTAAGCAAGAAATTCTTCAGAAATCGTGGGAAAAATCAATAACAACAGAATATTATTCAAATCGGCGTGTCTTTATTCAAATCCATAACATGGACTAAGAAAATTTGACATCCGTAATAAGCGAATGACTTCATGGCTTGATATGAAAATGTTTGACTACAATGGTTTGATTGCTTGAATTGAATAATGAGGTTGCTTAGGAATATGAAAACTAATGACCTTACAAAAGCAATCAATTTGGGCGTGATGAGTAGTTAACCTTAAAATCACATCAAAAGCAAATATCTCTATAGAAATAAGGTTAACGGGTAATGTGATAGTGCCAACTTGAATCAAGCAAGATTTTTAAACAACGGATGTAATGAAAGTTTTCTCTAATGGAGTCTCCACGAGATAGGTCAAAGTCTAATTTCTCAGTAGTCGAGTTTCAAGCGTTGGCGCAAGTAAAGAGATAAAAGAATGGGTAGAGAACCAGGTATCTAGTAAGGTATATACTTGAAGAATTTATAATTAACTAACCCGTGCTAACCGTTCGGGTTCCTCGCATTTTATTTGGTCACGACAAAACGCTCTTCCGGAATCGTTGACTTTGACTTTTACGGGACGATCTTTTGAGTCACCGTCCCCATTGAACTAGGTTTCTTTCTGCGTACAATCTCGGCGATATGTCCTTCCTTTCCACAACTATAGCATACCTTAAAGCTGTTGTGGGCGGTTTGGGTGATATGTCCCTCTTTCCGCAGATTTGTAACATCTGGATAGGTGGTCGTTCTCCTCCATAAAACTAGTTGCTATAGTGCGTAGCGTCTTCACATGGTCGTTGTTGAATCTCCTCTTTTAAAATCTCCTCCCGGCTCGCTTCTTCTATTTTCATGGCCACGATTACCACCCGGAGTGGTTCCGCCTTTAATCTCGTATTCTTCTTTCTCCATTTGGTTATCGTTATTACGATGATTGCTATCTTGGTATGATCCTGGTTATGGTCCCTCGGTTGAGCGTACTCGTTATCTCGCTCTAACAATTTGAGCCACATTGACAACATCATCCCGAATAGAGAAAATTTATGAGAAATGAGATCTTGGCGTATGTCGGGTTTCAAACCTCTCGAAACATCCGCGTCATCGTTCCTCATTCTCCACCAAATGAGGTGCAAACTGGATAACTCATGAACTTCGCCTCATCTTTGGGACACCGTCATGTTATTACTGCTCTAGTCTAATAAACTCCACTTCCTTCATATAGCGAATACTTTCGGGAAGTACTTGTCATTGAACTATTTTCAAAGCGTCTCCCATGACATCTTTGAGTGCGCAATTTGGATGGGTGCGCTTCCTGATTCCCACCGATGTCTGCCTCGCCACGAAACATAAAGGTGGCGAATGGAACTTTCTGTTCCTCCGTGCATCCCAAGACATCGAATATCTTGGTAATTTGTTTGACCCACGTCTCGCGCCTTAATCGGATCGGCTTTCCCCGAAGTGCGGTGGTCCTGACTCTTTGAGCTTGCTTGGTTGTGACCACTCGTGAATTGCTATCATTTCCTCCTGTATTTTGAACACGAGTCTCCCTCGTGCGATTTTGCATGAGCGCAAAAAGCTTCTAAACATCCCTCGTTCATCATCGCTTTCGATTGGTGTTGTTCACGGGAGGAACATTGCCGACTGTTGCACGTTCTCCTCGTTGGTGAGTACAGGCATCTCCACGGTCTCATTTACTCCCTTTGTTAATATTCTCGATCGACATTCTCAAATCTTGTCATAAAATAAGGGTTAATTAAGGAAATCGATATATCACATAATATCCCTATATCTTGACCGACTAACAAATAAGCTTAGGTAGGACACACTAGCGAAGGATTTACTCGTCTCTCCCTCTAGTTCTATTCCGATCTCATGGAGATCATATCCTAAGCTACGATACCAATTGTGGCGCCCCCAAAATAGGTATACACTGACACCCGTTACGAGTGCGCCAAATACACATAGTATGCGAAACAACTACAACTTTATTATTACAACATGTAAAAGCGTGAGTTTGAATACAAATATTATCTTCTAGATAATATCTATACTCAAATAAATCCTCATCACATTTATTGATACATCATTTTGCAAAAATGGTGAGGACTACTAAACAATCCTTTCTAAAACCTTCATTCCATACCCAGAGGCTCGTACTTCATTTACATTCTCACCTCACGAGAAGAAAAATGGAACAACAAGGAAAAGGGTGAGCTCAACTAGCCCGATAAAGAATTTTATGACTAAGATAATATCTGACAAATTATCGTTAGTCTTTAACGAGGAAAAATCGATAGAATACTGATAGACAACAAGTTTCGGATCAATATTCGCGGTGAAATAATAATTCATAGAAGAGTTACGTAGAGAATGAAATCTACTATAATCTATGAATTTAACGAGTCCATCATCAATATTTTATCCCTGTAACATCAATCGATATACATACGGAATCAAATATTCATCTTTGCACTCACTGGGGCCAAAGATATTCATCGATTGGTCATGTTCATTTTAACTTTTGTTCATCTTTGCACTCTGGGCCAAAGATATTCATCGAAATCATTCATCTTTGCACTACTCTGGGCCAAAGATATTCTTAAGAAATCATTCATCTTTTTGCACTGAGGCCAAAGATATTCCATAATATCATCATTTAAGGCGAGGATGATGAAAATATTTTTTTAAAAAGCGAATCGATTGAAACAAAATGACAAGGATTAAGGATTAAGGATTAGTACTTGGTTTTATCCACGTCAAAAATACCTCAAAAATAATCATAGTGGTGTAAAATTCAAGAATGATCAAAACATGGATACAATCGAGTTAGTATCCGAATAGATGTTTTAGACGAAAAGAAGAAATTTTATTTTTAAATTGAATAGTGCAAGTATATCGTGAATAGTCAGATATCGTGAATAGTGCCGTATCGTGAATAGTAACTCAGACACCAAAAGATAGAAATTCACAAAACATCTTCACGCTTCATGAATAGTACTCGTGAATAGTAACTCGTGAATAGTAACTCATGAATAGTAACTCGTGAATAGTAACTCATGAATAGTAACTCATGAATAGTAACTTCATGAATAGTAACTCATGAATAGTAACTTCATGAATAGTAACTTCGTGAATAGTAACTCATGAATAGTAACTCATGAATAGTAACCCGAGCATGAAAAAGTTTCAAATTTGATAAAACTTCGGATCAACATTTCGGTATAATGATATTGAAGAAATAATATCATTACAAAAAAAATAATATCCACTTACCTCGAAAGATCGGTACTTTAGCTAGAATCACAAGGGTATAGTCTTTGAAGGGAACTTTGCTTGCGTCTAGCAATACTCAAAGTATACTCAAAATACTCACAAGAATACGCTCAAAAAATATCGAGAGAGAAAGAGAGAAAACTTGAGTTTACGGTGTGATTTTCAATTCTAACCTAAGCACCTATTTATAGAAAATGCTTTAGAACACCAAAGCGAGAAAATTGAATATAATAATATTATTTATAAACAAAATTCCTTAGCCCACCTTTGAAATCTGATTTCAGCCATAGCACATGTTAAATGAGGTTCACAAACTCACCAAAAACGTTTTTTCTCAAAATAATTAATTAAAACTCCCAAAAATTAATTATTTGAACTTGAACTTCAATAATTCATAATAAATAGCCCTTTCATCAGAAAATTCGAATCTCTTGAGTTTTTATAGGAAATTCAATTCTCTACAACTTTGCAGAAGAAAGTTTTCCAAATTCCAAACAAAAATCGACCGAAATCCACAAGCAGGCGATTTTACAGTTATAATCAAATTTGATCGATAATTGTGTCCACCAACACACAAAACATGTGTTAAACATTTAATGCCACAAAAAATACTCTTCCTCCTCATATACTCATATATCCCACATTCATTGTAAAAATATCACCGTTAATATATTATTAAAATAATATATTTAAATGAATTATTTTATCGAGAAAAAGATAAAATATTAATTTTCAACAATTGTCATTTTAAAAATTTTCTCCATCTATATCCACATAAAATCAATATTTTCCTCATCATATAAATCAATAATTAATTATTCACAAATAATATTACAGAATCACAATATTGATGACGAGGCGGTTCAGGAAGAGGGGCTTTCGATAAGAATTTCTTCTTCTTGGTGGCGCTTGATTAGATGACCAAACCTCTCCTTAGAGCAGAACTTTCTAGACATTGCCAATAATGTTATCTAATAATATTATTGAGATAATATGAATTATTAGCCGATAATGAAAGATCTTTGTGTAATGACAATTATTGAAACAACAATGAATATAAAATATCAGCGCGGACAATTATTAACTCGATAAAATCTTGAGCGGTAATTCGTAACCATTATTGAGTAGTGCCTTCTTACGTAAGAATCAATAATTGGTGCAATACTGGTATCTTCTTGTTCAACAAGCGCGTATTAGTGTGTTTTAACCACCGGGTATTCAGCGATGATAGCATAACAACTGCTGCCAGTTATTTAAAAACAACTTATATTTGTCGTTTTCTTCATCCATATCGCTTTCCGTTATGGGGTCCCACATTTTGCTGTGGTAAATACGAATATTCACAAGCGATCTGAATATTCCACGACCAAACGAATATTCCCAAACAACAATGAATATTTTATAACCACTTGCTTATTTTGAAATATTTGCGTATTTAACCCTTAACTATCCACATTAATCAAATCAACCCTTACTATTTCAAAATAAAGGAAATTCCTTTTTATTTAAAAATTTCGGGGTCTTACATCATCTTCCAAATATTGGAACAAGATGTTCTTGGCCTTCTTGTCGAGTTGGACAGCTTTCTTTTCGTTGTCAGTCCATTCTTCTTTAACCTTGATCTGAATTTTTTTTGGGTCGTCTGAAGTTGGTGCAAACTTTGTTGGAACGTAGGGCCCATTCTGAACAGTTTCAAAAAGATCTTCATCTATTGAATCCATGTAGGCTTGCATACGAACTTTCTAGTTGGCGAATTTATCTTTATTACACATAGGTGGCTTGTAGCCTCCTCCAGTTTTTGATTCGCTTATCAGATATGCCATTGGATCTACTTAAGCTGTGTAGGCTATTTGATAGAACATGCTCTGATACCAATTGTTAATTCCTAGTGGCATAAAAGTTATCTAGAAGGGGGGGTTGAATATATATTTTAAATTCATTTTTGAAATACTTTCTTAGTTTTGATAATGATTTAAACACAATGGATTTAAGATTTGTTTGTTCTCCCTTTACGATATAGCGAGTTAATAAGACTAAAGCAGTTATGATAGTTATAGCAGTTATAGCAAGAATGTAAAAGACACAACAATTTTAAGTGGTTCAGAGCACTTAAAGCTCCTAGTCCACTCTTCTACTCCTCGAGTAGGAAATCCACTAAGGATATCTTTACACTTTCTGAATCGCACAGATTCCTTCAAGACCAGCAGTCTTGGAACTTCTTAGTTCACTTTTGAACTCTTCAAGTCTAGCAGACTTGGTACTTCTCAGTTCACTTAGAACTCTTCAAGTTCTTCTGACTTGGAACTTCTTTCTTTACTTGATAATAGTTGAGTTCTTGAATGGTGGTACTCAGTTGTTGTTAAGCTTGTGTTCGAAAGAACTGAGTAGCTGAGCAAGCTTTCTCTGTCAGATCGTAGAGTTGAGCGTTGAGTGTTCTTCAACATTTTTGTTTAGTGCTTGCTTGCTTATCTTCGTCTGCTAATGTTTTGTATATATGATGCCTTTAAAATGTATCTGTTGAAGACATCCGTTGAAGCATTAAGTGCGTTTTGACATTTATGAGCTTTGATGGAGACTTTTTGCACAACTTCTGATTTGCAGTCTGGCCCACTAACACATCAGACTATTATCTCACCTAACACCTGAAAAGATGTTTTCTGCTGACCCATAGTCCTTTCCTTAACTTCTTTAATAGGTTTCTTTGTTATATACTAAGGATGATTGTTGTGTCATTGAGGTTCCTGAGGGTTTCAACATTTATAACTCATTCAATGTTTGTTGTGATTTGTTCTTTGAACCATTTGACAAGGCTCAATGCTTCTGACAAAGACAGATGAAGCTCTACAATTCGGATCATGGTGTCTTGCCACCTTGGTGCTTGATCCTATACTAGCAAATGAGAACACTACAATTTCTCTTAAGTACTGGCACACTACGATCTTCACTTTCTTGACTTGCATACTCTACGCTTCCGAGAGCACACTACGATCTCTGAGTTGGCTAAGCAAACGTTTTGACAACTCTACGATCTTGGGAGAAGCCCTTCAAAGCAGACACACTACGATTCTCGATGCTCTACGATTCTGCCTTATCTTCTGCAATCTCTTGATCAGCTCGATAGACTATAATTCTGTTGAAGCATATCTATTACATCTCAAGATATAAGTCAACCTAACAGCTTTGATCTTTTCATCTATACATTCATTTACAGAATGATGAACATTAAAAGCTCAGATCAACCTAACAAATTTGATCTACCACTAAGTCCTTGTACATATATTCCTTGAAGGATTTTACATATAATCATGAATATTTACTTTCAACATCAAATTTAAGTATGCAATCTCCCAACACAATTTATATCAGCCTTTAACAAATTATAAATTGAATCCGATAAATAATAATGAGAATCCAACCTTATTTTCTTATCAACAAAAATAGGAATCAAATAGAAAGAATTATTTTTAACGCGAAAGCACTAAATTATTAGAATAAATTGGCATGAATATGTGCAATGGAATCAATCAATTATACTCATCCTCCCTAGAAAATAATCTAGCCTAACATGCTTGAAATGGAAACACAAAACATAATAAAATAATACATATATAATTAAATAAACAGAGTACTTACTTGAATGTACTAATTAATTAGAAAAAGAAATGAATTCAATTTATCCATGTATTGCTGCTGCTCCTTTAATAAATTGTTAAAATCTCACTACTTGAATACAAAGAAAAAAAATAAAAAAAAAAGAATATTGCTTTCTCTTTTTCTTTCCAACGAGAAAATTCAAAAGAAAAAATTAAAAAAAAACAACTGAACTCCTCTCTCCCCTAAGTCAGTTGCTCCCCTCTCTTATTCAAAATCCTGGAAGGAAAAGGAGTCCTCATGCTTATCTTGATGTTCCGTGTTTTAAAAAAAAATTACTAAGAAAACAAAAGGATTATCTTTTTTTTTTAAACCCATGCTTGGCTGCTCTTGATTCCTCTCCTTGATTATTGCATGCTCCTTATCTCCTAAACCAATTAGATTATATTGACTTTGTACATTATTGTGCACCTGATTGCAAAATAAATAAATAATTACAACTAAAATAGAATTAATATAAAATTGGACTAATAAATTTATTTTAAGAGGAAATAAACATATAAATAATATGATTATCAAATACCCCCAAACCTAGATTTTTCTAGTCCTCATGAAAAATAAAAAAACTAAAAAAATGAAACAAATAAAATCCTACATACAACTAAACCACTTTCGTAGGGAACACGATAGTATTTAGCGTATACTACAAGCCTTTAAACCTCTAGGTGTCCCTAGTAGGAGGAGTTTTGTCTCCTGATTGTTTATAATGAATATACCAACCAAATTCGAATGCAATGGTTCTTTTCTAAAATGTGTTTCCCCTTTATTCACCAATACAAATAACTCAACAAAGACATCAAAACACCCACATGCCAAGGCAATATGACACACATGCAACATCAAAGTTCTCAAACTAGCAAGATCAATAAGAACATTTCATTCCTGCCAATCTCATTGTGATTGTGTGAATTGACAACAACATAACGTCATTGATATTAAAGTAAGCTAAACATTCAAACTTCATCCAAACTATACTTTGACTCAACTCCTGATCACATGACATACACTCAACAAATGAAACATTCAAGAATACGGTGCAATCACTCTCATTACATGCGGGCTATAAAGAGTAAATGTATTCAAATTTAAATGCCTCTATATATATATATATATATATATATATATATATATATATATGAAAAAATGTTATAAATGAAAGAACAAAGTCTCATGAACGGATAAATCCCACTAGAAAGGTAAAATGCATAAATGGATCCCCTCTACTACTCTCACCTCTAAATCATATTCCAAAGGATCATTATGACTTTTTAGGGTTGTAATGCAAGGCTTAGGGCAAGGGTTATGAAATGAAAGGGCATATAAGGAATTCAACGATCTAAGAAACATGTTGAGATATAAAATTATCACTTGGGCTTAATTCAACTTCATTTGAGCTTTTCTTCAATTCATTTTTTCCATTTTTTTCACATCTCCTTTCTGTGCAATTTTTTTCTTTTATTTGATCTTTAAAGAAGATTTCATCACTTTTCTTTTCTTGTCTTTTTTTTTTTCAAGGTCACTTTTCACTATTGCCCATACGAGAAACAATCTCAACACATTCTTAGATAAAAGGGTATGCCATAAATATGGTTTACACTCTAAATTAGAGTAGGGTAAAGATATCGGGCTACCAAAGAAAGGCTATATGTAGGGCTCAAAAAATTGACTAGCGGTACAAATTTAAAGGTGGGATTAGGCTCATATGTCAGCTATCAAAGATGGCCTAAGTCACTTCCTAAGGTCTAGAGTTCTTCAGTTTAAGCAATATTAGGAATCCTTCAAAAGAAATTACATTTCATGGACGTACCTTTCTAGTATTCAATCAAAGCAAAGAATAATGAGACTACTTAACAAAATATGTTTTTCAAAAAAAAACTTAGAGTTGATGTAAAAACCCTCAAATAGAATGATTGGCTCAAATCTCACAGGTTATTTAGTCTTTGTATTTATGTTTTTCAAGACATTTTAAGTTATTCTCACTTATCCATCTAGTCGTGCATTTGTTGTCTTATGTGCTCAAATAAAATGAGAATTGGAGGTCAGAAAAATTTCTCTTAATAATGATAGTATGAGAACTAAGCATGCACGTGTAAAGAATTAAGACGAATGCATCATCGTTATTGCATCAGCTAGACAAAGGGAAACTCAATACCAACTCAAGAACTATTGCATAAATTATTATTATTATTATTATTATTATTATTTAAAAGAAATAAAATAATTTGCTCATATCCTAACAAAGTATGTGAAGTGCATGGAAATAATAAGGCAAATAAATCCCCCCCCCCCAAAAAAAAAATAAAAATAAAAAATAAATTAAAACTTACATTGTCCACAATGTATAAAGACAAGTAAATAAGTAAAGGAAGGATATCACCGGAAAATGAATGTATGCCCTATATGGACAGCTCAATAAATTCCAGATTTAAAGCTTAAAGAGATAATCCTGCACTTTTGTTAGAATATTGAACAAAGAAAAGAAAAAATATTAAATCCAAATATACAATAATATACATGAATCATGGCCTCAAAAAAATCAATCCCGATAAACGGGATCCTCCAAAAGCATAACTTCAACTTCTGGATATTTCAACTCCAAAAATGGTTTTAAATGATGGCCATTCACTTTAGACACAGTATCATCTTTGGGATTCTGAATCTCAATGACCCCATGAGGATACACCTGCTGGACTATGAAAGGGCCGGACCATTTAGACTTCAACTTCATTGGGAATAGATGCAAACGACTATTATATAAAAGAAATTTATGTCTAGGGTGAAAGGATTTCTTAAGAATCTTTTAATCATGCACCCTTTTCATCCTCTCCTTGTATGATTTTGCACAGTCATAAGCATCAATCCTTATCTCTTCTAACTCAGCAATTTGAAGTTTTCTATGATTTCCTGCCTGGTCAACATTAAAATTCAACTGTCTAACAGCCCAAAAAGCTCTATGTTCTAACTTAACAGGCAGATGACATACCTTGCCATACACTAAGCAGTAAGGGGGTATTCCAATGGGAGTCTTATATGCAGTACGGTATGCCCACAAAGCATCTGTCAGTCAGACTGGCCAATCCTTCCTATTGGGATTTACCGTCTTCTCTAAGATATGTTTAATCTCCCTATTTGAAATTTCATCTTGCCCACTAGTTTGTGGGTGGTACGCGGTTGACACTTTATGAATTACACCATTCTTCTTTATTAGATCTTTAAATGGTCTATTACAAAAGTGCAACCCACCATCACTAATGATAGCGCGAGGTGTACGAAATCGTGCAAAAATGTTCTTTTTTAAAAATTTAACCACCACTTTGTGGTCATTTGTTCTGCACGTTATAGCCTCTACCCACTTTGACACATAGTCGACGGCTACTAAAATATAGAGATTGCTAAATGAGTTAGGAAAGGGTCCCATAAAATCTATCCCCAACACATCAAAGATTTATACTATCAAAATGGGAGTAAGGGGCATCATAATTCGTCGCGTGAGACTACCTAACTTTTGGCATCTCTCACAAGCTACACAATAGACATCTGTATCATGAAATAAGGAAGGCCAACAAAATCCACACTGCAAAACTTTAGCAGCTGTCTTCTTTCCACTAAAATGGCCTCCACACGGCTGATCATGGTAAAAGGAGAGAATTTGCATTTGATCCTCCTCAGGGATACATCACCTAATTACCTGATTGGGACAATACTTGAAGATATAGGGATCATCCCAGTAAAAGTGCTTCACCTCGGACAAGAATCTACATTTATCTTGCTTAGACCAATGATTTGGCATTTCATGTGTGACAAGATAATTAACAATGTCTGCATACCAAGGTGATTGGGAAACATGAATCATCTGATCATCAATGAATGTCTCAGCTATGGGCAAGGGATCACTCGAGAATTCAACTATAAGTCTAGATAAATGATCTGCTACAACATTCTCAGCTCCCTTCTTATCTTTTATCTCCAAATCAAACTCTTATAGCAACAAGACCCACCGAATTAGCCGCGACTTCGCATCTTTCTTAAAAAACAAGTATTTCAAAGCAGCGTGATTTGAATAGACATTAACTTTCAATCCCAAGAGATAGGACCTAAATGTGTCTAAAGCGAAGACGACTGCTAACAACTCCTTCTTTGTGGTCAAATGATGGAGTTGAGCATCATTCAAGGCCCTGCTTGCATAGTAAAACACATGAAGGACTTTATTAATTCTTTGACCTAAAACTGCCCCAACTGTATAATTTGAGGCATTACACATGATCTTAAATGGAAGGTTCAGTCAGGGGACCAAATGATAGGTGCGGAGGTCAGAGCGGATTTCAAAGTCTCAAAGGCTTTTAGGCATGCTTCATTAAAAATGAATGAGACGTCTTTAACGAGAAGACTACTTAGAGGTTTAGCAATCTTACTAAAATTCTTAATAAAACGCCTATAAAAACCAACATGACCTAAGAATGAGTGAATCTCGTTAATCGTTCGCGGGGGTGGCAGGTTAGAGATTAATTCTACTTTAGCCTTATCTACTTTAATTCCCTCTTTGGAGATGATATGCCCAAAAACAATTCCCCTTTGTACCATAAAATGACATTTCTCCCAATTAAGCACTAAATTCTTTTCTCTACACCTCTCTAAGACTAAAGCTAGGTGTGACGCCCCAAAAATAGGTCCAAAAAACTATTCTGAGTCGCCAATACATGGTACAAAAAACAACTACAACTCCATTTTTACAATTGTCGTGAAAAATACAACAATACATATGATGTGAGATTAAATACAAATATTGTCTTCTAGATAATATCCAAACTCAAATAAGTCATCATTACAATTATTGATACACTATTTTACAAAATAGTGAGGACTGCTAAAACAATTGTCTGGACCCATCACTCCACACCCTGACTAGTTCCCGCTATATTCTCGTCTCCTTAGAAGAAAAATGGAGCAAAAGGAAAAGGGTGAGCTCAACTAGCCCAGTAAAGAATATTATGATTAAGATAATGTAGAACAAATTATCTTTAGCCTTCAATACATCAGATAAAATATAATGGACAATAAGTTTTAAATCAATATTCACAGCGGAAATAACAATTCATTAGAAGAGTTAAGTAGAGAATGAAGTCTACTATCTTCTATGATTTAAAAATCCATCATCAATATTTTATCCTTGTAACATCAATCAATATACATCTTGAACCAAATATTCATCTTTTCACTATGGGCCAAAGATATTCATTTGTATCCCTAGTTGGTCATGTTCATCTCAACACCTGTCCCTCTTTGCACTACGGGCCAAAGATATTCATCAGGTAATCATTCATCTTTGCACTACAGGCCAAAGATATTCATCAAGTATCACCATTTAAGACTGACACTACAAGAAAAAGGCCTAACAGCGACCAATACAATTAGTGACCGCACATGCGGTCCCTGGTATTAGTAACAACGACCAACATCTGCGACCATGATTTAATCTAGTCACTATTTAATATCAGCGACCGCATGCTGTCGCTGAGCGGTCACTAACTTAAATTTTCCTGCCAAAATTTGGCAGGAAATGTTGGCGCGAAGGCTTTGTGCGACCACTTAACATCAGCGACCGCATGCGGTCGCTGATAAGTTCATGTCATTAAATATTAGCGACCGTATACGGTTGTAGATATCTGTCACTGATCAAACTTTATGTTACCAGTTTCAGTCTTTCACTCGACATAGAGGCAAAGGAAAAAAAAAGAGGGAACAGAATAGAGAAAAGAGGGAGAAAGGGGGAGAGAGAAGAAGGAGAAGAAGGAGGCTAACGCCACCAGCTGCCTCCAGCCACCACTAACCACCACTGCCTCGCCCACTCCACCACTGCCTCACCCACCGCCTCGCTGTCGGAGGTACTCATCTCCTTTTTTTATTAGGTTTTTTTATTAGGTTTATGGGAGAGGGCGTCTGTTGTGAAGAAGAACTACATTAAAGGTCATGGACAATGACGACGGCCATCCTTCAGTGGCTCAGGCCTCTCTGCTACCCAGTCTTCATAGTCATCGAGTCATCTAGATGTTCATACTCTGACTGACTGTGTGAGAGCTATATGTCAAGATCGAGATCTTCTGAAGATACTGGGTGGGCATCTGGGGCTCTCGAGTCACGAGGAGTTAAATTTGAAGCGATGGCAGCGATGCATTGAGGACATCATGGGGATGGCGACGAGGTATAAAATCAATTTGTTGTATATATTGTCGTAATATATACCAATATCAACATAGTTACTGTATTTGTAACATGTTTTATTTTTTTCTTTATTACAGGGTGATCAAGGAGGCGATGATGCTTGACGTACCTGCTTTAGTGTTGTTTTGTTGTTATTTGATAAGCTTGTACTTGTATATTCATTCTTTGGATGTCTGTATGTTACTTAAACAATATTAGATTTGTTTATATTTATTCAATTCATATTGGTTTATCAAGGTTTATATAGTTTATATACTATTTTGGTGTATGTGTCGGTAGACGATGGATGTTTATATTGTTGTGCATGCTGTTTATATTGTTGTGTATGTGTGTTGGGATAAAGGTGTACAAAAGCAGTGCTGAGTTTTTGGGAATTACGCAAAGCTTGACAAAAATTTGGTTCTTAGTTTTTCGGATCGTGACGCATGCGGTCGGCTGTGAATATATTAGCGATGACTAAACATTTGAGGCTATCAGCGACCGCATGTGGTCGCTGATAGCAGTCGTTGCCACGTACACCACGTCAGCTTTGGTTCTGGACCATGATAACTCAGCTTATCGACCGAATTTGTCATTTCGGTTGCTTATATCGGTCATAGATAGATCGGTCGCTATTAGTGGTCACTGATGTGCATCCCAACGACCAGATTTTGTGCGACGACTATAAGCGACCGCAGTCGGTCGCTGATAGACGGTCACTGATAAACCTTTTTCTTGTAGTCTGAGGATGATGAAAAATATCTTAAAGAAAATGAATCCAGTTAGATAAAAGGACAAAGATTAGGGATTCGTACTTCAGTTTATCCAAGTTCAAAAATATTCCATAATAATCAATTGTGGAGCAAAATTCAAGAATGAAGATCAAAACATGGATATAATCAAAGATAGTAAGCATAATAGACAACTTGGACAAAGAAAAGAAAATTTAATTTTTATGTGAATAGTTTCATATTCGTGAATAGTTCCATATACGTGAATAGTATCCCGAAATAAAAGGTAATAATTTCATAAGAAAAATCATACTTCGTGAATAGTACTCGTGAATAGTAAAGTTTTCATGAATAGTATCGTATACGTGAATAGTATCGTATACGTGAATAGTAACCTCGACATGAAAAGGTAAAAATTTCATAATAAAATTCATACCAATATTTCGGTATAATGATATTCAAAGAAATAACATCATTTACGAAGAAAATAACATCCCTTACCTCAAAAGAACAGTACTTCTGACTAGAATATCAGATATAATGTTGAAGAAAACTTGCATTGAATAGCAACTCTTAAAGTATCTAAATACTCACAAAATACGCTCGATATTATATAGAGAGAAAACTTCTGATTCTGGTGTGATTTTCAATTCTAACTAAGCACCCTCTTTATAGAAAAATGTCAGAACGCCAAAGTAGACTAAAATTTAATAAAATAGTATTTTAATAAAAAAATTCACGCACTCCATTTGACCAAACTCAGCACACCACAAGTAGGGCCCACCAAATTGAGAAAAGTCCACAACAACCAAAAGTGGGGCCCACCCAGGTTTTGAATAAAAACATTTATTTCTGAAACTTCAATAATTCATAATAAATAGCCCTTTTATCAGAAAAATAAGAATTTTATGTCCATTCCATAGGAAATTTAATTCTCTACAACTTTATGCAAGAAAATGTTTCTAAATTCCAAACAGAAAATGACCAAAATCTACATACGGATGATTTTTAATACCTCCATTCCGACAAAATACTGATAAAACTCCTCAGCATTAATTCCTTCATTTATATTCACATAAAATAAATATTTCCTTATCATATAACTCAATAATTAATTATTCATAAATAATATTACAGAATCACAATAATGACAACCAGGTCGTTCCCAAGAAAGATGAGGCTTTCCGATAAGGATTTTTCCTTACTGGCGCGTAATTAGGTGACCAAACCTCTTTCTTAGATAGAACTTCCTTAGACATTGCCAATAATGCTATCTAATAATATTATTCAAATAATATAAATTATTTATCTGATAATGGGAAATATTATGCAGTGACAATTATTGAAACAACAATAATATAAAATATCAACGTAACAATTATTGAATCAATAAAATAAAATATTAAACAGTAATTACTGTAACAATTATTGAGTAGTGCTTTCTTACATAAGAATCAATAATCCAAAAATATTGTGCAATCTTTGTGTGCTTCTTTATGCAACCATGCGTATTATCATGCTTGTACTTTTTAACGGCCAAGGGTATTCCAACATTAGTGTTAATTGGTACTAACTTCTGTAGTTATTTATAAAAAAAAACTCATACTTGTCATTTCTTCATCCGACAGTTTTCCGCTATGGGGCCCACAATTGGCTGCTTCATCGTACGAATATTCCCTGACAGGAAGAATATTTCACGACCAAACAAATATTCCCCGACAACAATGAGTATTTTATAACCACTTGTTTACTTTGCAAAATTTTCACATTTTATCCAAAACTAACCACATTAATCAAATCAACCCCTTACTATTTCAAAATAATAAATAGAGGAAAATCAATTTTATTCATAAAAAGTTGGGGTCTTACAACCCCCCTCCTTATAAAATTTTGTCCTCAAAATTGACGTACGTACCTGGTGTCTCGAAAAGGTGAAGATAACTCGTTTTCATTTCCGATTCCAACTCCCAGGTCATTTCCTCAATAGCATGGTTCCTCCACAAAATTTTGACTTATGGTATAACCTTTGTACATAGGACATGTTCCTTCATATCCAAGATCTTGACAGGTACCTCCTCGTACGTTAAATCTTTGGTTATCTCGTCTGGTTCTAACTCAATAATGTGGTTTGGGTCTTTTACATATTTATGAAGCATAGATATGTGAAAAACATTATGAACACGAGACATGCTTGGAGGTAATGCGAGTCTATAGGCCACATTTTCTACTCGGTCAAGAATATCAAATGGACCAATAAATTGTGGATTGAGCTTTCCTCTCTTCTCGAATCTTGTAACTCCCTTCCATGGAGCAATACATAACAATACATGATCCCCAATATTAAATTTCACGTCCTTTCGATAAAGATCCGCATAACTCTTTTTTCGATCCTTTGCCATTTGCATACGTTATCATATCATTTTGATCTTCTCTGTAAGTCATACGTACCAACTCTTGTCCCAATAACATTGCTTCTCCCACCTCATCCCAATATACTGGAGAGCAACACTTTCGTCCATACAATGCTTCGAATGGAGCCACACCTATACTTGCCTGATAACTGTTGTTGTAGGAGAATTCCACCAATGGTAGGTACTTATCCCAACTACCTTTAAAATCTAGGACACATAGTCTTAATAGATCTTCAAGAGTTTGAATAGTCCTTTCTGATTGCCCGACCGTTTAAGGATGGTATACTGAACTGAATAATAAATCCCTGCCCATAGCTTTCTGCAAACTAACCCAAATTTGTGAAGTGAATCTTGGGTCACGATCTGAATCTATGGATACTGACATGCCATGCAATCTCACAATCTCATTCATGTACATACGAGAAAGACGTTCAAGGGAATAAGTCTCCCGTATCGTCAAGAAATAAGAAGACTTGGTTAATCTATCTACAATAACCCAAATCGCATCTATGCCTTGAGAAACCTTGGGAAGACCCGTAACGAAATCCATGGTAATGTGTTCCCACTTCAATTTCAGAATCTCAAGTGGTTGCAATGGACCATTTGGCACTTGATGCTCCGCCTTTAAACGTTGACAAGTTAAACACCTCGAGATAAACTCTGCGATCTCTCTCTTCATATTGCTCCACCAAAATGTATGTCAAAGATCATGATACATTTTGGTACTCCCAGGATGGATTGCAAATGGCGTGTTGTGTGCCTCCATCATGATTTTATGTTTCAAATTAAAATCGTTAGGAACACAAAGTCTGGAGTTGACTCGAAGTATTCCTTCTTCATCGATTCTTACTTCTGGAATAACACCTTCTTTCACTTTCTTCTTTATACGCATCAGCTCCAGGTTTGTAGCTTGAGCCAAATTCTACTCGTATACTTGATATCATCATGTAGGTACTTGGAGCCTTTAACTCTATCTCCATCCTTTGCAAGTCATATAAAATGGGCCTTTGCGTTGACAATATCGCACTCGTACCCGCATATGATCTTCTACTCAGTCCGTCAGCTACTACGTTTGTTTTTCCAGGATGGTATGATCGTAATCTTTCAACAGCTCGAGCTAACGTCATTGCCGCATGTTCAGTTCCTTTTGGGTGAAGAAATATTTGAGGCTTTTATGATCTGTATACATCTCCACTTTCTCCCCATACAGGTAGTGTCTCCAGATCTTCAACGCAAAAACGACTGCTGCCAACTCTAGATCATGAGTAGGATAATTCCTCTCATATTCTTTGTGTTGTCGCGAGGCATAGGCTATGACTTTCCAATGTTACATTATAACACATCCTAACCCTTTGCCCGAAGCATCGCTATAGATAACAAATCCATCTGAACCAGATGGTATTATCAGAATAGGTGCCGAAATGAGTCTCCTCTTGAGTTCTTGAAAACTCTTCTCACAATCCTCGCTCCAACTGAATTTTGTATCTTTTTGAGTTAGCTGAGTTAACGGAGTAGCGATTCGAGAAAATCCTTCCACGAATCTCCAATAATAACCAGCTAAGCCCAGAAAGCTACGTACTTCGGTCACCGACTTTGGTTGCTCCCAACTTTGTATTGCTTCAATCTTCGTCGGGTCAACAGATACTCCATGTTTTGACACCACGTGCCCAAGGAATGCTACTTCCTCTAAACAAAACTCGCATTTCTTCAGCTTGACATATAGCTTGTTATCACGAAGCCTTTGAAGTACCAGCTTCAAATGGTGCTCATGATCTTCATGGTTTTTGGAATAGATGAGGATGTCATAAATAAAGACAACAACGAACTAATCCAAATATTCCTTGAACACACAGTTCATCATATCCATGAAAGCAACATGAGCATTAGTTAATCCAAAAGACATGTCTAAGAATTCATAATGCCCGTACCGAGTTCTGAAGGCAGTCTTCGGAATATCCTCAGTTTTAATCTTTAACTGATGATATCTGGAACGAAGATCAATTTTTGAGAAGAATTATATTCCTTGCAACTGGTCGAACAGGTCATCAATGCGAGGTAGCAGATACCTATTCTTGATGGTGACATCGTTCAATTCTCGGTAGTCAATACAAAGTCGCATACTCCCATCTTTCTTCTTTACGAATAAAATAGGAGCACCCCAAGGAGATGTACTAGGACGAATGAAACCTATGTCTAACAACTCCTGTAGTTGGACCTTTAACTCCTGAAGTTCAATAGGAGCCATTTGATATGGGGTTTTAGAAATGGGTTTTGTACCAGGTTCAAGGTCAATAAAGAATTCAACTTCACGTTCTGGGGGTAGACCGGTAAGCTCTTTAGGAAATACGTCAGGAAATTCACTAACAACATATATATTATTCAAATCTGACGTATTTTTGTTAAAGTCTGTGACATGGGCTAAGAAAGCTTGACATCCATTTTTTAATAAACGAATGGCTTTATGGCTTGATATGACAATGATTGACTTTAGTGCTTTGGTTGCTTGAATTCGCATAACAGGTTGGTTAGGATTATGAAAACTAACAACCTTACAAAAAAAATTAATTTTGACATGATGAGTGGTTAACCAATCAATCCCTAAAATCACATCAAATGAAAGTATTTTCAAAGAAATAAGATCGACAGGTAATGTGATGGTTCCAACTTGAATCAAACAAGATTTATAAACAGTGGATGTAATGAAAGTTTCTCCAAATGGAGTCTCAACAGATAAGTTAAAGTCTAATTTCTTCGGAGTCAAGTTCAAACGTTTAACACAAGCAAGAGAGATAAAAGAATGGGTAGAACCAGTATCTAGTAAGGTATAAACTTTGCAAGAGTTTATGATTAGCTTACCCGTGATCACCTCGTTCGGCTTCCTCGCGTTTTGGGTAGTCACGACAAACGCTCTTCCAGGAACCACCGTCTTTGACTTGTCCGGGACAGCCTTTGGAGTCACCATTCCCGCTGGACTTAGTTTCACTATAGGATAATCTCTAGCTATATGACATTCCTTTCCACAATTATAACACACCTTGGATTGTTGTGGGCAGTTTGGGCTGATGTGTCCCTCTTTTTCGCATTTATAACATATGACCGGTGATCGTTCTCTTCCCTACAAAGAGCGATTGATCTTTGGTCTTGGCGTCTTCATGTTGTCATTATTATACCTTCTCTTTTGAAATCTGGTACTTGATTCCACGGGATTTGGTGTTTATCGGGAAATATCATCTATCTATCTACCCATAATAAATGCAAACCATGCGATAGATAGAAATAAAATCTTCCCTTTAAGGGTTACAACATACGAATAATAAACATAATCCCAAGTTAAACTAACCTTAAACATCTGTCTTGGAAATATAAACAAATAAGTCTTAAACAACATCATTAACTCAAGTCTTAAACATAAATACATCATCAAATAAAATAACAAGTCTTCATCACTTGTTAACTTTGCCCTTGCCTTTACTAGTGGAAGGTTCATCGGTTCTTTCGTTCTTAAGCTGCAATGTTATTATTAAGCAAGAGTGAGCACTATTGCCTACAAGTATAATAATGAAATAATAGTATAATAACATGCGAGTGAATCAAAGACATACGAATAAAAGCTCGACTTTTGAATCGAGAATGAATAACAAGAATCAAAAAAGAATTACGAGGGTCGTAAGACCTTGAACTATGTCCTAGGTTATCAAGGGTTATACTTGAAACCTTTAATGATTATAAGACTATGGACCTTTCTACTCGTACTTGGGGGATCAGCCCTTAGTACCATCACATGCACAATATCTTAAAGCAGCTAAGCATAAGTAAATCCCTTTGCGGGGTTGTTCATCTCGGTTTGACATTGAGTCGCACCAAAGGAAGTTTGGTTTGGATAATTCAATAAGGGTTACGAAATTTAGAGCGTTCATTGACTAAGGACTAGTTGAATCGATAAAGTTCACTAGTCTAATAAGGTTCAACAATAATGATATTGATTTGAATAATAATCTCAAAAAAAGTATCTGATAGGACAATTATTGTATAGCTGAATCATGCTTTGAAAAGATAATCAATCTTTAATATAACATTTGAACTTGAATAATAGTAATGATAATTTACTCGAGGTAAATAATAAACTTGAACAATAATGACAAGTAGGGTTAGGAAACTTGCCTCGTGCGTAGATTACACTTTAACTAAGCACGTTCTTTGAATTTAATCCTACATACCATTCACATTCACAATACCGATTAATTATAACAACTAATCATCAAAAACTCATTCTTTTGTCTAAACTTTGATTATTGACTATACTTAGTCAAATTACCACTTTGTCACATAATTTCACATCATGAATAACAAGCTAATTATGTATTCAATAATTGATCCACATGTAATTATGTTATTTACATGTTAAACATCTATTTTAACATCTCATTATACTTCTAACATGTTTTTATGTTCATTACATTAATTACTAACACATTGCTAGACTTAAAACATTTTAAAAATTTTCATTTACGAACTTTTTAGAGAGTGGCTATTTTGTATTATTTTTTTATTTTATCTTGTATTTGCTACTTAGCGATATGATTATTTTGGACTCTTTTAGCATTTGGAACTTCTTGTGGTGAAGTGGCTTATGAAATTAGTACTTGGAGGTAATATTATGCGCAGTGGTTGAACGAGCTGAAGCTGATTATGATTTGAAAAATGCGCGAACATTGAAAAAAATTCAATTCTTATTTTACTACGAAATTTAACATACCCACATGTTATAATTCATATATAATCATTACCCAACATTTATAGAATGATTTTAACCCATTAAAACACATAATCATGAATTAAAATATATAATTTCAACGACTTTGATGTTCTTGAAGGTTTTGAAAATAAAACATGAAAATTGTCACTACGGATTAGTTATAACACGAATCAGTTCATTTAAACTTTGGTCTCTTCAGTATCAACATGCATAATAATATACGAGTGTAAAATTTTTACGAAATATTTATATTCGACACATTAAAATATCACGTATAAGGCCATATGGCCAAAACCCATACTACTGTAATTTTGTAGAAATCATATACTACGTATTTTCATGAAAGCCGATGATATGGTTTTACAAAATATATATAATTAAATATGATTTGATAACATTTATACATATATAACCCATAATCATTACTCCTTTCTCGATTCTGAGAGGCTTTACAAAAGGTTTGAAAGCCGTTTTTATAAAACTTAAACAACGTGAAATTTAGAATTTGGGAAGGAGGAGATTACCACGAGTATAAATATAGTATAGATAGATTAGATGCTTTAGATGATTTTCTTCAATTCTTCTCTTTCAATCTCTTTCAATCTCTCTCTTAATTCTCTCTCGATAATTTTCTCTCTCTCTTGCTTTGTTCTTAGACTTTAAAAATGAAATAAAAAGAAGGCGTATATATAATAAAAAAAAGCGCGGCGTTGTGTGGTGGATTACCCAATAATAGTTAGCTGCCTCAACTCCCCATAGGGCCTTGTTTGGCTAGCAAGAATAGATTTCAAAACCATTTAATTTAATAAAGCTTTATCATATAGTTTAATTAATGTCACACTCCATAAAATAAATAAATATCTTATTTAATTTAATTTAAATAAATATAATAATTTCTCATAAATTCACATAGTCATATAATTAATTTTCTCATTAATAAATAATGTCAAATTATTAACTCTCTAATTAATAATTAAATTAATTAAAATAACATCATGCTTAATTAAATATTTCATTTAATTGATAAGCTCACATAATTACATATTTGAATAATAATTATTCTCTACATTAATTTAATAAATGTAACACATATAATTAAATTAATCTACCACAATTGCATCAATTAATTATTTAATCTAATAATTAAATCATCAAAAATATTTATTTAATTGATAAATATTAAAATTAATTTACAAAAATCTAGATTCGTCACATCTTTCCCCCCTTAAAAGGATTACGTCCCCAGAATCACGACTCAATAAATTTGACCGAATTACATTTCTCCCCCCCTTACAAAGATTTTGTCCCGAGAATCGCTTACAAATAATTAAGTAAATAAATAAATGGGTAATTCTTCATCATATTCTCTTGAGTTCCCCGTAGCTTCTTGACGTTGTGGTTCTCTCAAATTACCTTAACGGAAGGTATAACTTTATTTACGAGAACTTGTTCTTTTCGATTCGACAATTTGGACAGGAATTTCTTACGTAAGATAAGTCTTTTTCAAAATGTGGGGTTCGTATTCAATTACATGCTTGTAATCGGCTTTGTAGGGGGTCGTAACACGAAACATGGAAGGCGTTGTGGACATTCTCGAGTCTTTGGAGGTAAAAAATTTTACCTCGTCGTCGCGACTTCTCGATTCTTCTCGATACTTGAAAGGGTCCGATAAATCTTGGGCTCAATTTTCCTTTCTTTAGAACACTGATCTTCCCCTTCGAGGGAGAGACCTTCAAGAAAACATAACTACGATTCAAACTCGATATTTTTACGATGTGGATCGGCGTATTTCTTCTGTCGATCTTGAGCCGCTACCGACCGGTCGTGCTCGGATCACTTTGACTATTTGCTTGTCTCTTTGTACCAATTACGGCCCTAGCAATTGTCTTTCACCAACTTCATCCCGATAAAGTGGAGTTACGCACTTTACTGTATATATAGCAACCGTGGCGGCATGCCAATACTAAGCGTGGTAGCTGTTGTTGTTGTGGTAGAACTCTACTAACGGTAGGTGATCATCCCAATTTCCTTTAAAGTCCATCACACGGGCTCTTAGCATATCTTCTAATGTTTGAATTGTTCTTTCGCTCTGTTAAAATCATTTGAGGGTGGTAAGTTGTACTCATTCGCAATTGCGTACCCATGCATTCTGAAGGCGTTTCTAGAAATTTGATGTGAAGCGCGGATCTATCGAAACAATTGACACACGGAAACTCCGTGCCTCGAAACAATCTCTTTTACGTATAGCCTCGCCTTGGTGATCTAAGTTGAATCTCGATTTTGATCGGAAGGAAGGAAGTGTGCGGATTTCGTCGGTCGATTCGGCGATAACCCATCTTTGCGTCGTAGCCTTTACGAGTCGTCGGAAGGCCGACCACGAAGTCCATTGTAATATGTTCCCATTTCCATTTTGGGATCTCTAACGGTTGTAGCAATCCACTCGGTCTACGATGTTACGCCTTTCACTTTTACGGCAAGTCGGACACTTGGCAACACATTACGCAACATCACGTTTTAAATTGGCTACACGAAATGTTGTCGAAGATCTTGGTACATTTTGGTACTACGGGGTGAATCGAATATCGTGAACTATGAGCCTCGCTCAAAATATCTTCCTTAATCTCTTGTCTTTGGCGGCTACCCAAATTCTACTCTCAAATCTCGGTATTCCTTCCTTATCCATCTTAAATCTCGGTTCGGTTCCTTGGATATCTTCTTTTTGTCACCTTTTTACATTCTTCGTCACGAAGTTGAGCCTCCTTAACTTTATCTAGTAGAGTTGTGCAGTTGCATCTGAAATAGCTTCTCATCAATCTCCATAGGATACTTCACCTCTAACTCAGTTTCTCCATTTACGAAATTAGCTCCTCTGGCGATTAACATCATCAATTTCTCACGACCCTTTCTACTTAAAGGCGTCGGCAACCACATTGCTTTACCGGATGGTATAAAATCTCACGGTCGTAATCCTTAATTAATTCCAACCATCTTCTTTGGCGCATATTCAAATCATACGCGTGAAAATATATTTGAGACTCTTGTGGTCGTATATATTTCACACTTCTCCCCGTAGAGATAGTGCCTCCAAATTTTCAAAGCAAAAACAAGCTGCTGACTAACTCCAAATCATGGGTGGATATCCCTTCTCGTAATCTTCAATTGTCGTGATGCATCTTGATGACTTTGCCGTTTTGCATCGACACACGACCAAGTCCTTTATCGACGCATCACTATAAACAACAAAAATTTCTGTATATCATCAGGAAGAGATAACACGGTGTGCCGTACTCAATCTCTTCTTCAATTCTTGAAAGCTCTCCTCACACTTCTCCGTCAAACAAATTTCACGACTTTTGAGTTAAATTCGTTAGCGGAGTTGCGATCTTGGAAAAGTCTTGTATGAATCTTCTATAATATCCTGCTTAATCAAGAAAACTTCTTACTTACGGCGGCGTTCTCGGTGATCCCGATTAATCGCGGCTTCGACTTTAGATGGATCTACAAGAAATTCCATTTTTATCGATCACGTGACCAAGAAATTGTACTCGTTCGATCAAAATTCGCATTTTGAAAACTTGGCATACAACTTTTCCCTTCTCAATACTTCGATGTTAATCTCAAATGCTCTTCGTGTTCTTCTTTTGGTTTTGAATATACCAAAATATCATCTATAAATACCACTCTGAATTTGTCCAAAAGCGGCTTGAACACACCATTCATTAGTCCCATAAATCTTTGCGGGAGCATTCGTTAGACCAAACGACATTACTAAAAATTCGTAGTGACCGTATATCGCGTTACGAGCATTTGTCTTTGGTACATCCTCGGCCTCACCTTGAGTTGATGATAACCAGCTTCTCAAGTCTATCTTGGAAAAATATCTTGCTCCCTTTGATTTGATCAAGCAGATCATCGATCCTCGGTAATGGATATCTATTTTTAATCGTGACCTTATTGGTTCTCTGTAGTCGATGCGAGTCGCATCGATCCATCCTTCTTTTTCACAAAACAACAACAGGCGCTCCCCCACGGTGATCGCTTTCGGTTGAATGTACTTCTTGTCCAACAATTCTTGTAAGTTGTACCATTAATTCTTTCATCTCTCTTGGTGCCATTCGGTATGGTGCCTTCGATATTGGAAGCGATTAAGGCGGCGCCCGAATCGATCACGAAATCTACTCTCTCTGTCGGTGGAAGTCACGGCAAATAAATGCGGAAATACATCGATGAAAGTCCTCACAATCGGTATCTCTTCTACCTTGGATTCTCTTTTTCATTTGTCGACTATGTAAGCTAAGTATCCTACGACCTTGTCTTAATAACTTTACGGCTGCTGCATCATCGTCGAGACAACTTTCGCTTGTGCAGGCGACTTCTTTACCATAAAACACTGACCTTTGGCGAGTCATAAGGTTATCGCTTCTTTTGGCAATCAATTCTGACCCGTAATTGAATAACGATCCATTCCCAATATAACGTCAAATTCCCCAAGTCGAATAGGGATAAGATCTACGTTCATGATATTACCCTTAATATCCACTCTACAGTTCTTATATACGTACTTACTTGAGGATTATTTCTCTATTACATAATTTCTATGTTCATGGGATAATCAATTCATTCTTAAGCAAATCTAAATTCTTGGCAAAATCGCCGGATATAAAGGAACAAGTAGCACCGAATCAAATAAAACATAAGCATTAATTTTATTGATCGGAATGATACGACACCACATCACGAGATTGAATTGCATCTTGCCGTCGTATTGAAAGTTAAGGCGGTCGATTCGGTTTTGTTGCGGTTGGTCGGTGATGGTTAAAGCATTTCCTTTATTATTTCCCGGTTTCCTCTGATCGACCCTCCCGATCCTTCTTGGGGCGATCTCTTGCTAGATGATCCTTGAACCACAAGTAAAACAAGCACCCTTCTTTGGGTTTGGGCGGTTTGGTGCTATGTGGCCTTCGACCACAATTGTAGCATACTCTTTTTCCTTTCATACAAACTCCCGGATGGGCTTTCCATAAGTCGGGCATGCTTGATTCTTTTCTTGATTACCTTGTTGATTTCCCGATGATGAGTTGTCGTTCCACCTTTTCTTGATTGAAATTTCCACCTCTGTGCCACTTCCTTTGGCCTTGTTATTAATTTCACCTTCACTCTTCTTCTTCTTCTTGATCTTGATTGTACTTGGTCACGCGCATCGCTTCCACCTTGATGAGGATGGCCTTTTCGATACTCTCGGCAAATGTGTTTATCTGAAACATTGATACTTTCTTTATATACGAGGCTTTAGTCCTTGTTTGAATCTTCTGGCTTTTCTCTCAAATCGGTGTGTACTTGATGCAGGCGAACCTTGCCAACTCGTTGAATTTAGCGCGCGTAGTCGAAGTGCGCTCATGTTTCCACTTCAGTTCTAGAAATTGAACCTCCATCGATTCTGCGAACTAGTTGGGAAATACATTTGAAAAACATCTCTTTAAATCTCTCCCACGTAATTACACCTTCACCTCCTCGCACTTTGTTTGCTTGCCACGGTAGCTAGCCTCGGACTTGACATAAGCGTTTAAAAGCGGTCTTACGGTCTTCTCTAACCTAGCAACGTCGAAAACCTTCTCCATTTCCATAACCACGTTTGAGCCTCGATTGGGTTCATGGAACCTTTGAACTCTGGCGGTCCCCCGCCTTGAAATCTTTAAGCGTTGTGTTTGGTGGAGCTTGAGGTTGATTATTCATGGCTCCGGTCGGTAAGTTAACCAATGCTTTGAGCAGGATTAGCATTAGCATTATTGTTATTATTGGTTGACTCTTCACGAGGTAGGTTGGCGTTGTTGTCTTCTCCTTGGCGGCATTTTACATTAAATAAATGCTTATTAGAACTTTATTTATTTCTCTAAATAGTTAAGGCATTACTTAACAATTTAACATACTCATTTAACACATCATCTCAAACAACTTGATATATTTTCATTCAAATCAAAGTTTTAACATCAAACTATAGCATCTTTTGCTATTTACATCAACTATCTGGAATAAAGAATTCACGAGTTTAAACATTTAAAATATTCCTTCGTTCATAAACACGTCGAATTTACATCTAAAACTAATTAAGTTCTTCACATAATTAAACAAATCATATCCTTTGTCGGTTAAAGTCTTGATTAGCCTTGCTTCGCTCCTCTTCTAAGATGCGATACATCGTCCTGCGATCCATCGTATACTGATGGTAGTCCTTGATTGGATTGGGTACCTCAAAACTTCGATCTTGGGTCTCATTCATTGCCTTGTTAAGTGTAGAATATGTCTCCCCAATCTTCGCCTTCTTTGCACGACCATCATCTTCTGCACGATCAGCTCGACGTGATTCTCTTACCCAGCCTTCCTCTGCTATTTTTAGTCTTTCGGAGGTTTCCTTCAGTTCCTTCTTCAGTTTCTCTATCTCCTCGGTCTTATCTTGGTTTGACCCTTCTCATGGACCAAATCCCATTCTACATTTTCCGGTCGTGAGTGAAGAGTGAAATCTCCCTCTCCTTTCGCTCTAGAGTAATATCTTTGAATAATAGCTCGCTCGGTCGAATCTGGACCTCATCTCGTAACTCTACGTTACGGTGCGTATAACGTGTCATACATCTCGGCATCAGCGGTGTACCGTGGTAACTCCCTCTTCTTCCTCTTCCTCTTCCTCAACAAATTCCTCCTCGGGATCCTCCTCGGGATCGGTCTAGGGGTTCATGCTCGACCAACAACGGTGATCAATGGAGATGATTCCCTCTACCAGTTGCTCCCCTAACGACATGAATGTCTGGGGCTCCTCCTCTGTCGACTATAGGTCTCGGGGTTCCTCCTCATAGAGGTACTATAGGTACGGGGTTCTTCCTCCCGACTTGACTAGCTTCTCCAACATTCGACATCCTGACGACAACAAAATTTTAAGTTTTAGTTACTAAGTCGTATCATCTAGCGCATACTTTAACACATAAACACATAAGGTCTTTTATTATCTTGATGAATTACAAAATTCATTTCTTATAACTTCGATAAGAGTTTTCCATCACTATCTTCTTTCTATAAGGCTACTCTTACTAAGGTTGTTCCCCACCTAAGGTTCATAACCTCTGACTTTGATACCGACTTGTGACACCCCAAATCCGGGTACTTGATTCCACGGGATTTGGTGTTTCTTCATATCAAATATCATCTATCTATCTACCCATAATAAATGCAAACCATGTACGATAGATAGAAATAAAATCTTCCTTTATAGGGTTACAACATCGAATAATAATAATATAATCCCGAGTTAAACTAACCTTAAACATCATGCGGAATATAAACAAATAAGTCTTAAACAACATCATTAACTTCAAGTCTTAAACATAAATACATCATCAAATAAAATAACAAGTCTTCATCACTTGTTAACTTTGCCCTTGCCTTTACTAGTGGAAGGTTCGCCGGTTCTTTCGTTCTTAAGCGCAATGTTATTATTAAGCAAGAGTGAGCACTATTGCTTACAAGTATAATAATGAAATAATAGTATAATAACATGCGAGTGAATCAAAGACATCGAATAAAAGCTCGACTTTTGAATCGAGAATGAATAACAAGAATCAAAAGAATTACGAGGGTCATAAGACCTTGAACTATGTCCTAGGTTATCAAGGGTTATACTTGAAACCTTTCTTGATCGTAAGACTATGGACCTTTCTTCTCGTACTTGGGGATCGAGCCCTTAGTACCATCACATGCACAATATCTTATAGCTATTGCTAAGCATAAGTAAATCCCTTTGCGGGGTTGTTCATCTCGGTTTGACATTTGAGTCGCACCAAAGGAAGTTTGGTTTGGATAATTCAATAAGGGTTACGAAATTTAGAGCGTTCATCGACTAAGGACTAGTTGAATCGATAAAGTTCACTAGATACAATAAGGTTCAACAATAATGATATTGATTTGAATAATAATCTCAAGAAGTATACAATAGGACAATTATTGTATAAGCTGAATCATGCTTTGAAAAGATAATCAATCTTTAATATAACATTTGAACTTGAATAATAGTAATGATAATTTACTCGAGGTAAATAATAAACTTGAACAATAATGACAAGTAGGGTTAGGAAACTTGCCTCGTGCGTAGATTACACTTTAACTAAGCACGTTCTTTGAATTTAATCCTACATACCATTCACATTCACAATACCGATTAATTATAACTTAACTAATCATCAAAAATTCATTCTTTTGTCTAAACTTTGGTTATTGACTATACTTAGTCAAATTATCACACTTTTCTTTGTCACATAATAATATACTTCATGAATAATAAGCTAATTATGTATTCAATAATTCAATCCACATGTAATTATGTTATTTACATGTTAAGTATCTATTTTAACATCTCATTATACTTCTAACATATTTTATGTTCATTACATTAAGTTACTAACACATTGCTAGACTTAAACATTTAAAAATTTCATTTACGAACTTTACGGAGAGTGGTGGTTGCTTGTGGCGCTACTTTTATAAATCTTTATCTACGATGTACGGACTCTTATTGACTATTAGTTGCTTATGACATCAGTAGACTCTTGCTGACTGAGACTTCTGAGCGGATTAAGGCTTTTGGGCGTGCATGGCTGGAAACGAAACCGAAACTGAAAATGCGATTAGCGAAAATTACGAAGAGAACATGAAAAAATTCAATTTAATTTATTTTTACTACTGAATTTAATCATACCCACATGTTATAATTCATATATAATCATTACCCAACATTTATAAAGTGATTTTAACCCATTTAAAACACATAATATGAATTTAAAATATGCAAATTCACTTGACTTTGATGTTCTTGAAGGTTTTGAAAATAAAACATG
Source organism: Panax quinquefolius (assembly GCA_020205615.1). Taxonomy (NCBI): domain Eukaryota; kingdom Viridiplantae; phylum Streptophyta; class Magnoliopsida; order Apiales; family Araliaceae; genus Panax; species Panax quinquefolius. The sequence goes on along the minus strand of CM035169.1, from coordinate 70,277,354 downwards.
AAAATTGTCACTACTGGATTTCGTTATAAACAAGAATCAGTTCATTTAAACTTTGGTCTCTTCAGTATCAACATGCATAATAATATAAGAGTGTAAATTTTAGAAAACATTTATGTTTGACACATTAAATATTACGTATAAGGCCATATAGGCCAAAACCCATACTACTGTAATTTTTAGAAATCATATACTACGTATTTTCATGAAAGCTGATGATATGGTTTACATAATATATATAATTAAATATGATTTGATACATATTAATACATATATAACCCATAAACATTACTCCTTTCTCGATTCTGAGAGGCTTTCTGAAAAGGTTTGAAAGCCGTTTTTATAAAACTTAAACAACGTGAAATTTAGAATTTGGGAAGGAGGAGATTACCACGAGAATAAGTATAGATTAGTAGGCTTAGATCCTTTCTCAAAATTCTTCTCTTTCAATCTCTTTTCACAAATCTCTATTTTCTCGATAATTCGATAATTCTTCTCTCTGTGATTGCTTTGTTCTTAGACTTAGTAATAAGGAAAAAAAAGAAGGCGAGCGTATAATAAAAAGAAAGGCAGCTTGTATGTGGTCGATTAACCCGATAATGGTAGCTTTGCTTCAACTCCCCATAGGGCCTTGTTTGGCTAGCAAGAATAGATTTCAAAACCATTTAATTTAAAAAGCTTTATCATATAGTTTAATTAATGTCACACTCCTTCATAAAAAATAAATCAATATTTTATTTAATTAAATTAAATATAATAATTTCTCATAAATTCACATAGTCATATAATTAATTTTCTCATTAATAAATAATGTCAAATTATTAACTCTCTAATTAATAATTAAATTAATTAAAATAACATTATGCTTAATTAAATATTTCTTTTAATTGATAAGCTCACATAAATTACATACTTGAATAATAATTATTCTCTACATTAATTTAATAAATGTAATACATATAATTAAATTAATCTACCACAATTGCATCAATTAATTATTTAATCTAATAATTAAATCATCGAAAATATTTATTTAATTCAATAAATATTAAAATTAATTTACAAAAATCTATATAATGGACAACAAGTTTTAAATCAATATTCGCAGCGAAAATAACAATTCGTTAGAAGAGTTAAGTAGAGAATGAAGTCTACTATCTTCTATGATTTAAAAGTCCATCATCAATATTTTATCCCTGTAACATCATTCAATATACATCTTGAACCAAATATTCATCTTTGCACTACGGGCCAAAGATATTCATTTGTATCACCAGTTGGTCATGTTCATCTCAACACCTGTCCATCTTTGCACTACGGGCCAAATATATTCATCAAGTAGTCATTTATATTTGCACTATAAGCCAAAGATATTCATCAAGTATCACCATTTAAGACTGAGGATGATGAAAAATATCTTAAAGAAAATGAATTCAATGAGATAAAAGGACAAAGATTAGGGATTCGTACTTCAGTTTATCCAAGTTCAAAAATACTCCATAATAATCAATTGTGGAGCAAAATTCAAGAATGAAAATCAAAACATGGATACAATCAAAGATAGTAAGCATAATAGATAACTTGGACAAAGAAAAGAAAATTTAATTTTTATGTGAATAGTGTCATATTCGTGAATAGTTCCGTATACGTGAATAGTATCCCGACACAAAAGGTAACAATTTCATAAGAAAAATCATACTTCGTGAATAGTACTCGTGAATAGTACTGTATTCGTGAATAGTGTCGTATACGTGAATAATGCCGTATACGTGAATAGTAACCTCGACATGAAAAGGTATAAATTTCATAATAAAATTCATAACAATATTTCGGTATAATGATATTGAAAGAAATAACATCATTTACGAAGAAAATATCATCCCTTACCTCAAAAGAACAGTACTTCTGACTGGTATTTTGGATATAATGTTGAAGAAAACTTACACTGAATAGCAACTCTCAAAGTATCTAAATACTCACAAAATACGCTCGATATTATAGAGAGAGAAAACTTCTGATTCTGGTGTGATTTTCAATTCTAACTAAGCACCCTATTTATTGGAAAATGCCAGAATGTCAAAGTAGACTAAAATTTAATAAAATAATATTTTAATAAAAAAATTCACGCACACCACTTGACCAAACTCAGCACACCACAAGTGGGCCCACTAAATTGAGAAAATTCGACAACAACCAAAAGTGGGGCACACCCATGTTTTTAATAAAAAATATTTATTTTCTGAAACTTCAATAATTCATAATAAATAGCGCTTTTATTAGAAAATACGAATTTTATGTCCATTCCATAGAAAATTTAATTCTCTACAACTTTGTAGAAGAAAGTTTTTCCAAATTCAAAATAGAAAATTATCGAAATTGTAACGCCCCGAAATTCGGTCTATCTTCACACCCGGATTCCGTACGTCACGAGTATATCCTTCATCCAACATACATCATTATATACCGAAATATAACAATATACATTCTCAAATCCCAGGTTCTGGAAACCTTATAACCTTTTTCATTACAAATAATGATAATTACATTATTCATTTCATCTTACAAGAGTGACTTTTATCCGCCACCAAGGATACATAACAGTTCATTAAACTACTCTATAATTTAATTTCATCTTTTTATATTACAAGTCTTCACTTGATCTTCTCGCTCATTCACATTCTGAATAGCAATTCATCTGGAGACCGTCAGCTTGATCTTTACGGGATCCTTAAGTTCTTCTAAGCTTGTTCGCTGAAAATTGTTTTTCATTTAGAACAAGTGTGAGCATTCAATTACCCAGCAAGTCATAACAGTTGAACAAACAACTTCAGAATTTAAACATTTCTTTAGAACTTCTATAACCGAACAAAGGTTATGAAGAAGCTTGAATAATAGGAATAGTCTTGATTACTATCATCTTAAAACATCAGTCATTTTCAATTTTGAAATACTTTCATTCTTCTACCTTTTTCAAACACATCCTATCTGGCTAGAATCATTAGCACAGACTTAACAATAACGGTTCATGCATAAACAGAACATACTTGTATTGAACAGTTTAATCACAGAACAATGCATATCATAGAAACACTAAAGTGTTCAAATTATGGCTCAAGGCCTCATACATTCTACCACCTTGTACAAATATCACACGTTCACACATAGACAGAACTTCTCAAGTTCAACATCTGAGAAGTTTAAGAAACTAGCATTCATGTAATATGAATGAAGTTAGGAAACTTGCCTTACGCTTTGACTCTGACTACACTTTAGGCTGTTCATTTCAATTCCTATATAACACATAAGGAGAAAACATAAACACCAATTAGTCATATATTGAACTTACGCATTGGTTTATTTAGATTTACTTCTTAGGGTTCGCGTTCTTGCAATATAAGTTTACGCGACTAACTTCCTTTACCAATTTATGGCTTTATGACATACGGAGATGTCTTACTCAAAACGTTCATCATCTTGGATGATTTATATTCTTATCTTATCCGAACCATTAAACTTAATGTTCATTAAAGTTAATTTCTTATTTCTTATGGCTTTCTGACAACTAAATGTCATCCCTCCAGATTCATTATTTATCGACTCACATTCGGCTTTCATTAATCTTATTACCGTTTGTTACGGCTTTCTTGATAATTCCCATCTTATTAATACTTTCGTTATCCATTATACGCACCCCATGTTCATTACCCTCGTCGCTCAACATCTAAGGAATCACAACCATAGCAATCCCTCACGTTCATTCATCGCGACTACGGTCCTCGAACATCGGTTACGTAACCCGCGTTTATATTCTTTATCAATTAATCTTGCTTAATCTTTACGTTCAACCTTTAATAAAGTTTTACATTACTTGATTAAGTGTTACATTAGTTGAATATTATGTTCTTTATCTTACCTTACATTTCCCCCAAGAGCTGAGCAGTTAAAAGCTCATCTCTGGCTTTTTCCCAACATTGGCGCTGCGGTGCCACTCCCTTCTTTATCTCTCGCACTGCGGCTCCACTCTCCAAAAGTTTATGGTCGAGCTCATACTGTGGGCTGCCGCCTCCCAGAGGCTCATTTGGCCTGCGTATGAGCCTAAACCCTAGAAAAATTCCCCAAGTGTTAAATCCATTTTGAGACGCTTACTTTCCGATCTCATAACTCCTTCGTTATAACTCGGAACGAGGTCGTTCCAAAGCCATTTTCTTCCTGATCTTAAGTACTTTAATACCCCTCGAGCAGAAATTCATTCTAAATCCGTTAACGTGCCATTCAATTGGCTTGATTTTCTACCTTTGTTCATTTTACGTTTTTAACGTTCTTCGTTCGTTCGTCCGTAATTCGGTCATCCGAACTTGGAACTCGTTCGTTCTTGAGTCCACGACTCAAATTTTCTATGTTCTCTTACTTTCTTATGAAACCCTACCCACTCGGGTTCATTTACTAACTTTTAAATTCTCATTTGTCTTTTATGAAATCTTTGCCATAACTTCGTTATAGCTAAGTTTTAATCCGTTCTTCATGAACGTTTCTACCGTTCCTAACCAATCAATACACATATAACTTATACGCGATGGTTTTAAACTTGTCCATCAACAACAATTATCCTACGATGGTTTTAAATTTGTCCATCAACAACGGTCTTCGTGTTCTTCGTTCGTTCTTCATTTTAATTGATATTTTAGATTATGATTTCACTTTTTATTGGAATTTGATGTTATAGAACACTATTCTTTACTTATTTCACCTACTTATTTATATAATCCACTCGGATCGTTCTAATTCATTACGAATCTTATACTTCCTTAAGAAATTTATTAACTAAACTTCAAATTTATTATTTCTTCTTTTCTCATGATTTTAACCATATGAAATCATCTCTAACCTTATCTACTTCTTATCTTTATTAAGTTATGTTTTTAAACATAAAAACTTAAAGAAAATTTATAAAAGACTAGGTTTCGGATTACCGTTCTTCTTTATTTTTCTTCCGCTAGACAAAGCCGGCGATTTGCTAGCTTTTCTATTTCACGAACACTTTCGATCCGATCATTCATGTTCATGTTCCTTCTCCCTCTTCATCTGAACCCTCTCTCTCTCTCTCTCTCTAGATGTAGGATTTTCAAAATCCCATATAAATGATTTAGGCTTCCTATTTATAGAATTTCCTAGCTAAGGATATTTTAGTCATTTCGCCCCCTAACCTCCTTACTATTCATGGCTTAATGACTAAGTTAACTTACTCCTTAAGTTTACTTAACACTTAAGTCTACTTAGCCTTTAAGTTTGCTTAACTCTTAAGTTTACTTAACCTTTAAGTTTGCTTAACTCTTAAGTTTACTTAACCTTTAAGTTTACTTAACCCTTAAGCATAAGCACTTTACTTAGCTATTATGTTTACTTAATCATTACTTAACTTATCCTTTACTTAGCCATTAAAACTAATCGTATTCTACGCATCTCATTCTCGTATTTTCTTGTTATATAGTTAAATGCGATATTAGTATTATATCGTCGTACCAACCCTCTTGCTATACTCATATTCCTCACGTATAATAATCCTAATTATATATCGTAAACATTAAATTCTCGAACTCACTTTTCCTAACCCTTAGGTTTTGAGTCGGCATGAAAACTTCGTTTTTGCCACAACTGAAATATTTTTGAATATTCCATCACGTCTCAACATTTTACGTAATCAATAACTTCTCGGAATTTCAAAATAAATCTAAGAGTAGAAACGGATGAATAGTACCTATTTCGTCTTTTTTCCCGAAAAATATTTTGTTCCCAGAAAACTTTTATTTTCGTCTTGAAAATTCTTATTCGCTCAATCTAGCTCGTAGCCAGAATACTCCCGATTAATAATCATCATAGGTTCTAGAACAATTAATAAACACATAGCACATAATAGTATTAATAAAAATTAGTTTTATTAATAACTAATTCTGTAAACCTAAATTCCAGACGATCCGAATTTTCGGGTCGTCACATTCTTCCCTCCTTATAAAAATTCCGTCCTCGAAATTTCTTAAAACCACACCCTTACTCGGGTCATCACATTCACCCCTTCTTCATAGAATTTCGTCCTCGAAATTTTAGCCTACCTTTCTTCTCAACTTCACTTCAACGGAGTTCTTATCTTTCCCTCGTTCCTAACCCCCATAACCTATCAAGAATCATGAAGCAGAAGGAATAACGAGGAATATAAAATTTCTTCTTAAAACGTGTCATACTTTTGCTGAGGGGTCAAATCGACCATGAACTCTTACTAGGTTAAATAGCATTTCGTCGTAAGCCCTTCCTTAACGGTCAGTTTACAATCACAAAGAAAGTAACTACCTCTTCAATGTTCTCCTCAGACTTAATCAAAACAATTTGGTTTGGCACCAGTTCTCAAAGAAAGCTACATTTTCTTATAACATGACATACCATTTGTCTAGCCGAATCAAGTAGCTTAGACCATACCAATAAATTGGATATCAACACGAAACATTCGTCTAGTTAACTCTATTGACATCGACTACTTCTTTAAATTCTTTTCGCAATACATCAAAACGGTTTATGACGTTATGATACCGTACTTTTCACAGTACGTTGAGGACTTCATCAGTTTGTGACTTCGTCATTATACATCATACCATAGCGGGTTGTTGATCCTAAGATCACATCCAACACCAGGTTCAATTGCATTAACAACTACATCGTTTTACCACCCTTGCATCGAATGCACAGATGATATAAGTTCATTTTAAATATTTTAAATCAATTTTTGTCTAGCCGAAGCAATTAACATAGGCATACCAAGAATAGCTCTTTTAAAAATTCTATTGATTCCAAAAGTTGAACTAATTCTTTCCTTTTCAAGATGTACATATCAGCACGAGTTCAATCAAGTTTGAAATCTAGCATAGCTAGATGACTTGGAATATCCTATTTCTCCATCTTCCTTCATTGTCTTACTGCGACAATAATGAATCTTCTCTAGCACCTTCAATACTAAGCCTACTGAAAATAACTCATTTTCAGTCTAAACATTCCTATATCTTAGTACAGTCCATCAACTTACCACACATTATGAGTTCAGGAACTTTCCACAATAATATGAGTTTAAGAACTGTCTAGCAGGCGGACTATAGGCGTCCATTACGAGACGTTAGAAAACATACCATATTATTATGAGTCACGAACTTAACATAAGTATGAGTTTCAAGAACTCGCACCTACCTTATCGTTCTCTACCTACCAAGTATATACATGAGAAAAGATTCACCTTCTCGCCATATATATCTTGATAGTGCGACCAATCCCAATGATTATCACTGTAATAAGCTAAGCAGTTGTTACACCAAGCACAAACCTCTACCCATAACAAAGGTTCATACAACTCAGCTATTACATGAGTCCTCAATTGAAATTTTACAACTTCTAAATCTCTCTTTACTTAATACGAATTTTCTTTAATTCATATACTATCCTTCATAACTCAATCTAAGTTCTTCTTCCCGTACTACTTCATAGTACCTTTCATTCATAGCACTAGCTATAAATCATTCATCGTTTAACAACCCATCTATGAGTCACTATGATCACGTGGTGATCTTCTTATCATTCTCTCTACGATTATAGTCTTAGGTACTCCTACCTAAGGTTTATAACCTATCAGCATTGATACCAACTTGTAACGCCACGAAATCCGGTCTATCTTCACACCCAGATTCCGTACGTCACGAGTACATCCTTCATCCAACATACATCATTATATACCGAAATATAACAATATACATTCTCAAATCCCAGGTTCTGGAAACCTTATAACCTTTTTTCATTACAAATAATGTTAATTACATTATTTATTTCATCTTACAAGAGTGACTTTTATCCGCCACCAAGGATACATAATGTAAGACCCCAACTTATTATTAATGAAATTTAATTTTCTCTACTTATTATTTTGAAATAGTAAGGGTTGATTTGATTAATGTGGATAGTTAGGGGTAAAATACGCAAATATTTCAAAATAAGCAAGTGGTTATAAAATATTCATTGTTGTCGAGGGAATATTCGTTTGGTCGTGGAATATTAAATGCTGTCGGGTAATATTAAATGCGATGGTATGCGACCATGTGTGGGCCCATGAAAGCGATTAGATGAAGAAAGCGACAAATATAAGTTGTTTAAAAATAACGGTGTAGTTATTCACAGATTAATCTTTGTTAAAATACTCAAATTGGTTAAAACACGGTAGCACGGTATTGCACCAATTATTGATTTTTACGTAAGAAGGCACTACTCAATAATGGTTACGATAATTCTTTATTCGATTATTTTATTGATTTAATAATTGTTGCGTTGATATTTTATATTCTTTGTTGTTTTGATAATTGTCATTACACAATAATATTTTCATTATCGAAGCAATAATTCATATTATCGAATAATATTATTAGATAACATTATTGGCAATGTCTAAAAGTTACATCTAAGGAGAGGTTTGGTCACCTAATTGCGGCGCTTGAGAAGGAGAAATTCTTATTGGAAAGCCCCTCTTTCCTGAGGCGCTGGTTGTCAATATTGTGATTTTGTAATATTATTTGTGAATAATTAATTATTGATTCATATGATAAGGAAAATATTAATTTTATGTGGATATAGATGGAGAAAATTTTTAATGTGACAATTGTTGAAAATTGAAATTTTATCTTTTTCTGATAAAATAATTTATTTAAATATATTATTATATTATAATAATATAATAATGGTGATATTTTTACAACGAATGTGGGATATATGAGTATACGAGGAGGAAGAGTATTTTTGTTGCAATAAATATTTAAAACATGTTAAACATGTCGGTGGACCCCATTTATTGACTGAAATTTGATTATAGCCTGTAAAATCGCTTGGTTTGTGGATTTTGGTCAATTTCTGTTTGGAATTCGGAAAAACTTTCTTCTGCAAAGTTGTAGAGAATTGAATTTCCTATAAAAACTCGCGAGATTTGAATTTTCTGATAAAAGGGCTATTTATTATGAATTATTGAAGTTCTGAAGTTCAGAAATAATTAATTTTTGGGAGTTTTAGTTAATTATTTTGAGAAAAACGTTTTTTGCAACTAAGTTGGCCTCACATGTGATTCAAATGGGCTGAGATCAGTTGTCTAAGGTGGGCTAAAGAAAATGTGAAAAATATATTAATATTATATTCAATTTTCTACTTTTTGGTATTCTAAGCATTTTCTTATAAATAGGGTGCTTAGGTTAGAATTGAAAAACACATTTAAACCTGAAGTTTTCTCTATTTCTCTCGATATATTGGCGTATTCTTGTGAGTATACTTTGAGTATTGTTAGGCAAGTGCAAGTTCCTTCAAAGACTATACAATTATTAGATTCTAGCTAAGTCTTAATCTTTCGAGGTAAGGGATATTATTATTTTTAAATAATGATATTATTTCTTCAATATCATTATGTTGAAATATTGATCTGAAGTTTTTATCAAATTTGGAACTTTTGTGTGTGAGTTACTATTCACGATATCTGGCCTTTATTCACGTATCTCGACACTTTATTCACAAATACGACCTTATTCATCAAAAATTAAAAATTTTTTTTTCGTCAAAATATCTATTACGGATACTAGCTTTGATTGTATCCATGTTTTGATCATTCTTGAATTTTACACCACTGTGATTATTTTTGAGGTATTTTTGGACGTGGATAAACAAAGTACGAATCCTTAATCCTTAATCCTTGTCATTTTGTTTCCTTTGGATTCGTTTCTTTTAAAATATTTTTCATCATCTTTGATCTTAAATGATGATATTATGGAATATCTTTGGGCTGTAGTGCAAAGATGAATGATTTCTGAAGAATATCTTTGGCACGTAGTGCAAAGATGAGCAGTGTTTAGATGAACATGACCGGTGATGAATATCTTTGGCACTGTAGTGCAAAGATGAATATTTGATTCGGATATATATTGATTGATGTTACGGGGATAAAAGATGAGCGATGAACTTTTAAATTCATACATAGAAGATAGTAGTTTGCATTCTCTACTTAACTCTTCTAATGAATTATTATTTCATTGCGAATATTGATTTAAAATTTGTTGTCTATTGTATTCTATTAGATTTTTTTCTGTTGAAGACTAACGATAATTTGTTGTATATTATCTTAGTCATAATATTCTTTACTTGGCTAGTTGAGCTTACCCTTTTCCTTTTGTTCCATTTTCTTCTCGGAGGCGCGAGATTATAAGCGAGTGCAATAGTCTGGGTATGGAATGAAAGTTTTAGAGAGAGTTGTTTAGTAGTCCTCACCATTTTGTAAAATAATGTATCAATAAATGTGATGAGGATTTATTGGAGTTTAGATATTGTCTAGAAGATAATATTTGTATTCAAACTCATAGTTTCTTTGTTGTAATAATAAAGTTGTAGTTGTTTACGTACCATGTATTGACAACTCGAGAATGGGTTGGATGGAATGGACCTATTTTGGGGGTGTCACGGTTGGTATCGGAGCTTAGGGATATGATCTTTGGCGGAGATCGGGGAATAGAACTAGGAGGGAGAGGCGAGTAAATCCATCGCTAGTGTGTCCTACCTAAGCTTATTTTTTAGTTGGTCAAGGTATATAAGGATATTATGTGATATATTGATTTCCTTAATTAACCCTTGTTTTTGGCGGTATTTGAGAATGTCGTGAGAATATTAACAATGGAAATGAGACCAGTGGAGACGCTTTGTACTCACCAACGAGGAGAAGCGTGCAATAAGTGGCAATGTTCCCTGTGAACAACACCACCTTTGGCGAGATGATGAGCGAGGGGATATTTAGAAGCATTTTGCGGTTTATGCAAAATCAGACGAGGAGACTCGTGTTCAAAATCTGAGGAGGAAATGATAGCAATTCACGGGTGGTCACGACCACAGATTCAAAGAGTTGGGACCACGAACTGGGAAAGCGGATCCGATCATGGTGGAAACATGGGTCAAACAAATTACCAAGATATTCGATGTCTTGGGATGCACGGAGAACGAAGGTTCCATTCGCCACCTTTATGTTCCGTGGCGAGGCAGACTCTTGGTGGGAGTCGTGAAGCGTACCCATCCGGCCGCTTTTCGGCATGTCTTGGGAAGCGTTTCAAAAACTATTTAATGACAAATACTTTCACGAAAGTGTTACGTCATATGAAGGAAGTGGAGTTCATCGATTAGAGCAAAACAACATGGCGGTGTCTCGAGACGAGGCAAAGTTTGCGAGTTATCCGAGTTTGCACCTCATTTGGTGGAGAATGAGGAGTATAATGGCGGATGTTTCTTAGAGGTTTGAAACCCGACATACGTCGAGATCTCATTTCTCATAAACTTTCTCTATATTCGGATGTTGTAAACATGGCTCAATTATTAGAAGCGAGATAACGATACGGTCAATTGAGGACCATAGCGAGGATCGTACCGGGGATAGCGATCAGCGAATAATGATAACCAACGAGAAAGAAAGCAGACGGACAAAATGGTAACCACTCTGGTGGTAATCATGGCCATGAAAATAAAAAAGCGAGTCGGGAGGAGATTTTAAAAGAGGAGATTTAACAACGACCATGTGAAAGGCAGCGGTCTTGGCTGAGAAGCGGGTTCTAAGGGAGGAGAACGACCACCGGTCATATATGCTATAAATCACGGGAAAGAGGGACATATCGATCCAAAGCTGTCCACAACAGTTCAAGGTATGCTATAATTGTAGAAAGGAAGGACATATCGCTCGAGATTATGCGGTAGCGAAACCTAGTTCGTGAGGGGACGGTGACTCAAAAGTATCCCCGGAAAAGTCAAAGTCAGCGATTAGGGAAGAGCGTTTGTTGTATTTGGTTAAAATGCGAGGAACCCAAACGAGGTGATCACGGGTAAAGCTATTTATAAATTCTTGTGAAGTTTATACCTTACTTGATCTGGGTGCTACCCATTCATTTATCTCTCTGCTTGTGCTCAGCGTTTAAACTTGACTCAGGAGAAATTAGACTTTGACCTATCTGTGGAAACTCCGTTAGGAGGAAACTTTCATCACATCCTTTGTTTATAAATCTTTTTTGATTCAAGTTGGAACCATTACCTTACCTGTTGACCTTATCTCTTTAAACATACTTGTTTTTGATGTGATTTTAGGGATTGATTGGTTAACTACTCATCATGCCAAAATTGATTGTTTTCGTAAGGTTGTTAGTTTTCATATTTCTAACCAACCCGTTATGCGAATTCAAGCAACTAAACCATTAAAATCAATCAACATCATATCTAATCATAAAGCTATTCGTTTATTGAAAAGCGGATGTCAAGCTTTCTTAGCCCATGTTATGGATTTGAATAAAGACACGTCAAATTTGAATAATATTCTGTTGTTATTGACTTTCTGATTGAATTTTCGAAGAACTTCCGGTCTACCCCGAGCGTGAAGTTGAATTCTTTATTGATCTTGAACACGGTACAAAGCCCATTTCTAAAACCCCATATCGAATGGCTCTATTAAACTTCAGGAGTTAAAGGTCCAACTACTGAGAATTGTTGGACATCGGTTTCATTCATCCTAGTACATCTCCTTGGGGTGCTCTGTTTTTATTAAGTAAAGAAAGAAAGGCGGGAGTATGTGACTTTGTATTGACTATCGGGGAATTGAACCATGTCACCATCAAGAATAGGTATCCTCTACCTCGTATGAATTATTGAAGTTAGAGTTTAGAAATAATTAATTTTTGGGAGTTTTAGTTAATTATTTTGAGAAAAAACGTTTTTTGCAACTAAGTTGGCCTCACATGTGATTCAAATGGGTTGAGATCGGTTGTCTAAGGTGGGCTAAAGAAAATGTGAAAAATATATTAATATTATATTCAATTTTCTACTTTGGTGTTCTAAGCATTTTCTATAAATAGGGTGCTTAGGTTAGAATTGAAAACACACCGTAAACCGAAGTTTTCTCTATTTCTCTCTCGATATATTGAGCGTATTCTTGTGAGTATACTTTGAGTATTGTTAGGCGGTGCAAGTTCCTTGACCTTAAAGACTATACGTTATTCTAGCTAGAAGTACTAATCTTTCGAGGTAAGGGATATTATTATTTTTAGTAATGATATTATTTCTTCAATATCATTATGTTGAAATATTGATCCGAAGTTTTTATCAAATTTGGAACTTTTGGTGTCTGAGTTACTATTCACGATACTGGCACTATTCACGATATCGACACTATTCACGAATCGACACTATTCATCTGAAAAATTAAAAATTTTCTTTTTAGTCCAAAATATCTATTCGGATACTAGCTTTGATTGTATCCATGTTTTGATCATTCTTGAATTTTACACCACTTGTGATTGTTTTTGAGGTATTTTTGGGCGTGGATAAAACAAAGTACTGAATCCTTAATCCTTAATCCTTGTCATTTTGTTTCCTTTGGATTCGTTTCTTTAAAAATATTTTCATCATCTTGATCTTAAATGATGATATTATGGAATATCTTTGGCTTTGTAGTGCAAAGATGAATGATTCTGAAGAATATCTTTGGCTGTAGTGCAAAGATGAATAGGTGTTTAGATGAACATGACCAAATCGATGAATATCTTTGGCTTCAGTGCAAAGATGAATATTTGATTCCGATATATATTGATTGATGTTACGGGGATAAAAGATAGACAATGAACTTTTAAATTCATACATAGAAGATAGTAGTTTGCATTCTCTACTTAACTCTTCTAATGAATTATTATTTCATTGCGAATATTGATTTAAAATTTGTTGTCTATTGTATTCTATTAGATTTTTCCTGTTGAAGACTAACGATAATTTGTTATATATTATCTTAGTCATAATATTCTTTACTGGGCTAGTTGAGCTCACCCTTTTCCTTTTTGTTCCATTTTCTTCTCAGGAGGCGAGATTATAGCGAGTACAAGTCGGGGTATGGAATGAAAGTTTTAGAGAGAGTTGTTTAGTAGTCCTCACCATTTTTGTTAAATAATGTATCAATAAATGTGATGAGGCTTTATTTGAGTTTAGATATTGTCTAGAAGATAATATTTGTATTCAAACTCATAGTTTTACTGTTGTAATAATAAAGTTGTAGTTATTTCTGTACCATGTATTGACAACTCAGAATGGGTTGGATGGAATGGACCTATTTTGGGGACGTCACACATAACAGTTCATTAAACTACTCTATAATTCAATTTCATCTTTTTATATTACAAGTCTTCACTTGATCTTCTCGCTCATTCACATTCTGAATAGAAATTCATCTGGAGACCGTCATCTTGATCTTTACGGGATCCTTAAGTTCTTCTAACCTTGTTCGCTGAATATTGTTTTTCATTTAAAGCAAGTGTGAGCATTTAATTGCCCAGCAAGTTATAACAGTTGAACAAACAACTTCAGAATTAAAATATTTCTTTAGAACTTCTATAACCGAACAAAGGTTATGAAGCAGCTTGAAAAATAGGAATAGTCTCGATTCCTATCATCTTAAAACATCAGTCATTTTCACTTTGAAATACTTTCATTCTTCTACCTTTTTCAAACACATCCTATCTGGCTAGAATCATTAGCACAGACTTAACAATAATGGTTCATGTATAAACAGAACATACTTGTATTGAACAATTTAATCACAGAACAATGTATATCATAGAAACACTGAAGTTTTCAAAGTGTGGCTCAAGGCCTCATACATTCTACCACCTTGTACAAATATCACACGTTCGCACATAGATAGAACTTCTCAAGTTCAACATCTGAGAAGTTTAAGAAACTAGCATTCATGTAATATGAATGAAGTTAGGAAACTTGCCTTACGCCCAGCTACGGCTTACGCTGTACTGTTCATTTCAATTCCTATATAACATATAAGGAGAAAACATAAACACCAATTAGTCATATATTGAACTTACACATTGGTTTATTTAGATTTACTTCTTAGGGTTCGCGTTCTTGCAATATAAGTTTGCACGACTAACTTCCTTTACCAGTTTACGGCTTTATGACATACGGAGACGTCTTACTCAAAACGTTCATCATCTTGGATGATTTATATTCTTATTTTATCCGAACCATTAAACTTAATGTTCGTTAAAGTTAATTTATTATTTCTTACGGCTTTCTGACAACTAAATGTCATCCCTCCGGATTCATTCTTTATCGACTCACATTCGGCTTTCATTAATCTTATTACCGTTTGTTACGGTTTTCTTGATAATTCCCATCTTATTAATACTTTTGTTATCCATTATACGCACCCCATGTTCATTACCCTCATCGCTCAACGTCTAAGGAATCATAACCATAGCAATCCCTCACGTTTGTTCATCGCGACTACGGTCCCCAGACATCGGTTACATAACCCGCGTTTATATTCTTTATCAATTAATCTTGCTTAATCTTTACGTTCAACCTTTAATAAAGGTTTACATTACTTGATTAAGTGTTACATTAGTTGAATATTATATTCTTTATCTTCCATTACATTTCCCCCAAGAAATGAGCAGTTAAAAGCTCATCTCTGGCTTTTTCCTAACATTGGCGCTGTGACGCCACTCCCTTCTTTATCTCTCGCGTTGCAGCGCCACTCTCCAGAAGTTCACTGTGACGCCCCCAAAATTAGGTATACATCACCCATCTTAGGTCGCTTGGATACATGTGAAATTCAAATACAACACTTAATACAGCTGCGTAAGTATGCAATACGACAAAATATAAACTGTGAGTTTGATTACAAATATTGTCTACTACAGATTATACAAACTCAAAAGGAGTCCTCATTACAATTATTATCACACTATTTCACAGAAATAGTGAGGACTACTAATGCTATCCTTTGGACCGTCAGACTCAGTTTCTGGCTTCGTCCGGCTATATTCTCATTTCACGAAGAGAACGGTGAAAGAAAGGGTGAGCTCAACTAGCCGAGAAGAAATATTATGACTAAGATAATGCAGAATAAATTATCATTAGTCTCCAACAATGTTAAAGCGATAAAATATAATAGACATCAAGTTTAAGCTGCGGTGAAAACAAGCAATCCATTAAAAAAGTCGAGTAGAAAATAAAATCTACTATCTTTTATGATTAAAAAGTTTTTCATCCTTTATTATCATTTGAGACTCATCTTAATAAATATTCCACATCATTAAATTACCCACAGCTTTTCTGACCGAGGATATTCTTTAGTATCACGACCACAATTATCCATACCACTACGGGCGAGAATATTTGGGTATTCATTAATGGTCATGATCATGCCAACAAAGCATCCATCGATGCACTACGGGCCGATGAGGACTTTTACCACATCATTTGTAACATTACGGTAATGATTACAGAATAATCCACGATCATAATCATACCAAGTCCATCTCATACACTCACAGGCCACATATGACTTTCACATAATATAAACATGAGGATGATGACAATGATATAAGAATTGATAAAACAAGTTCAAGAATTAATTTGTAGAAGAACCGATAATGTCAAATTGTCAACATGATACTACTTTGTAGAGTAAAATTCAAGAATGATCGGAAGAATATTTCCATGAAAAGATCTTTGGATGAAACGCAAATATCGAGGATATTCTACTAATTTCATGGAGTATAGAAGTCAAAACTTTAACTTGTTGAGTATAATAAAGAATGGAATAACAAAAGAAATCACCATGCATGCGGTACTTGCGCATAGACGAGTTATTCAACAGAATAATAATAACGCGGAACGAGTCGAGGCAAAATTTGCGCAAGCGAGGATGTTCAACATAATAATAAAAACGGCACGAAGGTCGGGTGTAAAACACACAAACAAGATGTTCCAACAAAATAATAATAAAGGCGGAACTAGGTGCGGTGTAAAAACACGAGCGAGGAAGTTCCAACGGAATAATAAGAAAAAGCGAAACCGGTCGGTGTAAAACACACGACGAGGATGTTTCAGCGGAATAATAATAAAAAAGCGGAACCGGTTAGGTGTAAAACACACGAACAGGATGTTCCAGCGAGAATAATAGAAGAATGTCACCAAGTATAGGGGTAGAAGCCAGCGTATCTGAGGTTATTCAACGAGAATAATATGAAATGGAATAACAACAGTTCTCTTCATGAATAAGAAAAAATAACACCCTTACGAGTACAACAAATAATATTTCCTACCTTAAGAAGAAAATCT
Organism: Panax quinquefolius; assembly: GCA_020205615.1. NCBI lineage: Eukaryota > Viridiplantae > Streptophyta > Magnoliopsida > Apiales > Araliaceae > Panax > Panax quinquefolius. Next base: position 70,260,149 of record CM035169.1, on the reverse strand, counting down.
TTGGATATCTAAGTAGTGAAGTAGCGAGAATACTTTCTTCTTTCTCTCTATAGTTTATCTCTCTAGAGTTTCAAAGGTGAATTAAATAAGAAAATAATAAATGAATGAGCTTTATTTATAGAAAAATGGAGTGCATAGTAACTAACTCATGAGCATTCGAGATTGATTTACTTTAATCGGCGGTCCATATTTAAAGCAAAATCTTTTAAATAAAATATAATATATTCTATTTATAATATAATAAAAGCGAATAACTTTATAAAAAAATTTTACTATGCAAACACTATGCATAATAAAATATAATATATTCTAATTATTGTCTAATAAAGCAGATAACTTTATAAAAGTATTTTGTTTTATATAAAAAGATTTTACTATGCAAAACACTATATGCAAACCTTTATCTGACACTATGCATAATAGAATATAATATATTCTATTTATAGAATAACTTTATAAAAGTATTACATTTTATATAAAAAGATTTTACGTATTATTACATTAATAATACCAACAAAGCTGAGTGACTTATCACTTAAGCATCAATAATTAATCTGAGTGTACTCTTATGCAACCACGCGTATTCTTTGTACTTTTAACACTTAGGGTGTTTCGACGATTAACGGTAAAACTTCCGCCGTTATTTTCATAAAGTATTTTTGTCGTTTTCTTAATCCAAAAATAATTCCGTTATTGTGCCGTTGTACGAATATTCCTTGTTAAAACGAATATTCCCCGACCAATCGAATATTCTATAACAACTTGCGTACTTTGCAAAATTTATAAATATTATCCACAACTATTATATCAATTTCACTCCATAATATTCAAAAATAATATTTATAGAAAATTCATCTTTATTCAAAAAGTTGGGGTTTTACAATCTCCCTTCTTATGAAATTTAGCCCCTCGAAATTAGGGTGCGATACACGGTATGTCGAAGAGGTAAGGATACCTTGATTTCATTTGATTCTAACTCCCAGTCATTTCCTCAACATCGTGGTTTCTCTACAAAACTTTGACTTGAGGTATAACCTTGAGTGCGTAGAATATGTTCCTTCTTATCAAGATTTGAGCAGGGAACCTCTTCATACGTCAAATCTTCCATTATTTCGTCAGGTTCCAAATCGATAATGTGGTTTGGGTCTTCACATATTTACGTAACATAGATATGTGAAAAGCGTTATGAACACGAGACATACTTGGCGGTAAAGCGAGTCTATAGGCCACGGTTCCTACTCGGTCGAAGGATTAAAATGGGTAGATGAATTGAGGATTGAGCTTTCCTCTCTTTCCAAATCTCGTAACTCCTTTCCATGGAGCAACACGTAACAACACATGATCTCTATATCGAATTCCACGTCCTTTCGATGAAGATCGGCATAACTCTTTTGTCGATCTTGTGAGGTTTTTATCGTTGTCGGATCGTTTGAATCTTTTAAAGTAGTCATACGTACCAACTCTGGTCCCAACAGCGTTGCTTCACCCACCTCATCCCGGCATCTTTGGAGAATGACACTTTCTTCCATCGCCTGGCGCTTGAATGGAGCCATGCCGATACTTGCTTGATAAGCTGTTGTTGTAGGAAAACTCCACCGATGGTAAGAACTTGTCCCAACTTCCCTTGAAATCAAGGACCACGAGTCTTAATAGATCTTGAGAGTTTGAATAGTCCTCTCCATTGTCCAGTCCATGCGAGGATGATATATCGATCTAAATCGTAAATCTGTGCCCATAGCTTTTTGCAAACTAACCCAAAATCGTGAAGTGAATCTTGGGTCTCGATCAAAAACTATGGATCTTGACATACCATACAATCTTACAACCTCGTTTATATACATCTGAGCAAGGCGTTCAAGTGTATAAGTTTCTCGTATCGGTAAGAAATGAAAGCGAGACTTGGTCAATCTATCAACAATGACCCAAATCGCATCTATGCCTTGAGAAACTTTGGGAAGACCGATGCTTGAAATCCATGGTAATGTGCTCCCACTTCTATTACGAAATTTCAAGTGGTTGCTGATGGACCTTTTGGTACTTGATGCTCCTCCTTGACTTCGTTGACACGTTAGACACCTTGAGATAAGCAGCGCTATCTCTCTCTTCGTATTGCCCCAACAAAATGTATGTCGAAGATCATGATACATTTTGGTACTCGAGATGGATTGCAAATGGTGTGTTGTGCGCCTCCATCATGATTTTATACTTTAAATCGGGGTCGTTAGGAACCACAAAGTGCGGAGTTGACTCGAAGTATTCCTTCTTCATCGATTCTTGCTTCGGCATCGCACCTTCTTGCACTTTCTTCCTCATACGCATCGACTCCGGATCGTAATCTTGGCGACTTTAATTTTATCAATTAAAGTCGGTTCTACTCGTATATTTTCCATCATCACGTGGGTCCCTGGAGTCTTTATCTCTATCTCCATCTTTTGCAAGTCATACAAAATGGGCCTTTACGTTGACAATATTGCACTCGTACCCGCATATGATCTTCTACTCAATGCGTTAGCTACCACGTTCGCTTTTCCAGGATGGTATTGAATAGTATGATCATAATCTTTCAATAGTTCAAGCCAACGTGTTGTCGCATGTTGAGTTCCTTTTGAGTGAAAAAATATTTGAGGCTTTTATGATCCGTAAAGATCTCCACTTTCTCCCCATACAAGTAATGCCTCCAAATCTTTAGTCGAAGATAACACCTTGACTCTAGATCATGAGTAGGATAATTCCTCTCATATTCTTTGAGTTGTCGTGAGGCATAGGCTATGACTTTCCCATGTTGCATGAGAACACATCCTAACCCTTTGCGAAGCATCATCTTGTAGATGACAAATCCCCTCCGAACCGGATGGTATTGTCGAGCAGTCTTTGAAATGAGTCTCCTCTTGAGTTCTTGAAAACTCTTCTCACATTCCTCGCTCAACCGAACTTTGTATCTTTAAAGTCGGTGAGTTAGTGGAGTAGTGATTAGAAAACCCCCTACGAATCTCAGATAATAACCGGCTAAGCGAGAAAGCTACGTACTTGATCCTTGATTTTAGGTTGCTCCCGACTTTGAATAGCTTCAATCTTTCTTTGGGTCAGCGGATATTCTATGACTTGATACCACGTGCCCAAGGAATGCTACTTCCAAGCCGAACTCGCATTTCTTGACTTGGCATAAACCTTATATTCACGAAGCTTTTGGAGTATCGACCTCAAGTGTTGCTCATGATCTTCACGGGTTTTGGAATATATGAGGATGTCATCAATAAAGGCGACCACAAAGTGATCCAAATATTCCTTGAATACTCGGTTCATCATATCCATGAAGGCGGCGGGAGCATTAGTCGATCAAAGGACATGACTAGGAATTCATAATGCCATCTGGGAGTTACGAAAAGCGTCTTTGGAATGTCATCGGTTCTAATCTTTAATTGGTGATATCGGAACGAAGATCGATCTTTGAAAAGAATTTGGCTCCTTGCAAGTGGTCGAATAGGTCATCAATACGTGGCGATGGGTACTATATTTTGATGGTGACATGATTGACTCTCGATAATCAATACAAAGTCGCATACTCCCATCTTTCTTCTTCACGAATAGAGCAGGAGCACCCCGAGGAGAAGTACTAGGACAAGTAAAGCCGATGTCTAACAATTCCTGCGGTTGAGTTTTTAACTCACGAAGTTGATAGGAGCCATTCGATATGGGGATTTAGAAATGGGTTTTATCTAGGGTTCAAGGTCGATACAAAATTCAATTTCACGCTCTGGGGTAGGCGGGAAGTTCTTGGGAATCGTCGAGAAATTCATTAACAATAGAAATATTATTCAAAAGCGGCGTATTTTTGTTTAGATCGTGACATGAGCTAAGAAAACTTGACATCCGTTTTTCAATAAGCGAATAGCTTTATGGCTTGAGATGAGCGGTGATTGATTTTAATGGTTTGGTTGCTTGAATTCGCATAATAGGTCGATTAGGAATATGAAAGCTAACAACCTTACGAAAACAATCAATTTTTGCATGATGAGTAGTTAACGATCAATCCCTAGAATTACATCAAATCAAGTATTTTTAATGCAATAAGATCGACGGGTAATGTGTGGGTACCAACTTGAACCAAACAAGACTTATAATAGTGGATGTAATGATGGTTTTCCCGATGGAGTTTCCACGAGATAAGTCAAACTCTAATTTCTCGAGTCAAATTTAATCGTTGGCAAGTAGGAGAAATAAAAGAATGGGAGACCGGTATCAAATAATGAGTAGAAGCTAGAGTTTATCAAATAAAGTGTATGACCTCATTCGGGTTCCTTGCTTTTTGGGAGGTCACAACAAACGCTCTCCCTTGCCTTCTGGCTTTGAATTTTTACGGGGACGACCTTTGGTGCCTCCATCCTAGTTGAATTTGTCTTGGTGAATGACAAAATCGGGCTAAGTGACCTTCTCTTCCACAATTATAACATGCTTTGGATGACATCATGATGTGTCCCTCCCCTCGCATTTGAAGCATATGATGTGGTCCTCCCTCCTTCCTTAACAATGGGTCTTTGGTCTTTGGCGTCTTTCCATCATTGTTGAATCTCCTTTTCTTGAAATGTCCATTCTTATTGTTTTGTACTGATTACCCCGTAGTGGTTACCATTTCGGCACATTGATTCCCTCACGCTTGTTGTCATAGCCCGATGGTTGCTCTCCTTTGGTATTATCATTTTTTTGAAATTTGCTCCCTTTTGGTTGCGTTGACTCGTTATTATCGCTCCACCAGTGAGCCCTATTTACAACATCCGAATACAAACATAGTTTATGAGAAATAAAATGTTGGCGTATCTCGGCTTCAAACCTCTTAAAAACATTAGCGCCATTCTCTCTTCATTATCCACCAGTGGGGATATGGCGGGATAACTTTCATAAATTTTGCCTCGTATTGCGACACGGTTATATTGTTTTGCTCAATTTGATAAACTCCACCTCCTTCGTGTGACGAATACTTTGGGAAAGTATTTGTCATTGAAACGACTCTTGGAACTTCTCCCAAGACATCTTTAGATCTGGCGGAGTTGAGTATGTTTCTACCGATTCCCACCGATGTCGCCTCTCCGCACAACATAAAAGCGTGAAAGGGAACCTTTGCTCCTCGGAGCATCCCAAGACATCAAATATCTTGGTGATACGCTTTATCCATGCTTCACGCCATAAGTGTTTTCGATCTCCCTTAAACTCTCGGTGGTCCCGGCTCCTTGAATTGTTTAGCGGTGACCCCTTGAGAGTTTCGGTGTTTCCACCTACATTTTGGGCGGGGGCCGCTCTACTTTCTTTGTTGCATGAGATTGCATAAAGCCTACGAACAATCCATCATTCATCATTTGGTCGGTGTTGTTGTTTGCATGAGGATTGTCACCTTCACGATGCACATTCTCACGATTATTGATATGTGGAGACTCAGCGGTCTCTTGTGCTCCATTGCTATTCTCAACATTTTTGGATGTCATTTTTGAATCTTGCCACAAAACAAAGGTTAATTGACATGTAACATAATATCTCTAAACTCGACCAACCAATTTAAATACAAAATTAATTTAAGTAGGTAGGTAAATACTAGCGAAGAATTCCCGTCTCTCCCTCCTAGTTCTAGTCTCACATCTTAGCGAGGATCATATCCTAAGCTTTGATACCAAGTTGTGACTCCCCAAAATTAGGTATACATCACCCATCTTGGGTGCGTTGGATCGTGGTAAAGAATTCAAATCTGACTTACTAATCTGGTATGCGTAGTGTGTAGAATACGACAAAACATAAGCTGTGAGTTTGAATACAAATATTATCTACTAGAGATTATACAAACTCAAAAGGAGTCCTCATTACAATTATTATCACACTATTTCATAGAAATAATGAGGGACTACTAATCTTATCCTCTGGACCATCACTCAGTTTCTCGACTCGTCGGCTATATTCTCATTTCACGAAGAGAACAACGAAAGAAAGGGTGAGCTCAACTAGCCCGATGAAATATCATAACTAAGATAATGCGAGAATAAATTATCATTAGTCTCCAACAATGTTAAAGCGATAAAATATAATAGACATCAAGTTTAAGCTGCGGTGAACAAACAATCCATTAAAAAAGTTGAGTAGAAAATAAAATCTACTATCTTTTATGATTGAAAAGGTTTTTCATCTTTATTATATTTGAGACTCGACAATAAATATTCCACATCATCGAATCACCCTTGCACTTCTGACGAGGATATTCTTTAGTATCATGACCACAATTATCCATGCACTACGGGCCGAGAATATTTGTGTATTCATTAATGGTCGTGATCGTGCCACCAATTTGTCTATAAATGCACTACGGGCCGATGAGGACTTTTACCACATCATTTGTAACATTACGGTCATGATTACAAGAATAACCCCACAGTCATAATCATACCAAGTCCATCTATGCACTACTGAGCCACAGATGACTTTCACATAATATAAACATGGGGATGATGACAATGATATAAGAATTGATAAAACAAGTTCAAGAATTAATTTTTCCGAGAACTATTAATGTCAAATTGTCGACATGATCTTGCTTTGTAGAGTAAAATTCAAGAATGATCGGAAGAATATTTCCATGAAAAGATCTTTGGATGAAGCGCAAATATCGAGGATATTCTACTAATTTCATGGAGTATAGAAGTGAAACTTTAACCAATTTGAGTGTAATAAAGAATGGAATAACAAAAGAAATCACCATGCATGCGGTACCGCATAGACGAGTTATTCAGCGAGAATAATAATAACGGAACGAAGTCGGGCTAAAATTTGCTTTGACGGGATGTTCAACGAGAATAATAAAGGCGGAACCGGTCGATTGTAAAACACACAAACATGATGTTCGATAGAATAATAATAAGAGAACCGGTCAGGTGTAAAACACACACAGACGAGGATGTTCAGCGGAATAATAATAAAAAGCGGAACCGGTCAGGTAAAAAACACATGAGCGCAGGATGTTCAGCGGAATAATAATAAAAGCGGAACCGGTCCAGGTGTAAAAAACACATGAGACATGATGTTCCAAGCAGAATAATAGAAGAATGTCACCAAGTATAGGGTGAGGCCAGCGTATACAAGTTATTCACAGAATAATATGAAATGGAATAACAACAGTTCTCTTCATGAATAAGAAAAATAACACCCCTTACGAGTACAACAAATAATATTTCCTACCTTAAGAAGAAAATCTTGGATATATAAGTAGTGAAGTAGTAGAAATACTTTCTTCTTTCTCTCTATAGTTTATCTCTCTAGATTTTTCGGTGAATTAGTAAGAAAATAATGAATGAATGAGCTTATTTATAGAAAAATGGAATGCATAGTAACTAACTCATGAGCAGTCGAGATTGATTTACTTTAATCGACGGTCCATATATAAAGAAAAATCTTTTAAATAAAATATAATATATTCTATTTATAATCTAATTAAGCGAATAACTTTATAAAAGATTTTACTATGCAAACACTTATCACGAGCACTATCAAACACTATGCATAATAAAATATAATATATTGAATTATTGTCTAATAAAGCAGATAACTTTATAAAAGTATTTTGTTTTATATAAAAAAGATTTTACTATGAAAACACTTATGTAAAACCTTTATGCGACACTATGCATAATAGAATATATATATTTTATTTATAGAATAACTTTATAAAATATTACATTTTATATAAAAGATTTTACGTATTATTACATTAATAATACCAACAAAAGCTGAGTGACTTATCACTTAAGCATCGATAATTAATACTGAGTGTGCTCTTATGCGACCACAGCGTATTCTTGTACTTTTAACTTAGGTGTTTCACGATTAACGGTAAAACTTCCATAGTTATTTTCATAAAAGTATTTTTATCGTTTTCTCAATCCGACAATAATTCCGTTGTGGGGTCCACCAATGATTGTACCGTTGTACGAATATTCCCTGTTAAAATGAATATTCCCCGACCAATCGAATATTATATAACAACTTGCGTACTTTGTAAAATTTATAAATATTACCCACAACTATTATATCAATTTCACTCCATAATATTCAAAAATAATATTTATAGAAAATACAACTTTATTCAAAAAGTTGGGGTTTTATACTTTCATATTCTTATTTTAGCCTCAAAGCTAAATTTGGTGGCTTGCGGTATGAGAGCCTAAACCCTAGAAAAATTCTCTAAGTGTTAAATCTAATTTGAGACGCTTACTTTCTGATGTCAAAACTCCTTCATTATAACTCGGAACGAGATCGTTCCAAATCCATTCTCTTCCTTATCTTACGTACTTTAATACCCCTTGAGAAGAAATTCATTCTAAATCCGTTAACATGCCATTCGATTGGCTTGATTTTCATCCTTTGTTCATTTTACATTTTTAACGTTTTTCGTTCGTTCGTCCGTAATTCGGTCATCCGAACTCGGAACTCGTTCGTTCTTGAGTCCACGACTCACGTTTTCTATGTTCTCTTACTTTCTTATTAAACCCTACCCACTCGGGTTCATTTACTAACTTTTAAATTCTCGTTTGTCTTTTATGAAATTTTTGCCATAACTTCGTTATAGTTAAGTTTTAATCCGTTCTTCATGAATGTTTCTACCGTTCCTAACCAAGCAATACACATATAACTTATACGCCATGGTTTTAAACTTGTCCATCAACAACAATTATCCTACGATGGTTTTAAATTTGTCCATCAACAACGGTCTTCGTGTTCTTCGTTCGTTCTTCATTTTAATCGATATTTTAGATTATGATTTCACTTTTTATTGGAATTTGATGTTATAGAACACCATTTTTTACTTATTTCACCTACTTATTCATATAATCCACTCGGATCGTTCTAATTCATTACGAATCTTATACTTCCTTAAGAAATTTATTAACTAAACTTCAAATTTATTATTTCTTCTTTTCTCATGATTTCAACCATATGAAATCATCTCTAACCTTATCTACTTCTTATCTTTAATAAGTTATGTTTTTAAACATATAAACTTAATGAAAATTTATAAAAGACTAGGTTTGGATTCTGAGTTCTTCTTTTTTTTTTCTTCCATTAAACAAATGTAGGCGATTTGCTAGCTTTTCTATTTCACGAACACTTTCGATTCGATCATTCATGTTCATGTTCCTTCTCCCTCTTCATCCAAACCCTCTCTCTCTCTCTCTCTAGATGTAGGATTTTTAAAATCCCATATAAATGATTTAAGCTTCCTATTTATAGAATTTCCTAGCTAAGGATATTTTAGTCATTTCGCCCCCTAACCTCCTTACTATTCATGGCTTAAGGACTAAGTGAACTTACTCCTTAAGTTTACTTAACACTTAAGTCTACTTAGCCTTTAAGTTTGCTTAACTCTTAAGTTTACTTAACCTTTAAGTTTGCTTAACTCTTAAGTTTACTTAACCTTTAAGTTTACTTAACCCTTAAGCATAAGCACTTTACTTAGCTATTAAGTTTACTTAATCATTACTTAACTTATCCTTTACTTAGCCATTAAAACTAATCGTATTCTACGCATCTCATTCTCGTATTTTTTTCGTATATAGTTAAATACGATATTAGTATTATCGATCGTACCAACCCTCTTGCTATACTCATATTCCTCATGCATAATAATCCTAATTATTATACGTAAACATTAAATTCTCGGAACTCACTTTTCCTAACCCTTAGGTTTTGAGTCCGCAGGCGAAAACTTCGTTTATGCCATAACTAAAATATTTTTTAATATTCCATCACGTCTCAACATTTTACGTAATCAATAACTTCTCGGAATTTCAAAATAAATCTCCAAGCAGAAACGGATGAATAGTGCCTATTTCGTCTTTTTCCCCGAAAAATATTTTGTTCCTGGAAAACTTTTATTTTCGTCTCGAAAATTCTTATTCGCTCAATCTAGCTCGTAGCCAGAATACTCCCGATTAATAATCATCCTAGATTCTAGAACGATTAATAAACACATAGCACATAATAGTATTAATAAAAATTAGTTTTATTAATAACTAATTCTGTAAACCTAAATTTTAGACGATCCGAATTTTCGGTCGTCACAAAAATCCACATACGGATGATTTTTAGTACCTCCATTTTGACAAAATACTGATAAAACTCCTCAGCATTAATTCTTTCATTTATATCCACATAAAATAAATATTTCCTAATCATATAAATCAATAATTAATTATTCACAGATAATATTACAGAATCACAATAATGACAACCAGGTCGTTCCTAGGAAAGAGGTGGATTTCCGATAAGGATTTCTCCTTACTAGCGCGCAATTTGGTTGTCAACGTCGGGATTTTTGTGTGTCCCTTTCCGTTACTTGTTCTTTGGTGTTCTCATTTTATATGAGATTTGTTTGAAAAAACAAGTGAAAAAGGTCCGACTTGTATGATGTCGACGATGGAATTTATTAAGAGTCGCCAGTTGGTTTTTAAATGGTTGTACCAACACAATGAGAAAAGGTTTGCACATTGACCCGGTGGTGTGACAGCGATATCTGGTCTGTGAAAGCAAGAGATTAGATTTAGGTCCGGGGACTTAGTTATCTTGGGGAGGTGTTAGGCACCCTCGACATCCGTGTTACCACAGTGACCGCCTCTTTTCAAGAAACTATTATCGAGTGTGTGTGTGTGTGTGTGTGGGGAAAGTGATGTGCTATTATATGGAAGTTGTGCGAGGCCTCATTGAACCTATATACGAGGTTTGAATTTATGTAAAAATTGAGTTTTAACAAGATATGGCGGTGATGTTTTATAAAAGAGGTTTTTCAAATCCGGATGCTCAATAGGAATTGAGACCTTTTACACTCCCATTTTATTAAGTGATTGCATTTGGATTGATTTTATTTGGCGGATGCGAGGCATCCGTGAAAAAATATATACAAACATAATCTTTGACTTCCTCGTGGGTATGGAAACCATCCGAGGAAATCGGAACCTGCATGAGAATAATTTGGCATTTACTGACTAAAAATATCCATCGAGGGGCAGAATCTAGATCAAATGGGATGAATCAGTGATCACATGATTCCTAAAGCGCCTGAAATTTGCAATTTGTATGAAAGCGATGGCGGTATATATATAAAAGTGTAAATATATATATATCTGAACATGATCACCAACCACGAAGCACCTCCATGGGGATCGAAATGTAAATAAAAGCCGTAAGAGCGATCAAGCGCCACGAAAGAAACTCCGGGAAGGGCGAAAATAAATAAATAAATATATATATAAATATATATATATATATATATATATAGAAAAGCAATAAGCATACCGGATGTAAAATACGAGGCTCATCGAGCGAGTTCGACCACAGTTCATATATATATAAGTATAAATATATATATATATATAAGAGAATAAATGCATGGGATATAAAATCCGGGCTCATCGAGCAGTCAGATTACGGTTGATATATATAAAGGTATATATATATTAAAAAGCGAACGCGCTTGCAGGGCCAAAGTCTCAGGCTCATCGAACGAGGTTCAACACACGGTTAATGTATATAAATGTAATATATATATATATATATATATATATATATATATATATATATATATAATAGCAATAAGCGCTCAGATCGGAAGTGCAGGCTCAATCGAGGCATAACTTCGATAATGTCGGTCATATATATATATATATATATATATCTGATTGGAATGAATCCACGAATAGAAGTAGGGAAAAAGCAAGCAACAAGACTCTCAGCGTGTAGAAGGATGTGTGCAAAGATGAGAGAAAGACTCTAAAGTGTTTGAGAAGGCTACGGTGTGTTGCTAAAAAGGCTTTTATATCTTTAGAGTGGGTAAACATTGGCTTTTTTGTGTGTACAAAAGAGGCTATATATGAGCTCACGGGTGTTTAAAAGTGGGAAAATACCTTTGTATGGGGCGAGTGCGTGAGCAAATTATCTGAGGTTTCCTGTCTTTTCTCTTGAAAAATCAGCACCCCGAGCCCTCTATTTATGGGCATATGAGCCGCAGGTGTACCAGAGGAAAATCGGGTTGGCCCGGGTTTGTCGGGTCGGGTCGTCTCGAAGTACGTGCACTCAGGCACTATAATGTCCACTCAGATTTTTAGAAGTGCAATTCGGACATCCGTTTGAGGTATACAGGACCTATTTCAGACCGCCGTTTGTTGAGATTTGTACGATGGCATGGGATTAGAGTTTGTGCGAAGTCATTGAAGATGGGATAATGCCCTCCGGTCTTCAAGCTTCAACTTTCGTCCGTTACCCCACACAATATTCACTCGGGATTGATTAGCCTTGTGGGACATCGTTGCGTAGAGATGCGATGCGGCATCGTGTTTTGACAAGATGACGATGTTGTCCCCTCACCGGTGTTATCGCCGGATTGGGCTGATAAAGCAGACGTTGCTCAGACTTCGCTGAGATTGGGCTGCTGCAATTGTTGAAGGTCCTCATTGTCATCTTTGAGGTGTGCCTGTACCAGGTGCTTCATCCTGACTATAGAGCAGTAGTGCATGAGTGGGGATTTTGGGCATTCTTCTCCATCCTTCCCCGTCGTTGTCCCTAGGGTTACCTCAGGACTTTGTCTGAGCGATGGTTTCATCAGACTCAGTCACTCCACCTGCTGGATTGCGAGGTGATGATGATGCCTATGGATTGGCGATTTATCACAGGTATGGAGTTTGGAGGGGAGCCAGTGCCTTGCATGGTGAATATTACCCCTACTGCCGTTAGATCCTTATTAGGAGTTTTGGCGGAGGCGCTCAAAGGCAGGACTGTCCGTTCAGGTCCTTTGAGCATAGATGTTATGAGCGGGCTATTGAGTGAGCCCATGCCTGATGATGCCAGGATCAGGGATCGCGTTTTGCGGCGATTGTTCCTGATGATCATTCGAGGCTGCTTCATAGAAGATAACTCTTCCACGGTATCTTTCACTTTGGTCAACGTCACACGCGATGTGGACTGTATTAGAGAGTACGATTGGGGCTCTTACACCTTCGCCTATTTCCTCCGAGGCATGCGCTTGCGCTCACATGGTTTGATCGAGGCTTGACTAGGATTTTACCCATTACTGCTGGTGAGTATTTCTCTTGTCTTTTCTCATTCATAGGTTAAGAGTGTTTACTGATAGCAGATGTTTTGCCATTGTGTTGGCAGTTTTGGGCCTATGAGAGGCTCCCATTTTTGCGTCCTGTGAGTGTGTTAGGTTTAGATACCTATCCACGAGGACGACGATGGCACCATTTGTAAGACCCCGAATTTTATGAAATAAAAGTATTTAATTTTTTCTTATAATTACAATTCAGTAAATGGTTAAATTGATAAAAGTTTAAAGTTAAGGGTGATATACGAAATTTTTTTAAAATAAGCAAGTGGTTATAAAATAATCATTGTTGTCGAGGAATATTCATTTGGTCGTGGAATATTCTTCCTATCGGGGAATATTCATAATGACGGTAGCATGACCTTTTTGTGGGCCCCATGCTTGAAGCGATTGAATGAAGAAAATGACAAGTATAAGTTGTTTATAAATAATGGCGTAGTTATTTAGTTATTCTTGTTGGAATACCCGTTGGTTAAAAACACGATGTCTGGCGTTGTATTGCGATGCTTTGCGGTATTGATGGTATTTTGAATTATTGATTCCTATATAAGAAGGCACTACTCGATAATTATTACGATAATTCTTATTCGATATTTTATTTTGATTCGATAATTCTTTGCGTTGATATTTTATATTATTGTTGTTTTAATAATTGTCATTTACGCAGTATTTTCCATTATTAAATCAATAGTTCATATTATTTGAATAATATTATTAAATAACATTTTGGCAATGTCTAGAAAGTTACATCTAAGGAGAGGTTTGGTCACCTAATTTGGCGATGATGGAGAAATTCTTATTGGAAAGCCCCTCTTTCACAGGAAGCGCACTGGTTGTCGATATTGTGATTCTATAATATTATTTGTGAATAATTAATTATTGATTTATAAGATGGGGAAAATATTCATTTTATGTGGATATAGATGGAGAAAATTTTTAAAGTGACAATTGTTGAAAATAGATATTTTATCTTTTACGATAAAATAATATTTTATTATATTATTATAATATAATAATGGTGATATTTTTACAATGAATGTGGGATGTATGAGTATATGAGAAGGAATAGTATTTTGTTGCAAAAGTTGTTTAAAACATGTTAAACATGTTGGTGGACCCATTTCTTGACTGAAATTTGATTATAGCCTGTAGAATCGCCCGTTTGTGGATTTCGGTCAATTTATGTTTGGTATTTGGAAAAACTTTCTTCTGTAAAGTTGTAGAGAATTGAATTTCCTATAAAAACTCGCGTTATTCGAATTTTTTGATAAAAGGACTATTTATTATGAATTATTGAAGTTCCGGAATAATTGATTTTTGAAGTTTTAATAATTTTTATTAAGAAAAACATTTTTTATATTGTTGGCGGGCCCCACTGGTGTAGAATGCATGTTGAATTCAGATTCTTGGTGTATGTAGGAAATTTATATAAATATAATAATATTTTATGAAATTTTCTGTTTTGGTGTTCTAAGTATTTTCCTATAAATAGAGTGTTTAGGTTAGAATTAAAAATCACACCAGAAACTGAAGTTTTCTCTCTATTTCTCTCTCTATATTATCGAGTGTATTCTTGTGAGTATTTTGATATCTTGAGTGTTGCTATATGGTGCAAGTTCGTTCAGCGTTATTCCAGTTAGAAGTACTGCTCTTTTGAGGTAAAGGATAATAAGGGATTTTAAGGGATTGAAAGGGATGTTATTTTCTTCGTAAGTGATATTATTTCTTCAATATCATTATGTTGAAATATTGGTTTGAACTTTTTATCAAATTTGGAACTTTTTCATATCGGGACTTATTTGAGTTTATTCATGAGTTCTTATTCACGAGGTTACTATTCACGATTTACTATTCACGATTTCTTATTCACGAGTTCTTATTCATAAGTTATTATTCATGAGTTACTATTCACGAGTTACTATTCACGGTATTTATTCACTACAAAATTGGTTTCTTTTTTCTAACCAAATTATAGTTGATTTATGAATATTACTCGGAGATTAAAACTATGTATTGATTATATTAATTTTATTATCATATATAACATTTTATAACCACGATGTTGAAATTCTCTTTTCTTTGGAGTGTAAAGATGGGTAGATTATTGTAGTATGATCATGACTAGGGTTTTCTTTGGCGATAGTGAAAAGTTGAATTGTGACTAGTATGATTATGACCATTGAATTTATAATTGAATATCTTTAGCTTTAATCAAAGGTGAATTGATCAACATGATTATAATTATTGTTTATATAAATTACGAAATGATTATATATTTCTTTGAGATATGAATATCTTTGGCCCATAGTGCAAAGATGACTTATTGATGAATATCTTTGGCGTAGTAGTGCAAAGATGAATTATTGATGAATATCTTTGGCATGTAGTGCAAAGATGGTGCATTGATGAATATCTTTGGCTCGTAGTGCAAAGATGAATTTATTAGTATGATTATGAACATGAGCTGTGATTTGGTATAACCATGATCTTTGATATTTCGGTGATGAAAATTATCTTTTGTCTGAATGAAAAGGAATTTAGAACTACAATTATGATTATGAGTTATTCACATGATTGTGATGAGGAGGCTGTTGATTGATGTTCTGAGGTTAAAATATTGTTGGTGGACTTTTAACATGGAGAAGATAATAGACTTTATGGTCTATTTGACTCTTCTAATGGATTGCTCGTTCATTGCAACTATGGTTGAAAAGTTTTATCATCTACCGTATATGTTCTAAATCTACGATTTATTATTGATGAAGGCTATTGATAATTTAATTATCTTTAGTCATAATATTCTTTCTTGAGCTAGTTGTGCTCACCCTTTTTCTTCACAATTCATTTCGATTAATAAAAAGTGTAGCTGGAATGGCGGGGAATATGAGGGGAATAGAGCGGTGGTCTATAGATGTTGAGGTGAGGTGAATTTAACTTGGAAGGTGTTTTGCCACTATCATACAAGATGTCTAATGACATACTGACCTCGTGTCATCATCATAAAGCGGGGTTGTGGTCATCCACTTCTTTGAGTATATATCTGAGCACTACCTATATAATCTTGGAGTTTGGTTGAAGTATAATACCCAATTAGAGCGAGTGGAGATAATGATATGTTAAGAGAAGACTCACCATTTGGGAAGAATATGATAGTAATCTTCTCATTTTTCTTTTGGGGTGTATTAGATTGACCGAGGATAATTCTGTGGCCATATGATATCTATCATAACTGGCATGGCCTCCCACGTATACGAAGGTTTTTTGAGCACTTCCCAAAGATTTTAATTTCTAAAAGCAGGTTTTCAATTATACCTTTATGTAAGGTGTCATTATGAGTAGTCTTTGTCACGGTTGGGACATGAGTCGCGATTGGTATATATTTGTATTTAAACTCACAATTTAAGTGTTGTAATGTATCTTTACGACAATTATATTAATAAAGTTGTAATTGTTTTCTATACCATGTATTTGGCGACTCGAGAATGGGTTGGATGGAATGGACTATTTTTGGGTAAATCGCGGTTTAGTATCGAGCTTAGGGATATGATCTGGCGGAGATCGGGATTAGAACTAGGAGGGAGAGATGAGTAAATTCTTCGTTAGTGTGTCCTACCTAAGCTTATTTGTTGGTCGATCGTAATATCGAGGATATTATGTGATATATTAATTTGTTAAATTAACCTTTATTTTTGAAAGTTGTATTCTAGAATGATATCTCAAATACGGAGAAATGAGCAATGGAGAAATCATAATGTGGGGAGAGATGGAATCGAAATGAAAGCAAGGTATTCTCGACTCTTGAAATACCAGTGCACGTAAATTTCGAGGGCGAAATTTTATAAGGAGGGAGATTGTAAGACCGAATTTTATGAAATAAAAGTATTCAATTTTTCTTATAATTACTATTAGGTAAATGGTTAAATTGATAAAAGTTTAAAGTTAAGGGTGATATATGAAATTTTTTTAAAATAATCAACTGGTTATAAAATACTCATTGTTGTCGGGGAATATTCGTTTGGTCGTGGAATATTCTTCATGTCGGGGAATATTCATCTGACGGTATGTGACTTTTTGTGTGGGCCCATAATGGAAAGCGATTGAATGAAGAAAAGCAATAAGTATAAGTTATTTATAAATAATGGCGTAGTTATTATTATCTTGTTGGAATACCGGTGGTTAAAACACGATGTCTGGCGTTATTGCACGATAGCACACGGTATTGACAATATTTTTGAATTATTGATTCTTACGTAAGAAGGCCTACTCGATAATTATTACGATAATTAATGTTTAATATTTTATTTTTGATTTAATAATTCTTTGCGTTGATATTTTATATTATTGTTGTTTTAATAATTGTCTTTGCCTGATATTTTCCATTATCAAATCAATAATTCATATTATTTGAATAATATTATTAGATAACATTATTGGCAATGTCTAGAAAGTTACATCTAAGGAGAGGTTTGGTCACCTAATTCATGCTTGATAAGGAGAAATTCTTATTGGAAAGCCCCCCTCTTTCTGAGGAGGCGCACTGGTTGTCGATATTGTGATTACGTAATATTATTTGTGAATAATTAATTATTGATTTATATTATGGAGGAAAATATTCATTTATGTGGATATAGATGGAGAAAATTTTTAAAGTGACAATTGTTGAAAATCGATATTTTATCTTTTACGATAAAATAATATTTTATTATATTATTATAATATAATAATGGTGATATTTTTACAATGAATGTGGGATATATGAGTATATGAGGAGGAAGAGTATTTTTTTGTTACAAAAGTTGTTTAAAACATGTTAAACATGTTGGTGGACCCATTTCTTGTTGAAATTTGATTATAGCTTTGTAAAATCGCTTGGTTTGTGGATTTCGGTCAATTTATGTTTGGAATTTGGAAAAGCTTTCTTCTGCAAAGTTGTAGAGAATTGAATTTCCTATAAAAATAACCGAGATTCGAATTTTCTAATAAAAGGACTATTTATTATGAATTATTGAAGTTCCGAAATAATTGATTTTTGAAGTTTTAATATTTTTTATTAAGAAAAACATTTTTTATATTGTTGGTGGGCCCCACTGGTGTTGAATGTATGCTGAATTCAGAATCTTGGTGTACGTAGGAAATTTATATAAATATAATAATATCTTATTAAATTTTCTGCTTTGGTATTCTAAGTATTTTCCTTTAAATAGGGTGCTTAGGTTAGAATTGAAAATCACACCAGAAACTGAAGTTTTCTCTCTATTTCTCTCTCTATATTATCGAGTGTATTCTTGTGAGTATTTTGATATCTTGAGTGTTGCTATCTGGTGCAAGTTAGTTCGGTTTTATTCGATCGAAATCTTTGCTCTTTTGAGGTAAGGGATAGTAAGGGATTTTAAGGGATTGAAAGGGATGTTATTTTCTTCGTAAGTGAAATTATTTCTTCAATATCATTATGTTGAAATATTGGTTTGAACTTTTTATCAAATTTGGAACTTTTTCATGTCGGGGTTACTTATTCATGAGTTCTTATTCTACTATTCACGAGTTACTATTCACGATTCTTATTCATGAGTTACTATTCATGATTCTTATTATTTTATAAAATTGGTTTCTTTTTTAAGCAAATTATAGTTGATTTATGAATATTACTACGGAGATTAAAACTATGAATTGATTATATTAATTTAATTATCATATATAACATTTTATATCCACGATGTTGAAATTCTCTTTCCTTTGGAGTGTAAAGATGGGTAGATTATTGGTATGATCATGACTAGGGTTCTCTTTGGCCAGTAGTTAAAAGTTGAATTGTGACTGGTATGATCATGACCATTGAATTTATAATTGAATATCTTTAGCTTAAGTGCAAATGTGAATTGATCAACATGGTTATAGTTATTGTTTATATAAATTCTGAAATGATTATATATTTCTTTGAGATATGAATATCTTTGGCTCATAGTACAAAGTTGACTTATTGATGAATATCTTTGGCCCATAGTGCAAAGATGAATTATTGATGAATATCTTTGGCATTTGTGCAAAGATGGTCTGTTGATGAATATCTTTGGCCCGTAGTGCAAAGATGAATTTATTAGTATGATTATGAACATGAACTGTGATTTGGTATAACCATGATCTTTGATATTTCAGGTGATAAAAATTATCTTCGTCCTGAATGCGAAAAGGAATTTAGAACTTCAATTGTGATTATGAGTTATTCAAATGATTGTGGACAGGAACTGTTGATTGATGTTACAGGGTTAAAATATTGTTGGTGGACTTTTAACATGGAGAAGATAATAGACTTTATGGTCTATTTGACTCTTCTAATGGATTGCTTTCGTTCATTTATGACTATGGTTGAAAAGTTTTATCATCTACCATATGTTCAAAATCTCTGATTTATTATTGATGAAGGCTATTGATAATTTAATTATCTTTAGTTATAATAATCTTTATTGAGCTAGTTGTGCTCACCCTTTTGCTTCACAATTCCTTTCAGGTAATAAAAGTGTAGCTGGGACAAGCAGAGAATAACAGGGGAATAGAACGGTGGTCTATAGATGTTGAGGGTGAGGTGAATTTAACTTGGAAGGGTGTTTTGCCACTATCATACAAGATATCTAATGACATACAACCTCGTGTCATCATAAGACAGGGTTGTGCTCATCCACTTGCTGAGTATATATACGAGCACTACCTATATAATCTTGGAGTTTGGTTGAAGTATAATACCCAATTAGAGACAGTAGAGATAATGATATGTCAAGATAAGACTCACCATTGGGAAGAATATGATATTAATCTTCTCATTTTTCTTTGGGGTGTATTGGGTCAACCAAGGATAATTCTATGGCCATATGATATCTATCATAACCTAGACGCATGGCCTCCCATGTACGAAGGTTTTTTTGAGCACTTCCCAAAGATTTTAATTTCTAAAACAGTTTTCAATTATACCTTTATGTAAGGTGTCATTATGAGGTGCTGTCCACGGTTGGGACATGAGTCACAGTTGGTATATATTTGTATTTAAACTCACAATTTAAGTGTTGTCGTATCTTGCACGACAGTTGTATTAATAAAGTTGTAATTGTTTTCTATACCATGTATTTGGCGACTCATAATGGGTTGGATGGAATGAACCTATTTTTGGGTCATCACAGTTGGTATCAGAGCTTAGGGATATGATCTCTGGCGGAGATCGGGATTAGAACTAGGAGGGGAGAGATGAGTAAATTATTCGTTAGTGTGTCCTACTTAAGCTTATTTGTTGGTCAGTCATAATATCGGGATATTATGTGATATGTTAATTTGTTAAGTTAACCTTTATTTTGAAGCTGTATTCTACAATAATATCTGAAATACATGAGATGAGCAATGGAGAAATCATGATGACAGTAGAGATAGAATCTGAAATGAAAACAAGGTATTCTCAACTCTTCGAAATACCAGGTACGTAAATTTCGAGGACGAAATTTCATAAGGAGGGGAGATTGTAAGACCCTGAATTTTATGAAATAAATGTATTCAATTTTTTCTTATAATTACTATTCAGTAAATGGTTAAATTGATAAAAGTTTAAAGTTTAGGGTGATATATGATTTTTTTTTAAAATAAGCAAGTAGTTATAAAATACTCATTGTTGTCGTGGAATATTCGTTTGGTCGTGGAATATTCTTCCTGTCGGTGAATATTCATACGACGGCGCAGCCTTGTGTGGGCCCCATAACGAAAAGCGATTGAATGAAGAAAACCACAAGTATAAGTTGTTTATAAATAACGGCGTAGTTGTTACCGTTGGAATACCCGGTGGTTAAAACACAAAAATACGCGTTATTGCATAGTAGCACACGGTATTGCACAGTATTTTTGAATTATTGATTCTTACGTAAGAAGGCACTACTCAATAATTGTTACAGTAATTACTGTTCAATATTTTATTTTTGATTCAATAATTGCTGCGTTGATATTTTATATTATTGTTATTTTAATAATTGTCACTGCACAGTATTTTCCATTATCAAATCAATAATTCATATTATTTGAATAATATTATTAGATAGCATTATTTTAAGTATTTAGATACTTTGTGAGTTTCTATTAATCGGTCTGAGTTTCTTTGAACTTATACCGATATTAGATCGGAAATCTTGCGATATTTTGAGGTAAGGATATTATCTTCTTCTTAAATGATATTTTCTTCAATATCATTATCTTTGAAATTTTGGTATGAACTTTTTATCAAATTTGAAACTTTTTGTGTGGGAGTTCTTATTCACATATATGGCACTTTATTCACGTATCTTGGTACTATTTCTGAATCGACACTATTCAATAGAAAAATAAAATTTTCTTCTTTTTGTCCAAGATGTCTATTATGGTTACTATCTTTGATTGTATCCATGTTTTGATCTTTATTTTTGAATTCTACTTCAAAATTGGTTATTTTGAAGTTTTATTGATCTTGGATAAACTGTGATACGAATCCCTAATATTTGTCCTTCTGTCTCACTGGATTCGTTTTCTTTAAAATATTTTTCATTATCCTCAATCCTAAATGATGATATTACTGAATATCTTTGGCTTGTAGTGCAAAGATGAATGATTACCTAATGAATATCTTTGGCCCGTAGTGCAAAGATGAACAGGTGTTGAGATGAACATGACCAACTGGTGATACAAATGAATATCTTTGGCCTGTAGTGCAAAGATGAATATTTGATTCAAGATGTATATTGATTGATGTTACAAGGATAAAATATTGATGATGGACTTTTAAATCTTAGAAGATAGTAGAATTCTTTCTCAACTTGACTCTTCTAATGGATTGCTATTTTCCGCTACAGTTGTTGATCTAAAACTTGTTGTCTATTATATTTTATCAGATTATTCCCTGTTGAAGACTAATGATAATTTGTTGTATATTATCTTAGTCATAATATTCTTTACTAGGCTAGTTGAGCTCACCCTTTTGTTCCATTTTTCTTCTCAGGAGGTGAGAACATAGCAGGAACTAGTCGGGGTACGGAGTGATGGTTCTAGAAAGTTGTTTTAGCAGTCCTCACCATTTTTAAAATAGTGTATCAATAATTGTAATGAGGACTTCTTTTTAGTTCTTATACTCTCTATTTGTATTTAAACTCACAGTTTAATGAAGTTGTATTTGTTTCTGTACCATGTATTTGGCGACTCAGAATGGGTGATGTATACCTATTTTGGGGCGTCACAGTTGGTATCAAAGCTTAGGGATATGATCCCTGGCTGAGATGTGAGACAAGAACTAGGAGGGGAGAGACGGGGAATTCCTTCGCTAGTATGACCTGACTAAGTTTATTTGGTATTTATTTGGTCGGTCAAAGTATAGGGATAATATGTTGCATGACTATTAACCCTTGTTTTATGGCAGTATTTAAGAATGGCAGCTGAGAACGTTAATAATGGAGTGAATCAAACCGTGGAGACACCTTTGATCACTACCCAGGGGAACGTGCAACAGGAAGGCAATAATCCTCCTGTAAACAACGTTACCGAACAAATGATGAATGATGGGATGTTTAGAAGCTTTTTGCAGTTTATGCAAAACTAGACGAGGGAGACTCGTGCACAAAATACGGGTGGAAATGCTAGAAATGCGTGGCTTGTCACAGCCAAGCAGTTCAAAGAGTTGGGACCACCATAATTTAAGGGAAAGCCGGATCCGATCATGGCGAAAATGTGGGTCAAACAAATTACCAAGATATTCGATGTCTTCGGATGCACGGAGGAACAGAAGGTTCCATTCGCCACCTTTATGTTCCGCGGTGAGGCGAGATCTTTGGTGGGAGTGCGTGAAGCGTATTGACCGGTACTTTTCAAAGATGTCTTGGGAAATGTTTCAGAAACTATTCAATGACAAGTACTTTCCTGAAAGTATTCGTCATATGAAGGAGGTGGAGTTTATCAGACTAGAACAAAACAACATGGCGGTGTCCCGAAGACTGGCGAAGTTTGCGAGTTATCGGGTTTGCACCTCATTTGGTGAAAATGAGGAGCGAATGACGAGGATGTTTCTGAGAGGTCTAAAGCCCGAGATTTGACAATATTTTATCTCTCATAAATTTTCTTTATATTCAGATGTTGTAAATAGGGCACAATTATTAGAGCGAGATAATGAGTATGTTCAACCGAGGGAACACAACCAGGGTCATACTGATGGCAGCGGTCATCGAAGTAATGATAACTAGAGGGAAGGAAAGCATTCAGACAAAAGAGATAACCACTCTGGTGGTAATCGTGGCCGTGATAATAGAAGGAGCGAGTCGGGAGGAGATTTCAAAAGGAGAAGGTACAACAATGATAGCGTAAAGACGTCAGCACCAACATCAACTGTTTCTAGGGGAGGAGAACGACCACTGGTCGTATGTTACATATGCGGGAAAGAGGGACACATCAGCCCAAACTGCCCACAACAATCCAAGGTGTGTTATAATTGTGGAAAGGAATGTCATATACCGGTTCTACCCATTCTTTTATCTCTCCTGCTTGTGGTCAACGTTTAAACTTGACTCCGGAGAATTAGACTTTGACTTATCTGTTGAGACTCCGTTAGGAGAAACTTTCGTTACATTTACTGTTTTTAAATCTTGCATGATTCAAGTCGGTAGCATCACATTACCTGCTGACCTTATTTCGTTGAAAATTCTTGCATTTGATGTGATTTTAGGGATTGATTGGTTAACCACACATCATGCTAAAATTAATTGTTTTCGTAAGGTTGTTAGTTTTCATATTCCTAACCAACCTATTATGCGAATTCAAACAACGAAACCATTAAAGTCAATCACTGTCATATCAAGCCATAAAGCTATTTGTTTATTGAAAAATGGATGTCAAGCTTTCTTAGCCCATGTCACGGACTTGAACAAAAATACGTCAGATTTGAATACTATTTCTATTGTTAGTGAATTTCCTGATGTATTTCCTGAAGAACTTCCCGGTCTACCCCCAGAACGTGAAGTTTAATTCTTTATTGACCTTGAACCTGGTACAAAGCCCATTTCTAAAACCCCATATCGAATGGCTCCTATTGAACTTCAGGAGTTAAAGGTCAAACTACAGGAGTTGTTGGACATCGGTTTTATTCGTCCTAGTACATCTCCTTGGGGTGCTCTTGTGTTATTCGTAAAGTAGAAAGACGGGAGTATGCGACTTTGTATTGACTACCAAGAGTTGAACCATGTCACTATCAAGAATAGGTATCCGCTACCTCGCATTAATGACCTGTTTGACCAGTTGCAAGGAGCACAATTCTTTTCAAAGATCGATCTTCGTTCTGGATATCATCAGCTGAAGATTAAAACTGAGGATATTCCAAAGACTTCCTTCAGAACTCGATACAGGCATTATGAATTCTTAGTCATGTCTTTTGGATTGACTAATGCTCTTGCTGCTCTCATGGATATGATGAATCGGGTATTCAAGGAATATTTAGATCAGTTCGTTCTTGTCTTTATTGATGATATCATCATCTATTCCAAAAGCCGTGAAGATCATGAGCACCATTTGAAGCTGGTATTGCAAAGGCTTCGTGATAACAAGTTGTATGCCAAGTTGAAAAAATGTGAGTTCTGGCTTAAGGAAGTAGCATTCCTTGGACACGTGGTGTCAAAACATAGAGTATCTGTCGACCCGGCAAAGATTGAAGCCATACAAAGTTGGGAGCAACCAAAGTTGGTGACCAAAGTACGTAGCTTTCTAGGCTTAGCTGGTTACTATCAAAGATTCGTAGAAGGATTTTCTCGAATTGCTACTCCGTTAACTCAGCTGACTCGTAAAAATATAAAATTCAGTTGGAGCGAGGATTGTGAGAAGAGTTTTAAGAACTCAAGATGAGACTAATTTCGGCACCTGTTCTGACAATACCATCTGGTTCGGATGGATTTGTTATCTACAACGATGCTTCGGGCAAAGGGTTAGGATGTGTTCTCATGCAACATGGGAAAGTCATAGCCTATGCCTCGCATGACAACTCAAAGAATATGAGAGGAATTATCCTACTCATGATTTGGAGTTAGCGGCGATCGTTCGCGTTGAAGATCCGGAGACACTACACGTATAGGGAGAAAGTTGAGATCTATCTGAGATCATAAAAAGCCTCAAATATTTCTTCACCAAAAAAGGAACTCGACATGCTGCAACGGCGTTGGCTCGAAATGTTGAAAGATTACGATCACACCATCGATATCATCCCGAAAAGCAAGCGTGGTGGCGGCGCATTAAGTAGAAGATCATATGCGGGTACGAGTACAATGTTGTTAACACAAAGGTCCATTTTGTATGACTTGCAAAGGATGGAGATAGAGATGAAGGCTCCAAGTACTCACGTGATGATATCAAACATACGAGTAAAACCGACTTTAATCGATAAAGTTAAAGCTGCTCAAGCTACGGACCTAGGGCTGATACATATGAAGAAGAAAGTGCAAGAAGGAGCTATTCCAAAAGCTAGAATCGATGAAGAATGAATTCTTAGATTCAACTCCAGACCTTGTGTTCCTAACGACTCTGACTTGAAGCATAGAATCATGATGGAGGCACACAACACACCGTTTGCAATCCATCCTGGGAGTACCAAAATGTATCATGATATTCGACATACATTTTGGTGGAATAATATGAAGAGAGAGATCGCGGAGTTTATCTCTAGGTGTTTAACTTTGTCGGCGTGTAAAGTCAGACATCAAGTGCCAAAGGGTCCATTGCAACCACTTGAGATTCCGGAATGGAAGTGGGAACACATTATCATGGATTTCGTTACAGGTCTTCCCAAAGTTTCTTACGTCATAGATGATATTTTGGTTATTGTTGATAGATTAACCAAGTCGCCCATTTCTTGCCGAATCGAGAAACTTATTCCTTGAGCGTCTTGCTTTCGTATATCGTGAATGAGATTGTGAGATTGCATGGCATGCGGTATCCATAGTTTGGATCGTGACCCAAGATTCACTTCAAGATTTTGGGTTAGCTTACTGAAAAGCAATGGATCTGATTCTGATTCGATTCGACATACCATCCTCAAGCAGACGGACAATCGAGAGGACTATTCAAACTCTTAAAGATCTATTAAGACTACTGTGTCCTAGATCTCAAAGGAGTTGGGATAAGTACCTACCATTGGTGGAATTCTCCTACAACAACAGATTATCATCGGTGAGCATAGGTGTGGCTCCATTCGAGGCGTTGTATGGAAGAAAATGTCATTCTCGATTATCTTTGGGATAAGGTGGATGAAGCAACATTGTTGGGACCGAGTTGGTATGCATGACTACGAGAGAAGATCCAAGCGATTCGACAGCGTATACACAAGCGAAAGACAGGATCGACAAAAGAGTTATGCGGATCTTCATCGGAAGGACGTGGAATTTAATATTGGGGATCATGTATTGTTACGTGTTGCACCATGGAAGGGAGTTACAAGATTTGGGAAGCGAGGAAAGCTCAATCCAAGATTTGTTGGTCCATTTGAGATTCTTGACCGAATAGAAAATGTGGCCTATAGACTCGCATTACCTCCAAGTATGTCTCGTGTTCATAATGTTTTTCACATATCTATGCTTCGTAAATATGTTAAAGACCCGAACCACATTATTGAGTTAGAACCAGACGAGATAGCTGAATATTTAACGTACGAGGAGGTACCTGTTAAGATCTTGGATAGGAAAGAGCATGTCCTACGCACAAAGGTTATACCACAAGTTAAGGTTTTGTGGAGAAACCATCTTTATTGAAGAAATGACACAGGAGTTAGAATCGAAATGAAAGCGAGGTATCCTCACCTTTTTGAAACACCAGGTACGTACGTCAATTTCGAGGACGAAATTTTATAAGGAGGGGAGGTTGTAAGACCCCAACTTATTAATGAATAAAATCAAATTTCCTCTAATTATTATTGTGAATAATAAGGTATTAATTTGATATAATACTTTGGTTATGGGTGAAATGTGTAAAATTTTCAAAATAAGCAAGTGGTTATAAAATATTCATTTGTCGGGGAATATTCGTTTGGTCGTGGAATATTCTTTCTGTTGGGGAATATTAAATGCATTTACCAGTAGCGTAGCCAATTGTGGGGCCCATAATGGATAGCGATTCGAATGAAGAAAATGACAAAATTGAATAACAATAGTAGTAGTTATTCTGAATTAACCTTTGTTGGAATACCCAAATTGGTTAAAATACGATGTAATACACATGGTTGCTGATGGTAGTACGGTATTGCGCAGTATTGATTGAATTATTGATTCTTACGTAAGAAGGCACTACTCGATAATTATTACGATAATTCTTGTTCAATATTTTATTTTATTGATTGATAATTGATGCATTGATATTTTATATTATTGTTGTTTCAATTATCGTCATCTTTGCCACGATATCTTTCTTATCAGATCAATAATTGATATTATTTGAATACTATTATTAGATAGCATTATTGGCAATGTCAAGAAAGTTCTGTCAAGGAGAGGTTTGATCACCTAATTGCGCGCCAATAAGGAGAAATCCTTATTGGAAAACCCCCTCTTTCCTGGGAATAGCCTGGTTGTCATAAATGTGATTCTGTAATATTATTTGTGAATAATTAATCATTGATTCATATGATAAGGAAATATTTATTTTATGTGGATATAAATGATAGATTTATCTATGTGGTTATAAATGAAGGAATTAATGTTGAGGTGTTTTATTAGTATTTTGTCGGATTGGAGGTATTAAAAATCAAACCAGTGTTTTTTGAGATATATTACAGGAGTTATAATTTTGAATCCGACCGTTGGATCGTTGTTATTTTTGGATATGTTATACATATATAAGTTAAGTATATGTCCACAAATTTTGAACCGTTAAAAATGAGCGTATGATTTGTTATTAATTTTAAGAGGTGGCTGATTCAGAAATCAGGTTATAAATCATTTTGGTGGAAAATTCTAGAATTGGTGGGCCCCACTCTTGGTTGGTGAAGAAATGTCTTTGAGATTTTTATTCAAATGTGGTGGGTGGGAATAGTAGCGAGTAAAGCCATCAAGGTTCTTGAGAGTTAAGTCCGCTTGGCGTGCTAACATTTTCCTATAAATGAGAGGCTAAGTTAGAATTGAAAATCACACGAAACATAAGCTTTCTCTCTTTTCTCTCTAGATTATTGAGTGTATTTTGTGAGTATTTAGATACTTTGTGAGTTTACATTAATCGGTCTGCAAGTTTCCTTGACCTTATGCAGATATTAGATCGAAATCTTGATATTTTGATGTAAGGATATTATCTTCTTCTTAAATGATATTTTCTTCAATATCATTATTAGAAATATTGGTATGAACTTTTTATCAAATTTGAAACTTTTTGTGTGGGGTTCTTATTCGATACGGCACTTATTCACGATATCTGACTTTATTCACGAATACGACACTATTTAGAAAAATAAAATTTTCTTCTTTTTGTCCAAGATGTCTATTATGGTTACTATCTTTGATTGTATCCATGTTTTGATCTTTATTTTTGAATTACGCTTCAAAATTGGTTATTATGAAGTATTATTGATCTTAGATAAAGCGTGATCTGAATCCTAATATTTGTCCTTTTGTCTCTTTGGATTCGTTTTCTTTAAAATATTTTTCATCATCCTCGGTCCTAAATGATGATATTCTTTGAATATCTTTGGCGCACATGTAGTGCAAAGATAAATGATTACCTAATGAATATCTTTGGCCCGTAGTCAAAAAGATGAGCAGTGTTGAGATGAAACATGACCAATTTGGTGATACAAATGAATATCTTTGAGTGCAGTATTGCAAAGATGAATATTTGATTCAAGATGTATATTGATTGATGTTACTGAGGATAAAATATTGATGATGGACTTTTAAATCTTAGAAGATAGTAGAATTCTTTCTCTACTTGACTCTTCTAATGGATTGCTATTTTCATTGCGATTGTTGATCTAAAACTTGTTGTATATTATATTTTATCAAATTATTCCCTGTTGAAGACTAATGATAATTTGTTGTATATTATCTTAGTCATAATATTCTTTACTGGGCTAGTTGAGCTCACCCTTTTGTTCCATTTCTCTTCTCAGAAGGTGAGAACATAGCAGGAACTAGTCGGGGTACGGAGTGATGGTTCTAGAAAGTTATTTTAGCAGTCCTCACTATTTTTAAAATAGTGTATCAATAATTGTAATGAGGACTCCTTTTGAGTTTTTATACTCTCTATTTGCATTTAAACTCACAGTTTAATGAAGTTGTATTTGTTTCTGTACCATTTATTTGGCGACTCAGAATGGGTGATGTATACCTATTTTGGGGGCGTCACATATTTGGCGCGGAAGATAGCTACTCACGACATTCCAGGGATTTCACCGTTACGGAGGATCATTGGCGTTTGGCCAGAGTTGATGTACTAATTCTATGTATACTGTCATATGTGTACATGCCGCGGTATATGGATGAGATAGATATAGGTGTTATCATGGTCGTGAGAGCTCTCAGGGAGGGTCATTCCATTGTGCCTATAATTGTAGCAGAGACTCTGCGATTGACATCCATCTTCAGATTTACTTCCGCCGTCGAGTGTTCTTTGGGAGTTCGGTCATGCTGTATGTGTGGTTTATGTCCCACTTGCGATCGGTTGGTACCCTTAGACGACATGGGTATTGTTTCTCTCACGATGTGGCCATGTCGGACTCCTTTCAGCCGTCAGAGTGTACAGATGCTCAGTCCTGGTCCGCATTTTTGACAGACATCAGAGATCCATTTAGCATATTCTTTGTGTTTCGGGGCTTTGCTCACCATCGACTTCATTACTCATGCTCTCGCATGGAATTCCTCCTTTGGGTTGGTTTGAGGCGTGACTACTTATCACCCACTTGGGCCGTGATGTCGCATGATTTGACCGGTTCTAGGATTTTCATCCTTTCGAGGGGAGAGAGGTCGACATTGACTTCTCGATACCTCTCGGCAGAGGATCGATCTCGTGTATCGCTTCTTTGGGATCGCCGAGAGGCCACTACTTTTACATCGGTCGTCCTGGTTATTCTGCAGAGTACTCCGTATAGATGAAGATGGAGATTTTAGCGGCTGCAGCTATATTTGCAGTACCGGAGAACGAGTAAGACGATGTAGAGCCTACGGAGGACATTGATACCTACATCGAGGAGGAGCTCGCTGGTGGGTTACCAGCATTTCTTCTGGATTCCCCTAGTACCAGTACTTTTGTGATTGACTTTTCAAGACGCGATTACTAGAGAGCGAGTCTTCATCTGATGACCTTTGAGAGAGATCAAATTTGATCTATGATGTCGACTGCTCTTGATGTGAGGGATGCCTCTCTACTGGAGAGAGACAAGGCATTGGTATGATCGCAGAGATGAGTGCTTATATTGATGAGCATATGGTCATCATGCTGATGGCTACAGATCTATTGGGTCGTGTGGATATTCTCGTACAGGAGACCACAGCTGTACCTCCGTCTTCTGAGAGGGATGCCATGTTGGGCTTGTTAGCTCGCATATACCCTGGCTTGTAGATGAGCTTGTATTTACCTGCACAGACTAGCTTAGCTATTTTGTCCTGTACAGCTTACATTGTATATATATCAAATAGCATTATATATGATAGGGAAATATATTTTTGGATCACTTCCCTTTTAGATATGCCTTGCTATTTGCTTGATATTTTGCATGCTGCTTCAGGGCTCGTGATCTTGATGTATTCTGAATTCCTCCTTGGTGGATGGACATTGAGTTGTCTCTAGATAGTTCAGAATGGATCATTGATCTATGTATCCCTACCATCTTTGGTGTCTTGGGACTTGTTTCTGAATGGAAATGTGGAGAGGAGTGTGGCTTTTCTCTCTGAGATTGACCGCATCACAGATGGTCGCCAGTACTTCTATTTAGGAGAAGCCTAGTTAATTCCACCTCTTATGGATTGGTGTTGCTCTTCAAGGTACGACCGCAGCTTAGATGGTCGCCGAATCTCCTATTTGGGAGGAGTTCAGGTAATTCCATCCCTTTGGTCTGAAGCCGAATGAAATGTAGTGGATTGAAATAGAATCCCAGTACCAGTTGACAATGGTTTGTGTTTTGGTAGGGGGTGAGACCGAACCATGAATGGCTGCCTACGTACTCCTATTAAAGAGGAGATCAGGTCTGTGTAGTTCGAACCTGGTGTAAGAGGTTCAACGCTGTATATGGCTGACATGGTGTAGGAATGTTTTTGGTTGTTTTTGTTTTTGTAAGGGTAGAAATGTTTTTGATGTTTTAATTTTATTGCGACCGGGCTATATGAAATGGTTGCCTACGTACTCCTATTGAAGAGGAGATCAGGTCAACGTAGTTCGCCCCTCAGGGCGAGAAGAAAAGCGTAATCCCATGTGCAGGTCAGAGTGCGGAAGGAGAAAGTTTAATCCTAGGTTGAGGATAAACTACAGGTGAAAAGTTTGATCCCAGGAATGGGTAGCCAAACTGTAAACGCAAGAGGTTCAATCCGCGGTGGGATAACCTAAGTTGTATGAGTGAAAAGGAGAAAGCCAGGCTGCTGGCTTGAAGAGTATGTTTCCCTAAGGGGCAAAGTGTAGAAAAGCCGCATGTGGTAAAGGGTTAAAGAACCGGAATGAATAGTGACCTGATGATTATACACCAGGGTGTTTGCTGGTTACTTCAGACATAATACCGTTTCATGGTGTCTGAGTTGATGAGTTGTGGAAATTCATCGCCGTCCATTTCTTGCAATCTGAGAGTGCCTCCTGTCAATACTTCCTTGACAATAAACGGGCCTTCCCAGTTAGGAGCAAATTTTCCTTTATCTTGGTCTTGGTTGTCAAGAATCTTCTTCAAAACCAAGTTATGTTGTTTAAACTGCCGTAGCCGGACTTTTTTGTTGTAGGATCTGGCGATCCTTTGCTGATATAATTGACCATGGAAGATAGCCGCGGTTCGCCTTTCGTCTATTAGAGACAATTGGTGATACCTGTCTTGTACCCATTGGTCTTCATCCAGCTGAGCGTCTATCAACACTCTAAGAGATTCCATCTCAACTTCTATGGGGAGCACTGCTTCCATCCCATAGGTTAAAGCGTAGGGGGTTGCCCCAATAGAAGTACGTATTGAAGTTCTGTAGGCTAACAGAGTAAGAGGCAACAGGTCAGGCCAATCTTTGCGGTTGGTGGACATCTTTTGCATAATCTTCTTGATGTTTTTGTTAGCCGCTTCAACATCACCGTTCATCTTCGGATGATAGATGACAGAGTTAAGATGTTTGATGTGGAATTTACTGCATAATTCCTCCATCATTTTGTTGTTGAGGTTTTTGGCATTGTCTAACACAATCACCTCTGGTTGCCCATATCGACAAACGACATTGTTTCTGATGAAAGCAATGATGACTTCTTTAGTGACCCTGGGGAAGGAGGCTGCTTCTACCCACTTGATGAAGTAGTCGATCATGGTGAAGATAAATCGGTGACCATTACTGGCTTTAGGCTCGATGGGCCCGATAACGTCCATTCCCCACATTGAGAAGGGCCAAGGCAAACTCATATTGTGGAGTTCCCGTGGAGGGGCGTGTATAACATTCCCATGAATCTTGCACTGATAGCATCTTTTGACGTGGTCGTTGCAATCAGGTTTGAGAGATAGCCAATAATGTCCCGTCCTGAGGACTTTCTTGACAAGGAGAGGGCCACTCATGTGGGGGCCACAGACTCCACCATGGATTTCATCCATAAGCCTTTGGGCTTGACCTTTGTCTAGACACCTGAGGAGACCTAGTTCTGCATCTCTTTTGTAGAGCGCATCTCCACTCAGGTAGAACTTCATAGCAAGTCGATGGATCCGCCTTTTCTCAGTCAGGCTCGCCTCAGCGGGTGTAGATCCATCTCGAAGATATTCCTTGATATGCTGATACCAAGGAGGTTGGATGGGAGGTAGCTCAGCCGATACTTCTCCAACGTAATTCCCATAAAATTTGGGCCTTGTTAGTGGAAATTGTGGCGCTTCGGAAAGTGTTCCTTGTTTGATATGCGAATCAAGGAGGCCAAAGTTCTAAATCGTCGCAAAAAATCATTCCTATTACGAGGAATGTGTAGAATGGAGATTTCTTGAACTCCAAAGCCATCTTCAAAACCCTTAGATGGTAGAGCAAAGAAATGTAATTCCTTGGTTTGGTAGATTAGGTGGATTATCCGATTACGACTCACGAATCTCCAAGAACGATTAATCACCGATGCCCATTAAAGCGGGCAAGTTTTAGCCCATGAGACATGTACCATACTCAAATTTGTATTGTTGGTGCCGACAAAGCTGTAATTTGATGCAATGACGGATACCGCTCCTCGTACCAGATACTAGAATAGCTCTAGCTCCATAGCCTTCCATATTAATAGCTCCATCAAAATACATCTTCCATGACTGGCGTGTATCGTACTGATGGTGTTGCTATACTGTCATTACTCCTTCATCGGGGAAATATGTTTCCAAGGGTTTGAAATCCCTTGAAGGTGCTGGCTGACCGATTGATCCACGATTCCTTGACCTTTGATGGACTTTTTGAGTCACATATACGATGTCAAATTGTTGTAGGATCAAGCGCCATCCGGATGATACCGACAATTTAACATGGGTTTGTTGAACACGTACTTGAGAGGATCCACGCGGGATATAAGATGGGTTGTGTGACCATGGAGGTAATGTTGTAACCTCATAGAGGCCCATGCTAAAGCACAACGCGTCTTTTCGATCAGAGTGTACTTGTGTTCACTGCTGCTGAACCTTTTACTGAGGTAATAGATAGCTCGTTCTTAGCCTCTATCGTCTTTTTGTCCCAGCATGCAGCCTATGGCATTGTCACTTACGGACAGATACATGAACAAGGGAATATCGTCCCTGGGTGGTACCAAGACGGGAGCTTTGACTAGCTGTTTCTTGATTGTGAGGAAGGCATTCTGGCACTCATCATTCTATTTCATGGAGGAGTTCTTCCTTAATAGCTTGAAGATTGGCTCACAGGTTGCTGTGAGTTGAGAGATAAGCCTACTGATGAAGTTGATCCTTCCCAAAAATCCCCGTATTTCCTTCTCTACTTGAGGAATGGGCATTTCAGTGATGGCTTGGATTTTGGCAGGATCCAGCTCTATCCCTTTGTGGCTGACGAGAAATCTAGCAACTTGCCTGATTTAACGCCAAAGGCGCACTTAGCTGGATTCAATTTCAAGTTGTACTTACGCAACCTATTGAACAATTTTCTAAGATGGTCTATATGGTCATCCTCCTTCCGGGACTTGACAATGATGTCATCCACGTAGATCTCAATCTCTTTATGCATTAAGTCATGGAAAAGAGCCATCATAGCTCGTTGATAGATAGCTCCGGCATTGATGAGGCCGAATGAAAACCGTCTATAGCAAAAAGTTCCCCAAGGAGTGATGAAAGCAGTTTTCTCACGATCTTCCTCGGTAACCATGATCTGATGATACCCCGCAAAGCAATTAGCAAAGGAGTACATGTCGTACTACGCTGTATTGTCAATGAGAATGTGGATAAATGGCACGGGAAAGCTATCTTTTAATCAAGCTTTGTTCAAGTCCCAGTAATCCACGCAAACTCACACCTTCCCTCCAGGTTTAGGTACATGCACGATGTTGGATATCCACTCAGGATATGTAGACACCATGATGATGCCAGCTTGAAATTGTTTCACAATTTCTTCTTTCACCTTTAAACTCCACTCAGGTTTCAATCGCCAGAGTTTCTGCTTGAATGACTTAAATCCCTCTTTAATGGGAAGGCGATGAAGGACAATGTCAGTGGACAAACCCACCATGTCTTCATGAGACCATGCAAACACATCCTGGAATTGGGTTAATAGCGTAACCATATCATTCCGTTGGTTTGGGGTAAGGTCTGAAACAATCTGGATTAACTTAGGGCTTTCTAAGGTTCCGAGATTGAAAGAAGTGGTTTGATCAAGGTTGGGTTTGGGTTTGTCTTTGACCCATTCTTGAATTTCTGGAGGCACCTCAATGTCATCCTGTATATCCATCAAGGCTGAATTCATCTCTACATCAAAGGTACAATCCCTGTGTAGGAGAAGCATCGTATCCGCAAGTACAGGCACATCTAAATTCAGAGTCCTGAAACAAAATATGCTTTCACTTAGTATATATGAAATGTGTTGATCATACACAGTGTTGGCATATATCTTGGCAAAATAAACCGCTAATCTTGTATGCAAAAAAAAGTAAGATTATTATATCTACTGAGGCGAAAGAGTTACGCCCATTTTACCCTAGTCGACCAAAGCAAGGGATCTTTGTTCCAATTATCGAGGTAAAGTCCGGGTGGACCACGATGATGGAGGGATTGTCATCATCTCCCGCCCCGAATGATGGCCATTACGTCGGGCAATCATAAATGGGGTGTATCATTGGTATGTTCATCATGAACGATGAAGCGTATACCGGAAATCATCTATATGACGTCTTGCTTGATTCTTCGTTCCTCTTCTTCCACTGTGGGATTTGGAACAAAGATTCCTTTCTCCTTCACCGGTACCGGCTTGGGAAATAACATAGCCATTATATTGGCTGGCACCTTTACAGGAGGTTGTGCGGACTCAGAGTGTGAAGGTGCAGCCAAACGCCACATGGCTGAAGCTGAAGGAATCTACTAATGCTTATGAGGATTCCTGTGACTAGTACTGGCAGAATAGCCTGGCCCAGCTGTTCCAGTTTGCTTGGTTAAGCGAATAGGGTACTTGATTCCCTGGCAATCTTTACCCAACCCTTGTCCCGGCTTATGCCCAATGACATCATTTCTTGAGTAGCCGACATTACCTTGCCATAAATTTTGGGTTCGGGTAATGGTGCTCCAATAGCATGGTATTGGGTGTTGCTTATTTCCAAAGCATGAAAACTAACTGGTTCAACGTCTGCATTGGCATTGATGAACGACACGTCCCCGTGTTGAGGACACTCTGGTTCAGCATTGACTGTGACCAGGCTATTGTTGATAATGTACTTCAATTGTTGATGAAGGGTGGAGTGGACTGCCCCTGCCATGTGAATCCATGGTCGTCGCAAGAGCAGGTTGTATCCCGAATCTATCTTGAGTACATGGAAAGATACGCAGAATGTGTGAGGACTAATTTCGATTGGTAGCTCAATTACTCCGACCGAGTTACGGCGGGCTCCATCAAAAGCTTTGATGATAGTATGGCTACTTCGAATTCGGTTGAGATTGATATTCATCTTCACCAAGGTAGCATATGGACAGATATTCAGAGAGGAACCTCCATCTATTAAGACTCCAGCTACCATATATCTGGAGGACAATACCGCAATGTGCAACGGCTTGCAATGACCAGTCCCTTCGGGTGGTATGTCATCATCAGTGAAGGATATCACATTATTGTTGAAAATGTGATCAACCAGATGTTGAAACTTTTCCATATCCACTGATGTCGGGAGATAGGCTTCTTCCAAAACCTTTAACAAAACCTTCCGGTGATTTTTGGAAGTTAGGACCAAGTCCAAAATTGATATTTGCTGTGGAGCTTCTTTCAAGCTTAAAACCACCGTAGTTTCATTATGACCCACAGCGCGGAGGAATTCTTCAATCTTCTCCATGGGTATTTTCCCCTTTGATTTGGTGGTAGGCTTCATCACCCGTTGGGGAAGATACAGTGGATTTTCCTTCGACACTGTAGCAATTGTATGTGAGGTGGATCCTTCACCTTCTCAATAATTCCACGGAACTTTGTGCAAGCTAACAATAGGATATTGTGCTCTGCACGGCAAGTTGATTGGCTCGGGAGCGGCTACATTCAAAGGATTGTTGCCTCCCTTAAGTTGGATTGTTGGCGTTGTGAGCAATGTATTAATCCCATCAGTTTCAGTGGATATGACTGCTACCACACTTTTCCACTTAGTAGGGCCTGCATTCTCACTTGCACGTAACACAGTATCGTTGTCCGCTAGGCGCAGGACACCACTGTCGATTAGATTTTGAATAAGGTGGCGGAGTGCTCAGCATTCTTCTGTGCTGTGACCGCGAGACTGGGAGTGATATTGACATACTCCATCAGAGTTGTACCATCCCGAACGGGGGTTGGTTGGAGGTAGAAGGGAACTGATCCTTCCTTCATTGATTAATATATGAAGAATTTCTTCCATGGGTTGGCCCAGATAGGTGAATTCCCTTTTGTTGGCGAAATCCCGACGGGTTTTGGCATTTGTTCTCTTTGTCACTTTGTCTTCCAACATTTCATTTTCTGAAAGTGACAAGGGAATATTCATGACAATAGGTAGGAGACTGGCAAGCTTCTGGCTGATTAATTGACGTGTCACTTGATGCAGATAAGTTACTAGTTCCGCCAATTGTTCAGTTTGTTTGCAAAGAGCTTTGATCTTTCGTTCCATTGTGAATTGGAACTTGGCATAATCCCATCTGTCATCACCGTCTTTGAGGGTCTGGGAAGATTCACAGCTGAAGTTGGAACTCTGTCCATTGCTCCAATTAATCATGTTGACCTCTTCTTCTTTGTGTTGAGGAAGAAGGTTATCTTGAACATGAGGCTGATCGGGTTTGGTGACTACGATCTCCCAATTGTCTATCAGGTCCTGGATCTTATGTTTCAAGGCCCAACAATCCTGAGTATCATGTCTAGGTGCCCGGGAATGGTAAACACATTTCCTAGCAGTATTGAAACCCCGTCCATTAGGGCTGGCTAGTGGAAGAAGATGCATAATTTTCTTCTGTGTTGTCAGAAGATTTAAAATGTTCTCGAGGGTATCCCCTAAGGGTGTAAACACTCGAGGGCGCTTAACTTCTCCACCTTTTGGTATTGGAGGGTTTGTAGACTGTGCTGGAAAGGGAGTGTAGTTTCTCCTTTGAATGGGCTTATTTTGATTGCCTTTTTGCCCCTGTAGTATCAGGGAAACATCTTCTTCTTTCTTTTTATGGACCCTCCAGGGGTTCCCATAATTTCTAGATTGGATGTGATCTGCAACAGCTTTGAGTGCAGCTAGGTCTTGAATCTTTCCTGACTTCAATCCCATCTCAGCCATCTTCCCATGCTTAACCATTTCAGAAAATGGTTTGCCGATGCCGGCTAAAACTCTCTCATAGAAGGGAGCTTCTTGTATGTCTATGAAAGTCATGACCATTTCTGATTCCGTCATGGCAGGACTAACTTGGGCTGCCAGGCGTCTCCACCTCTGAGCATAATATCTGAAAGACTCGTTAGACTGTTTCTTGATCTTGGTAATTTGATACCGATCAGGAGCCATCTGAGTTTGAAAACTGTATTGAGTGAGGAAGGCATGTGCTGGCTCTTCCCAGCTATGGATTTTGGAGTTGTCTAATCTTGTGTACCATAAACGGGCTTCTCCAGTTAGACTCTTTTGGAACAATTGTATTCTGAGTTTTTCATCCTCTGCATAGGATCCCAGTTCTCCAATAAAGACCTTTAAATGTGTATAAGGATCTCCTAACCCGTCCTATTTTTCAAAGTCATGAGTTTTAAATTTCTCTGGGTAATAAACACCAGGAAAAATACATAGATCAGCATATGAAACACTCTCGTGTGTTACAATTCCTTTGATAGCGCGAAGGGTCTCTTCCATTTGGAGGACTTTCTTTTTGATGTCACCATTGTCTGGATCTCTAGTGGAATGGGCAGCATCATGAGTTTTGTTGGTCGTATCCAACTGTGGTTCAGGTATGGTAATGACTGGGATTCCTCCTTGTGTGGAGGATTAGGATATACTGGTATTTTCCACCACTGTAGATCCGGGTGTAATTCTTTTAATAGAACAACCAAATCTATAATCTGTTTGCTTAATCCATTGAATTCTTTGCGAGAAACGGGATTAAGTTCAGTCTGGTCGGATGACGACATGATTGACTGTAGGCCTATTGCTTTTTTGGATTTTGACCGGGTGGTAGGTCCGATTGATTCCCTGCGAAAGACATGCATAGTTTAGTCTTTTAGGGGAGGTGTATAATAACATGCTATGTGATATGTCCGTTTTAGCAATTTTATCCTGCAAAATGGATGTCAGCTGTTTGTAACATGTATGTGGACATATTGCTTCATATTTCTCATTACATGGAGATAGATATGGAATGTAATTACAAGTAATTGTGTTTACAAGTAATTTGAAATGAGAGCATGAAGAGACTTTCCTCCGTTTTGGGTTTATCAGAGGCTGACCTATCTTAGGATACTCTCGCGGCGTTTTGGCATGAAGGTTCCCAAATCATCGCAATCTACTTAACGGGAAGTTAATCCGGTCTTTCAACTGGAGCGAATTTGGGTGGTGCCTTTTCTGAGCCTCAGAGAATTAGTCTTCTCACGAGTCCAGTAATCAAACACCGACGAGATAGCCTCCTGGTGGAGGGACCACACAACATACATTCACATACATCGCATCTCACCGTATGAAAATGATGAGATGTGCGAAGCACTAATATCACAAGCAGATATGGTGCGAAGCACTAATATCACAAAGCAGTTATAGTGCAAAGCACTAAGTAAGGAAATGCATTCGTACACATTCATTCAATGTAAATGCAACATCCACACACAAGCAGATAATAGTTTTGAAAATATTGTAATAGTGGCTTAAGTCCTCTTACTGGACATCCCCAGCAGAGTCGCCACCTGTCGACGTCTGGATTTTTGTGTGTCCCTTTCCGTTACTTGTTCTTTGGTGTTCTCATTTTAGGTGAGATTTGTTTGAAAAAACAAGTGAAAAAGGTCTGACATGTATGATGTCGACGATGGGACTATTAAGAGTCGCTAGTTGGTTTTTTAAATGGTTGTACCAACACAACTGAGAAAAGGTTTGCACATTGACTCAGTGGTGTGACACTGATATACGGGTCGGTGAAACCGAGATTCGTTTAGGGTCCGGGGACTTGGTTATGCGGGGGGAAAGTGTTAGGCACCCCCTGACATCCGTGTTACCATGGTGACCACCTCTTTTTATCTGAGTGTGTGTGTGTGTGGGTCAATGTGCTATTATATGGAAGTTGTGCGAGCCTATATACACAGGGTTTAAATTTATGTAATAATTCAGTTTTTAACAAGATATGGCAGTGATGTTTTATAAAAGGTTTTCAAACCACGATGCTCAATAGGAATTGAGACCTTTACACTCCCATTTTTATTAAGTGATTGGCTGGATTGATTTTATTTGACAGATGCGAGGCATCCGTACGAAAATGATATACAAACATAATGCCGACTTCCTCGTGGGTATGTAAACCATCTGAGGAAATTCGGACACACCGCAGAATAATTTACAAGTCGCTATGACTAAAAATGTCCATCACGGAACCGAATCTAGATCAATGGGATGAATCTGTGATCACATGATTTCTAAAGCGCACGAGAATCGCCGCAATTTTTATGAAAGCGATGGCAGTATATATATGAAAGCTGTAAATATATATATACAGACATGGTCACCAACCACGAAGCACCTCCATGGGGGATCAGAAATGTAAATAAAGTCGTAAGAGCGATCAACTGCCACGAAGGAAACTCCAAGCAGGACGAAAATAAATATATATATATGTATGTATATATAAATATATATATATATATAGAAAAGCAATAAACGCACCGGATGTAAAATCCAGGCTCATTGAACAGAGTTCGACCACAGTTCATATATATATAAGTATAAATATATATATAAAAGCGAATAAATGCACCAGATATAAAAATCTGTGCTCATCTAAGCAGTCCCACACATAGTTGATATATATAAAGGTATATATATATATATATATATATATATATATATATATATATATATATATTAAAGCAAAGAAACGCACTGCATCAAGTTCAGGCTCATCGAACAAGGTTTGACAAATGATTAATATATATAAATGTAAATATATATATATATATATATATATATATATATATATATATATTAAAGCAATAAACGCCAGATCAAGTTCAGGCTCAATCGAGGCATAACTCGATAATGTTAGTCATATATATATATATATATATATATATATATATATATATATATATATATATATATATATAGGCGAATGGAATGAAACCCACTGATAGAAATCCAGGCAAAAACAAGCAACACGACTCTCAACGTGTAGAAGGGTGTGTGCAAAGATGAAGAGAAAGACTCTAAAGTGTGTGAGAGGCTTACTACGGTGATCGCTAAAAAAGGCTTCTATATCTTTGGAGTGGGTAAACACAGCTTGGCTTTGTGTGTACAAAAGAGGCTATATATGAGCTCACAGGTGTTTAAAAGTGGGAAAATACACTGTATGGGCGAGTGTAGAGCAAATTGTGCTGGGTTTCCCCGTCTTTTTCTCTTGAAAAATTAGCACCCCAAGCCCTCTATTTATAGGCATATGAGCCGTTAGGTGTACTGCTTGGTGAAGCAGATGTATGACGCCCCCAAATTAGGTATACATCACCCATCTTGGGTAGTCGGATACATGGCATGTAATTTAAATACAACTTACTAATATAAGCTGCCGTGTACAATACGACATAAAGCGTGAGTTTGAATACAAATATTGTCTACTAGAGATCATACAAACTCACAGTTTATGTCAATTATTGTGCACACGCTTATATTAGTAAGTCAGATTTAAAATTTCAGACTACGATCCGACTACCCAAGATGGGTGATGTATACCTAATTTTGGGGCGCTATAGTTGGTATCGAGCTTAGGGATATGATCCTGGCTAAGATGTGAGAATAGTACTAGGAGGAGGAGAGACGGGAATACCTTCGTTAGTATGACCTACCTAAGTTTATGTGCTATTTTATGGTCTGGTCGAG
Organism: Panax quinquefolius; assembly: GCA_020205615.1. Classification (NCBI taxonomy): domain Eukaryota; kingdom Viridiplantae; phylum Streptophyta; class Magnoliopsida; order Apiales; family Araliaceae; genus Panax; species Panax quinquefolius. The sequence goes on along the minus strand of CM035169.1, from coordinate 70,218,151 downwards.
AATATAGGGATAATATGTTACATGTCAATTAACCTTTTGTTTTGTGGCAGTATCTGAAAATGACATCTGAGAATGTTGAGAATAGCAATGGAGCACAAAGCGATCGTTGATTCACCACATATCAATAATCGGGATAATGTGCATCGAAGGCGACAATCCTCATGCAAACAACAACACTGACCAAATGATGAATGATCAAATGTTCAGAGGCTTTATGCAATTCATGCAACAGCAGGCAAGAGCGACTCCTATCCAAAGCATGTTATAATTGTGGAAGAGAAGGCCACTTAGCTCGATTTTGTCATTTACCGAAGACAAATTCAGCTAGGATGGATGCACCAAAGGCCGCCCCAGAAAAGTCAAAACTGGTAGTGCAAGGGAGAGCGTTTGTTGTGACCTCCCAGAGAGCAAGGAACCCGAATGAGGTCATCACGGGTAAGCTTATCATAAACTCTAATGAAGTCTATACTTTATTTGATACCGGTTCTACCCATTCTTTTATTTCTCCTACTTGCGCTCATCGATTAAATTTGACTCCGGAGAAATTAGACTTTGACTTATCTGTGGAAGCTGCGTTGGGAGAAACCTTCATTACATCCACCTGTTTATAAGTCTTGTTTGGTTCAAATCGGTACCCTCACATTACCTGTCGATCTTATTTCATTAAAAATACTTGCATTTGACGTGATTCTAAGGATTGATTGGTTAACTACTTATCATGCAAAAATTGATTATTTTCGTAAGGTTGTTAGCTTTCATATTCCTAACCAACCTATTATGCGTTCAAGCGACCAAACCATTAAAATCAATCACGGTCATCTCAAGCCATAAAGCTATTCGTTTATTGAAAAACGGATGTCAAGCTTTCTTAGCTCATGTCACAGATTTAAACAAAAATACGTCAGTTTTGAACGATATTTCTATTGTTAATAAATTTCTTGAAGTATTCCCCGAAGAACTTCCTGGCCTACCCCCAGAGCGTGAAATTGAATTTTGTATCGACCTTGAACCCTAAGACAAAACCTATTTCCAAAGCCCCATATCGAATGGCTCTATTGAACTTGAGGAGTTAAAGACCCAACTGCAGGAATTGTTAGACATTGGGTTTATTAGGTCTAGTACTTCTCCTTGGGGTGCTCTGTTCTATTTGTGAAGAAGAAATATGGGAGTATGCGACTTTGTATTGATTATCGGAGTTGAATCATGTCACCATCAAAATAGGTATCCATTGCCACGTTTTGATGACTGTTTGACCGATTGCAAGGAGCCAAATTCTTTTCAAAGATTGATCTTCGTTCTAGATATCACCAATTGAAGATTAGAATCACGACATTCCAAAGACGGCTTTTCGGAACTAGAAGACGGGCATTATGAATTCCTAGTCATGTCCTTTGGATTGACTAATGCTTCTGCTGCCTTTATGGATATGATGAACCGAGTATTCAAGGAATATTTGGATCACTTTGTGGTCATCTTTATTGATGACATCCTTATTTATTCCAAAAGCCGTGAAGATCATGAGCAACACTTGAAGCTGACACTCCAAAAGCTTCGTGAATATAAGCTTTATGCCAAGTTGAAGAAATGCGAGTTCTGGCTTGAAGAAGTAGCATTCCTTGGGCACGTGGTATCAAGTCATGGAATATCTGTTGACCCAAAGAAAGATTGAAGCTATTCAAAGTGGGAACAACCTAAATCGATGACCTAAATCACGTAGCTTTCTCGGTTTAGTTGGTTATTATCGGAGATTCGTGGAAGGATTTTCTCGAATCGCTACTCCAACGACTCAAATTGACTCGGAAAGATACAAAGTTGATTGGAGCGAAGAATGTGAGAAGAGTTTTCAAGAACTCAAGAGGAGACTTATTTCAAAGACTGTTCGACAATACCATCCGGCTCGGAGGATTTGTCATCTACAAGTGATGCTTGTGCAAAGGGTTGGGATGTGTTCTCATGCAACATGGAAAAGTTATAGCTTTATGCCTCGCGACAACTCAAAGAATATGAGAGGAATTATCCTACTCATGATCTAGAGTTGGCGGTATTATCTTTGCACTTAAAATTTGGAGGCATTACTTGTATGGGGAGAAAGTGGAGATCTTTACGGATCATAAAAGCCTCAAATATTTCTTCACTCAAAAGGAACTCAACATGCAACAACGATGTTGGCTTGAACTGTTGAAAGATTATGATCATACCATCCAATACCATCCTAGAAAAGCGAACGTGGTAGCTGACGCATTGAGTAGAAGATCATATGCAAGTACGAGTGCGATATTGTCAACGCAAAGGCCCATTTTGTGTGACTTACAAAGGATGGAGATAGAGTTAAAGACTCCAGGGACTCATGTGATGATAGCGAGTATACGAGTAGAATCGACTTTAATCGATAAAGTTAAAGTTGCTCAAGCTACGGACCTGGTTCCGTCTTTATTATTATTCTATTGGAACATCACATGCGTGTGTTTTACACGGACCTGGTTAAAATCTTTATTATTATTACATTGGAACATCCACGTCTATGCGTTTTACGTGGGACCGGGTTCCATTCTTTATTATTCTGTTGGAATATCCCGTCTGTATGCGTTTACTGCCGGACTGGTTCCGTTATTTATTATTACATTGGAATAACTCGCCTGTCTATGGTCTATCGCATACATGGTGATTTCTTTTGTTATTCCATTCTTTATTATACCCGATTGGTTAAAACTTTGACTTCTATACTCCATGAAATTAGTGGAATATCCTTGATATTTGCGCTTCATCCAAAGATCCTTTCATGGAAATATTCTTCTCAAAAGTATTCTTGAATTTTACTCTACAAAGCAAAGATCATGTTGATAGTTTGGATGTTATTGGTTCCTAGATAAATTAATTCTTGAACTTGTTTTATTGAATTCTTATATCATTGTCATCATCCTCGTGTTTATATTATGTTGAAAGTCATCGTGGTCCGTAGTGCATAGATGGACTTGGTATGATTATGACCGAGAGACTATTCGATTGTAATCATCGTAATGTTACAAATGATGTGGTAAAAATCCTCGATGGTAGTAGTGCATTGATGGACGATTGTTGGCATGATCATGACCATTAATGAATACACAAATATTCTTGGCCTGTAGTGCATGAATAATTGTGGTCGTGATACTAAAGAATATCCTTGGTAGTAGTGCGAGGGTGATTCGATGATGTGGAATATTTATTAAAGTCGAGTCTCGGCTATAATGATGATGAAAAACCTTTTAAATCATAAAAGATAGTAGATTTTATTTTCTACTTGACTCTTTTAATGGATCTTTGGTTCATTGTAGTTAAACTTGATGTTCATTATATTTTATCGGTTTAACATTGTTGTAGGTTAATGATAATTTATTACGCATTATCTTAGTCATAATATTTCTTCTTGAGCTAGTTGAGCTCATCCTTTCTTTCAACCGTTCTCTTGAAATGAGAGAATATAGCCGGGACGAGTCGGGGAGCGGAGTAATGGTCCGAGGATAGCATTAGTAGTCCTCACTATTCTGTGAAATAGTGTGATAATAATTGTAATGAGGACTCCTTTTGAGTTTGTATGATCTCTAGTAGACAATATTTGTATTCAAACTCACAGTTTATGTCGTATTGTCCACGACAGTTATATTAGTAAGTTGTATTTAAATTTTGTACCATGTATCTGACTACCCAAGATGGATGATATATACCTAATTTTGGGGGCGTCACACCGCAGGTGTACCAGAGGCAACCCGGGTTAGCCCGGGTTTGTCGGGTCGGGTCATCTCGAAGTACGTGCACTCAGGCACTGTAATGTCCACTCGAATTTTTAGAAGTGCAATTCGGGCATCCGTTTGAGGTATACAGGACCTATTTCGGACCGCCATTTGTCGAGAGTTGTACGATGGCATAGGATTAGAGTTTTTGCGAAGTCATTGAAGATGGGACGATGCCCTCCTGTCTTCAAGATTCAATTTTCATCTGTTACCCCGCACAATAGTCACTCGGGATTGATTAGCCTTGTGGGATATCATTGCGTAGAGACGTGACATGGCATCGTGTTTTGACGAGATGACGATGTTGCCCCTCACCGGTGTTATCACCGAATTGGGCTGATAAAGCAGACGTTGCTCAGACTTTGCTGAGATTGGGCTGCTACAATTATTGAAGGTCCTCATTGTCATCTTTGAGGTGTGCCTGTCTTCCCGATGTTATTGCCGGGTTGGTGTAGTGTATCTCGTTGTGGGCGTCGAGATTGAAGCTGGTCGCATTTGAAACAAGCATTTCTGGGGTTATCACCGAAACTCCATTCATTGGGGTTATCACCAAGGTTGGTGGCTATTCCCATGGTTGGGACTGAGACTGGATACCTCGGGGTTGCTTCTGAGATTAATCGGTCTTCTCCGGTGTGTGTTCCGGTATTGTATCTGCAGGTCTCGGGGTTATCTCCGAGGTTGGATTTAGTTACTCCCAGACTGCGATCCTGGGTTTGATGCTGAACTTCCGGTAGTATCCGGTATGGATTTGGATTGTCTTTCAGGGTTCTCTCTTAAAAGACGAATCTATCCTCCTGCAATGTTAGTGACAGTGGTATAGAAAATTTTGAGTGTCTACATAGGTGACCAAACTCTTTTCCTAGACAGAACTTCCTTAGACATTGCCAATAATGCTATCTAATAATATTATTCAAATAATATAAATTATTGATCTGATAATGAGAAATATTGTGCAGTGACAATTATTGAAACAACAATAATATAAAATATCAACGCTGCAATTATTAAATCAATAAAATAAAATATTGAACAGTAATTACTGTAACAATTATTGAGTAGTGCCTTCTTATGTAAAAATCAATAATCCAAAAATGATGTGCAATACCGTGTGCTATTGTGCAACCACGCGTATTTCTGTACTTTAACTACCGGGTATTCCAACAGTGTTAACGGTAACAACTACGCCGTTATTTATAAAAAAAACGCATACTTGTCGTTTTCTTCATCTGATAATTTTCCGTTATGGGGCCCACAATTGGCTATGCCATCGTACGAATATTCTGCGACATCAAGAATATTCTACTAGACGAATATTTCCCGACAACAATGAGTATTTTATAACCACTTGTTTACTTTGCAAAATTTGCACATTTTACCCAAAACTAACCACATTAATCAAATCAACCCCTTACTATTTCAAAATAATAAATAGAGGAAACTCAATTTTATTCATAAAAAGTTGGGGTTTTACACTAGGTGTTTCAAACATTCCTCAAAAGAAGACACAAACACAAAAAAATCATCCATGAAAACCTCTAAGAATCGCTCTACCATGTCAGAGAATATAGAAATCATACACCGCTGAAAAGTGGCAGATGCATTGCATAGTCTGAAAGACATGAGTCGATAGACGAATGTACCGAAAGGGCACGTGAATGTTGTCTTCTCTTGATCAAATGGATCGAATAGAATTTTTTTATAACCGGAATAACTATCCAAAAAGCAGTAATAAACATGATCGGCTAACCTTTCCAACATTTGGTCAATGTAAGGAAGAGGAAAGTGATCCTTCCTAGTAATTGAATTCAACTTTCAGTAGTCAATACAAACACGCCATCCCGTCTGAACACGAGATGGAACTAACTCATTATGCTCATTAACCACCCTTGTAATCCCTGACTTCTTAGGAACTACTTGCACAGGGCTAACCCACTTACTATCAGATATCGGGTATATAATACTCGCATCAAGAAGCTTGAGTACCTTGGCCCTAACTAATTCTTGTATCACTGGGTTCAACCTTCTTTATGGTTCACAAGAAGGTTTTGCATTATCTTCTAAGTGAATCTTATGCATGACAACGGATGGGCTGATTCTTTTTAAATCTGCAATAGACCACCCAATAGCTTCTTTATGCTCGTGAAGGACTTCAAGTAATTTTTTCTCTTGAGCATTATCAAGATTAGAAGTAATGATAACAGGAAATGACTCTACTGGACCTAAAAATGCATATTTTAGATTATCAAGCAATGGTATCAGGTCCAACTTCAGTGGTTCTTCAATAGAGGGAGGTCGGGAAGTCGATGAGAGATTGAGAGGCACTGATTTTTGTTGGAAAGAATGTGTACCCATAACAGGCACTGAATCCAAAAGTGTATTGACTTGCTCTATAGATTCATCAATATCAAAATCACAACCAAAATGGGACAGACAAGCTTCTAATGGGTCCTCTTTACAAGTTTGCAAGAGAGATTCCTCTATTTGACTATCAATTAAATGGACTTATCTGAAATCATTATCATCAATGTCTATCAAGATCTTCCTAATGTCAAAAACATTTAGCTCAGTTGTAAGGTTCCCAAAAGAAATTTTCATCACTCCATTTCTATAATTGATGAGGGCGTTGGATGTAGCAAGAAATGGTTGCCCTAAAATCACAGGAATTTTGTGTTCTGAACAGGCTCAGTATCATGGACAACAAAGTCCACAGGAAAATAGAAAGTATCTACCTTAATCAGAACATCTTCAATGATACCCCTAGGAATTTTCACTGACCTATCAGCAAGTTAGATTGTCATTAGTGTGGGCTTCAACTCTCCAAAATACAACTGCATATACTCAGAATATGGCAATAAGTTCACACTAGCCCCCAAATCTACAAAATCTCGCTCAATACGATGATCTCCTACCTTGCATAAGATTGTTGGACATCTAGTGTGACAACCCGAGAATTTAGACAAATTATAAAATCTTTAACGATTGAATACAGGTTCAATATTAAGACTTAGACTAGATAATAGGTATGGATTTAAAGATTTATGTGATAGATTTTTATGGATTTAAAAAAATTTGGTGAAGACTTATAGGGTTAAGTGTATAAGTATATAAGATTCTATATATAAAGATTATATGTGTCTAGTTTATGGAATAAGGATCAATTATTGATCAGATAAGTGTAACTTTAGCAAACCCTAAAGTTATGTTAATAACATTGTTGTTCAGTGAGAAAACCCTAATGAACAGTTAGAAACTCTAATACCGGCTCTGGAAACCCTAATTTCAGTTCCAGGAATCCGAAACCCTAATTCGGAATATCAAAACCCTAATTTGGGAGCTCAAAAGCTAAGTATAAAGACTTATGTGTTAAATGTTATGAGATATATATATGAAACGTCCATAATACCCTTCAAATTGTAGGGGAAATTACCAAATTACCCTTAGTGAGTGCAAAATGACCAAAATGCCCTTTTACTTAAAACTTAAGTAAATGATTTGCCAAATCTTTGGTGACTCATCACTTGGAGATATCCCATGTGTCTGAAATCTCACAAATATCAGATTTTTTGCCACCTTGCAACATCTTTGTTCAATGGATCAAAGTTAAAATATTAAAAGTAAAGTAAATAACTTACTTTACTTGCTAAGTTATCCAAGCTATTCTCTCTCTCCAATTTCAAAAATGTAGAATGAGAGTGAGTGATAAGTTGAGATAATATCAACACTTAGCTTTCCAAGAACAGCAACAAGGATCAGAAATCAAAGATTAAAGCTAGAAAGTTATAAACCCTAAATTTTATAAATCTTAAAGATTCATGTTATATGTTATGATTTGTTGTTTAGAGTTGAGTTTAAGGATGTTATTTAGTGATCCAAGATGTTACATCAAGGATCCATAACATCTAGATGCAAGAAAATAGGATTTTTAAGGACTGACTATGAACCCTAAAAATATGGCTTGACAGTCATATGTCAGGGCTTATAGATCCTTGTGTGTTAATTGTTAGGTGTGTTATATGTTATAGACCTGTTCTATGTCATGAGGAGAGTAGAATGGAAGTTGAATCAACTCCATACCATGTCTAGATCTCAAGTTATTCAAGGTCAAACATGGTTGACCAATCATGGGAGACTAGTTTTTGGGCAACCCAGAAACCTAGAAACCTCTGACAACCATTTTGCAGGCCATGAATCTTGCTACTATTAATGATTTAGGCTATGTTGTTGTTTTGATCTTGTAGTCTGACATGAAGACTACATATTAAAGCCATTAGAACACTTAGATCATGACCACGGTGAAAGATAATCATGGTCAAACATAGGTTGACCAACTGCCTGCAGAACAAATCTGGAAAACCTAGATTTCTCAAGAACTTATTTTCTGACAAGGTTTGACCAGCCTAGATTTCTTACATGTGATGTAGTTAGGTTGATCTAGTGTTATGTTGTTGTTCTTTTACATAAGGACTACAAGTGTGAACTCTTAGATCACACATACAAGACCCAAAATGCAAACTATAAGGATCCAAAGTAGCACCCATTAAATGTTCTTCATTTTTGGGTAACCCAAAAATGAAGAACAATGACGCCCCCAAATCCAGGTCCCTTCAAACTTCGGATCTAGTCCGCCAAGATACTACTATCGTCAAACTATTTAAATCTTTTATTCATAACTTAATGAATATAACTTTGTTTATTAAAATTTAGAATATAAATTCTTTCCATTTCCAAGATCTGTTTAATGACCCCAAACTTTTATAAGTTTCAAATCTTGGTCATTTACCATTCTTATCTTACATCATATTCGATGTTATAAAAATATGCGGAATAATTTAAACTTTTTCAGTCTACTTTAAAAATAAATCTTTTATTGATGCCTTAACTTGAATCAATTACATATCCTTGAATCAAATTATGGTATGATCCATTCTATTCGAATTAGTGTATAAATCTTTACATCCCGATTCAAATTCCTCTATGTATCACATAGTACAACTTAACATGTATTACACATCGTAAACTACTATCATGTACATCTCCCAGAACCTAAACATGGTTCAAGAGTATGTATTTAAATAAATGAATCAATCTCCTTTGATACTATTGAACTCTATCAATCAAGTAGCACGTAATTTTTACCGTGAGTCCTTAACCTGCAAAAGTGGCTATTCGCAAGGGTGAGCTCGACATCCCGGCAATTCTAACAGTTTTCATGCAGCACATAGCATATAATAACATACTCAGTTCATGCATTTAAAATCCATTAATATTTACTACGCATATTACTTCTCATATAACAGGCATAGAGATTTACTTCACAAACATATCATCAAATATCAACTTTCAAATTTCATACATATCTCATATGCATTTCATATATATACATCAACATTCTTATAGCATAATATAGCTCAACTAACAGTTATCGAATTCTTATATCAAATAGGAACTGAAAGACTTGTCTGATTCGTAGTTTATCAACTACGACTTAACTACTTATAGTTATCTGCGCTTCGTGTATTCCTCCACAGTTATATAATCATGGATTCATATCCATCAGTCATACATTTCATATGCTCTTAATATAATAATAAATATTACATTGTTTCTTAACTAGGTTTGTAAAACCTTCCCTTCGCTTTCTTAGTAAACTCTTAGAATAGCTATGTATACCTTAGCTACACATGTTCAATATCAACATTCATAAATCTTTATCACACACTTGACTCGCTATGTGTTCGACACATATTTAAAGTTTATAGATGTGTGATCTACATCGTCCTTACATTTTGCAAACTTTAAAATTTTTTAACAAATTTGGGTTTTATATAACCATCATACCAATGAATATTTAACACAGCATTGAGACTCTGTCTTATATCTTAGAATAATACTATAAGTAAGTTGCCAAAATCAGAAAGCAAATAAAATATTAGAGACTAATTTGTCTCATAGCCTTAAATTGAAATGAGGTTAGACTTGGGATGGATCATGAACGTGTGTTGTTCTGGCCGCAGACCAAACTTGAGCTTTTATCTTTTGGGTTTCATTCCACTTTTTAGTATACCAGAATATATAGCAAGCATACATCTTAAGAGATCTTGGACTTTCTTAGAGTCATATCAAGTCCACTTTTACACAATATGTCTCTAGTTGGAAATTTCTACGGAGTTAAGGCCAACTAAGTTCATGAAATCATGAGGCTAACTATATTATCCATCTATTCATATGAGAGGGTTATATAATGCACACTCACAAGTATTCACATCATTTATACATAACTAGTTTCGTTCATCACTTTAAACTCTTTTAAAATCATGTTCCAATGACTTACATTGTGTCAAACTATGTGTTTGCACTTATAGGCCATGTTTAAAGACCTAAAAGATACTAGTATGTCATCCTACAAATTCAGAAGTTTAGACAACACAATGCTCACGAATAATGTTTTTAAAACATCTAAGTTTCTTTACTTCAAATCCATGGCATGCCAACCTAATCATGCAAGGCAAGTTTGAATCGTATGTCATATTCATTTGTCCATGTTTCTACACAATCTTACAATGTCGAAATGTAGGGGACACCATGCTCATGATTATTAGTTTTCAAAACTTGAATTTTTCTTTGAAAACACATATTATCCAAGCTATACAAGTTAACTTATACGAGGTAACTTAAGATCACATTTTATGCTCACATGACTCCACCATATACTCATACTACAAAGTCAGAACTTAAATGACTTAAAGTTTGTCAAGGTTTATTTTCGAAATCTTCAAGTTTCTTTTCAAAACACATACTAAGTCATGCTAAAGCATTCTATTATGAGTAAGGTAATCTTATATGTCATGTCTATTATCATGCACATTTAGTTTTTATTACTTAGAATAACATATTTCATCGTCGGGATCATTATACTTGCGAATGTGCTCGCTCAACGCCCTCCGATTGTCTCCAAATACGTAACAGTCACACATATGATTATTTTGACCCCTTCTAACGACCTGAAATTGAAAAAAGTAAAGAATAAAAGTTGTATTTCTATTCGTCCTCGTTTCGGATCATCTTAAATCACCTCAATTAGAGTTCTTATGAAAATATTATGCCTAATTAACTACAAAGAAAGTTAAAGCGGTCTCACCCGATTAATCGATGTCCAAAGGTATTGTGTTCTAAATGGCCTTTGAGTGCGGTAATCGCGCCTAAGTTGCAAAAGGTGTCTACAAGCTCTGATCTTCGCAATTTTACAGACACATACTCCTTCTGATTTTCATAACACGAGTTATACTCATCCAAATTAATACATTTTCGATTCTATGGGTTTGTAACTCATAAAAATACAACATACCAAATACCCAACAATTAACATAAACATTAACTAACCCAAATATTAATTCAAACTCATGTTCATACTAAATCTCCATGTTTTGACAAATTTAGCGAATTCGTTCACTACGAATTCGTTTCTCAACCAAATTGGTCCGTTTAACTTCCGTTGTTTTCGCATATGACTATATTATCAGTATCTATCAACAATTCATGGAATATAACAACCCTTAGCCATCATTTTTGTGACTCAAAAGCTACTTTTTCTCGACACTTTCTGAGAAATTGAAACTTATGAATCAAAAGCATATAGGTTAGCATTATTACCTCTTGAATGCCAGTGTGCTCAATTTCTACCTTCTGAGATTGCTCGACTCCTCCTCAATCTCCAGCAACTCAAACTCTCAAACTCAATATTTGACAGACAAAACGCAGCAACATAAAAATGAACAAGGTAGTCGCTTTATATAGAGAAATAATGGATTGGGTATTGGGTTTATACTGAGGTTGGAATCCATGGTGTAGAAGGGAAACACAATGGTTAACTAAGAGTGGTTTATCTGCCATTTCTCAGCCATATTCTTAGCCATCATCACCTATCTCCATAGCTACTGTACAATTCTTGGTGGTTACAAAATGAAGATATAGGACACTGTTTGGGTATTAATTTTGGGACAAGCTTATTTCTCAGTAACTAGCTTAGTTTAGTTCCTTTAATTCCCAAAATGAAATTTTAATGTGTTAATGCTACTACACCAAGTAAAATTAAGGATTATTTATGTATTCACATCATATACTCCATGTACATTAGTCCACATAATATTTTAATTGGGCTAAATATCATTTAGTTGGGTATTCCCAACCCATTACTTCTTATCACACATAATTATGAAAATGATTAATATCAATCATCTATTATCTTTCCATTAATTCTCTTTTAATAATTTCAGTTAAACCTTCAATCTAGTTTAACTTTAATACTTAGGCCACACAAGGTTCATTTATCTCATTTACTAGAGATATATAACTCAAGCTCATTATCTCTACAATAAAATATTAAGGGTCTAGGCCACGCTTGGCTTTTTCCCAATTCCGCATTATTTTATTATTTATTTAATATAAATTTTGTGTAACACACTTTACTTTAATGCTAAATTATTTAGCTCGGCTTACACTTATAATAATTAATATATACTCTATTAATTATTTAAATTATACACTATATGTATGATTATTTGATTGTCCTAAGACAACTTCTTCCATTTTTATATTCAGCAGCATCTTAAGTGCTAATTTAATCCTTGACTCCTTAGTATCCATTTCTTAAATTTTAAATTCCACAAACCTTCTCATAACATCCTATGAGGCCACAGCAACTGCTTGCTTAGTCATAGGTTAGAAATGGTATGATATGCGCCATACCAAGTTCTGCATTAGCAGAAATAAAATCTATGCTCCTAATCAATTTACATATACCTCATAAATGATAACTCATCTAAAATAAACCTCTTCTTTCATTCCACATCATGGATTACTATTTTCTTTAATAATTTAATTATCAAACTTCGAGTTTTAAAACTCTATTTTTCCTTAATAGTTTAACCAACTATGAAATCTTCTTTACGGGCTTCTCACCACAAAACTCAAATATAAAGCACCCACTATAATCACATATTCACTATTTACTTAAGTGATTCTTAAACCCCTTCAATTATATTATTCAATAATATAACTTCCACATTAATATAAATTAACCAATATTTCTACTTGTTAGTTAATTCTCATAATTAACTAATTTATGCTTTACTATCTCAATCTATCCATGGATAGCTTAAGCACTAACTAAAACTCATATTACATCATAGTAGTTACTAGTGTATATATATATATATATATATATATATATATATATATATTCAAGAAAATGGTGATTATCCATCAAAGATATTTAATGTCACCAACTCACTATGATAAAATAATTCTATAAATTATTTAAGGTCGATAGATAAATCTTATCCATCTTCTTATTAATTTATCTCTACAATGTATAAGAATTATATAATAATGATATATTTTTATTACATACAACATCACTTATTACATAGCTCATATTATCATATGTAACACAATACTACATACCTCGTAACACAATTATATATTCTTGTTCGAACCCATCTCATGCCTTAAGAATTTTATTTACTAAATTCTTATTTTAATAATTTCTAAAAATTCGGGTTCTTACAAGAACAGCCTCTGACATGACCTTTGATGGCCAATATCTCTCGGATATGATGTATGTTGGCCATGAAATTGGTTTAGGGTTGTAGTACTACATCAATACTACAACATTAACACCATTAGTTGCCTAGAAAAAATCAAGAACATGAAATTAAATGTGGTCAAAGTAGTACCATGCAAACTGGCTATGAAGCTTTTGGAAATCTCAAGAAAACCTATAGCGACAGTTTTGTCGCTATAGGCACCTTTAATAACACTATTAATATATATTAATTATTTTTATTTAATAATTAGAGAAAAATAGTTTTTTTAATTATGAAAAATTCATAATAAATTTGTGAAAATTATTTTAAGGCTTAAAATTGGGCTTTTTTTTTTAATAATTTTGAATATATTTCATTAATATTTTAATATTTTTAAATATTAATGGTATTTAATTATTTTATTAAATAAATTACTTAAAAGGATTTTAATACTTGAAAAATCATTTAAAATTATAATAATGTGTTAGAAAATATTTTAAGTTATTTTAAGTTACTTTTAATATTTTGGGATGAATTTCATTAATAAATTAATATTAATGATAATTGAATTATTTAATAAATGTATTAAATAAATTATGGAAAAATAGTTTTATTGTTTTAAAAATCATATAAAATGATTTAAATGTTATAAAAATATTTTTAGTTATAAAATATAACTTGTGATATTTTGTCATGAAAACATTAATATTTTAATATTAATGATGTTATTTGATAATGGATTTAAATGTTTAAAAATCATTTAAATGTGATATTAAGGTATTAAAATACTTTGAAATATTATAAATAAGTTATAATATTATGTCATGAATTTCATTAATATTTGATATTAAATAAATATTAATGATAATGGAATATTGTGGTATTTAAATTATATAAATATGATATTAATGATTAAAAAATCATGATAAATAGTAATAATTATTTGAAAATTATTATGACTAATTAATAAAATATCTAAGATAATTGTAAAGCGTTTAGGTAGAGTCCTATTGATATTAGGCTTGATAATTGTCCGACTATGCCGTCGGGATGTCGAAATTGTACCGAACTCAACTCAGACTGTAATAGTTTGACTTGATACTAGGTCCTATGTGTTTTATAGGCTGTTAGGTCTATGTGGTAATGTGTTTATGTTATTTTATAACTGTATTAACAGTATTATACTGTTGTGATATTATTCTAATATAAGAGATCGGTATTATTATTATTAGTTCTTCAAATGAAGCTATATTGACTGCGTAGCAGTAGTCGGCGATAAAGGAAAGTTCTCTCTAACTCAACCCTTGGTTATAATTTTTCAAATATGCTTATGGTTAATTGTTGTTGGTTATACCATGTCTATAATTTGTTGATTCGCACTTTGTGCATATTGCATTTGTTCATCAAATATGAATGGTTGATCACCTTCATTACCATCCGGTCCAATTGATTTGTTCATGTTCTTTACTGATAATTCATTCTTATTGTCTTGATCGTTCAGCTTTGAAATTTGATTCATGCTAGTTCACAATTATTATATTGTTGAATATAGCCAGCTTATTGTTCAATTCTTTCAATCATGATATATCCTTTATTCAACTTATACTTGATGGGCAAACTTGTTGCTCACCCTTGCTATATCATGATATATATTGCAGATTAAAATGAATACTTCGAATACAGGAGAAGACAAGTGACATTGTATGTCAGATAGAATATGGAATACATGTAGTCAGTGAATGTTCTCGACCTTAGGAATAGTGTGTAAAGTTTAATATATAAACAATTTATGTTTATATCTTTCGCAATATCTATAGAATTAGTATACCAGATTCGTGGTGAATAGGACCAGGATCTGGGGATGCTATAGTTGGTATCAAAGCCGAAGATTCAGGGATATTACACTTGGTATCAGAGTTGTAGGTTATATTCCTTAGGTAGGGTTACCTAAGGCTACTAACCGCAGTGGAATAAGGATATGACTAACTCAAATAGAGTTAGTGCGTCGTAAGATTCAAAGATAAATCTCGGCAGGTGATAAAGATACAGAGTTCCCTAACTCTGATAATAAAGTGGAACAGTGGTAATGAATAGATAGAGTCTAAAAGACTAAAAGTATGAGAATATCATAAAACAAAACGATCGTGACATAGAAATGAATCGTAATATATACGATAAGATCACCCCGTGATCTGATAAAGTTATAGCAGGGAGGAGAATCAATCAAATGATTGAAATTTTTACGGCAAGATTATTGTGTGCCAGTGGTACTATGAATTGGTGCGGGGCCAACTCAGAAAAAGGGTTGGGGTGATTAAGTTGAACAATTCTTTGTATGGGCGGGGAATTGTTCGTGGTGTAACAACCGCTTAGCTTCCTATATCGATTAGTGGTTGGGATAACCAATTCTTTGTATGGGCAGGGGATTGTGTTTGGTTCGACGACCACTTAGTTTCTGGTACTGATAATCATTGACATATTTATGTTGCGCTATTTGTTATATGTGTGTTGAGAAGGTGATTCTTTTCTCATGTGTATAATAGATAGGTAAAGTATAGTTAGAGAATATAAGATTAAGTTGCAAGTTCTTAAAACTCAGACTTATGGTAAGTTCGTGACTCATAATATATGAAATGTTTTTGGACCCCTCGGCGAATGGACGCCAATGATCTGACTAGAATAAGTTCTTAAACTAATATTATTGTAGAAAATTCTTGAACTCATAATGTGTGGTAAGTTTGATGAATTTGGTATAAATGAGTGTGAATGGAGTATTAAGGATAATAGGAATAAGTAGAATGATTAAGCAATGGATTAGTAGTGAAAGCATAAGTTTTCCAAATCTTCTAGCTATGCTAGATTTCAAAAAAATTGACATCAAGCTAAATACGCACTATGTGCCTTTTAAAAACAAATTTTTATTCTCAACTCCCGGTGACAATTGTGTATGTGTGGACTTCAGGACACTGACACATAGTTACCTGTTAAGATGATAAAACTGATTTTTAATGATTTTTGAACTGTTTAAAGAATAGTTTAGGCTAATTTTTTCGGCTAGATGAAAACCATTTAAAATATTAAAATGAATTTTATTTATCATTATTGTATCATGTAACCTGGTGCAAAGATGATAAAAGTTGATAGAGTTGTAAATACAGGAATACTTAGTGTTGAATTCGATCTAAAAATCGTTGTCCCACTATTGTATAATGTGTTATAACAAAGTCACTCAATCACGGAATCCACAAATGGCATGTTAACGCAGTACGATATCATGACGTCATAAAACTATTTTCAAAATAATAATTGCCAACGGGGTTTTGGATATACATTAATATTTTGATTTAAATTGAATTTTTGGTATGAGTCTAAACTATTTGATTCAGCTAAACCAACGTTTATGAGATTCTAAGTGTTCTTTGAAATTTTTCCGAAATTGAATTTTTGGTATGAGTCTAAACTATTTGATTCAGCTAAACTAACGTTTATGAGATTCTAAGTGTTCTTTGAAATTTTTCCGAACCAAATTGTTTTGATGCAGAATCCGAGAAGACTGAGGTAAACATCCCAAAATTGGGAATTTTTTGTGCCTATGGCAGTGACGATATGACAACCCGAATTTTCATAAATTATTAAAATAAAATTTTAATAATTAAAATTCTTATTGTGAGGTGTATATATTTTGAATTATGTGTTTTGGTGCGAAGAAATTAAATTTTTATGAGATTTAATAGTTGATTAAACTATTAAAGGAAAGAAAAGAAATTAGTGATGATAAGGAATTTAGTGGCAAGGGAAATTAACCCTATAAATATTGGGTAATTTAAATTAAGTTGAAACTATATTATGATTAAATGAATTATTATAATGTTATTTTAATTTGATTTTGTAATTAATGTGATGTGTTAATTTATTAAATAAAATTATAATTATAATGAAAATTATAATTTAATTGTATTGGTTTATGTGGTAAATTGATTTAATAAATTGTTATTAGATTTAATTTAATTTGAATATGGGAATTTATTTAAATAAAGAGTGACAATAAACTATATTATAAATGACTTATGAAAATAAATTAAAAGAGTTTTAATTTGGTTTTACCAAACAAAGCCTTAGAGCTTTTGAAATTTTTATTTTAATCTTATTTTGCCAAACAAGGATTAAGGAATGATTAAGTCATTATTTTAATTGGTTTTCCTAAACAAAGCCTTAAGGATTTTGATTTTTTTTAAAAAAACTATAACTGACATCAGTTATATATATATATTTATATTATATATTAATACGTATTATATTATACGTTATATATCAGTTATATTTCTATTACGTAAAAGAACTGAGAAGATGAGAAGATGAGAAGAAGAGAAGAAGAGAAGAAGAGAGAAAGAGAGAAATTGAGAGGAAAAGAAGAAGAAATTCTATGTGAAGGATGGAGAATCAAAGAAAAACAAGAAGATTATTTGAGTTTTCTAACTAATCAAAGGTAATAATCTAGTTTTAAACTCTAGTTGTTATTTCTTAAAATTACTTCACTGTAATTGAGTTTTGATGATGAATTTCTTGATATGTTTATAGGTATGAATAATCCGTTATATGTAATCTATAATTGGTTTTGGGTTATCAAAATCATGAAAAATATGATGAAGAAGAGGAAATTGAGTTATTAATGAAATATGTATGTTATGGCTTAGTTGGAGTCAAATATTGATGGTTAGAACATGTATATAATCTAAAATTGTTAATAGATGTTGTTAGTACGTTGAAAAACGAAAAAAATGCAAGTTGAATGAATTAATTTGGTTAAGAAAGAATTCGTAGTGAATAAATTCGCTAAACATGTTAAAACATGAAAGTTTAGTATAAACATGAGTTTTGGGTCAAGATTTAGGCTAGTTAGTATTTCTGTAAATTATTATAATTGTAGTATGTTGTAGTTCTATGAATTATGAATCCATAGAATCGAAAATAGACTAATTTGGATATGTATAACTCAAGTTATGAAGATTAGAAGAAGAAAAGGGTCAAAAATTCGCAAGAATAGTAAAACTGGGAAAATATCGCGTACCTTATGGCTAAGGAAATTGCAATGCTGACTTCCAAGGCTATTTGGGGTGTTAGCAAAGGTCTTAGGAATAGTAGTCGAAATTTGGACAATTTTGACCTCTTGTAGTAAAATGGTCATAACGTTTTCATACGGACTCTGATTGAGGTGATTCAAGATGATCCGTAAAGAGGACGAGTAGACCTACAACTTTTGTTCTTTAAGTTTTTTAATTTGAGGTCGGGAATAGGGGTCAAAAATGTCATTTGGAGGACTTATATGTATTAAGAGGCAATCGGAGGGGGTCGGGCATGCACATATACAAGTGTAGTGCTCCTGACGATAAAAGATATTGTTTTAAGTTATAAAACATGAATGTTAGTAAATATAATGTTGCTTAACATTTGTAGACACTCGAAATATTTTGCACACCTATCACTAACATTGCAGGAGGGCAGATTCATCTTTCAGAGATAACTGTGGAAGATAATGTAGTTCAAATACCGAAAATTCTACCGGAGAGGAGAGTTTTGTCTTGGAGATAACCCCGAGATGCTCGGTTCCAGTCCCAAAAACAACACCGAGAATAACAATGTTAACCTTGGAGATAACCACAAGGAGTGCAGTTGCAGTTCCGGAGATAACCCCGGAAATGCTTGTTTCAAATGCATGCATTCAGCTTCAACCTCGGTACTTACACCGAGGCACTCAGTACAAGACCCAGAGATAACACCGGGAAGACAGGCACACCTCAGAGATAACCCTGAGGACCTTCAGTACTTGCAGCAGTTCAATCTCAGATATAACCCTGAGCAACGTCTACTTTATCAGCCCAAACCAGAGATAACCCCGGTGAGGGGTAAAATCATCATTTTGCCACCTCGATCCTACATCACGCCATCTCAACATCTCATACATACATTTCTACATAGCAATGTCCCATAAGAACAAAAGAGATCTAATCCCGAGTGACTACTACGCAAGGCAGCACACTGGATATAATTTGAAGCTTGAAGACCGAAGGGCATGGTCCCATCTTCCTGACTTCGTACAACCTCTAATCACATGTCATGGCATAGCTCTCAACAATGGCAGTCCAAAATAGGTCATATACACCTTAATCGGATGCTCAGATTGCAATTCTGAAAGTTCGAGAGGACATCACAGTGCACGCGTGCACGTACATCAAGACGGTGGGACCCGCGGAGCCCGAGGCACCCCGGACAGCCGCAGGTACATCTGTGGCTCCCCCTCTATAAATAGAGGGCTTAAGGTGGCCATTTTGTAAGAGAAAAAGGCGAGGAAGCGCTGTCAAATTTGCTCTATACACACCTAAACTGAGCGCTTTCTCATTTTAAACACTTGTGAGCTCACATATAGCTACTATTTTTACCGGCGGGAGCCGAGTGTTCATCCACTTAAAGTTATAGAAGTCTTCTTTTGCAGTACTCTGTAAGCCTTCTTACACACTTTAACGCCTTTCTCTTCATCTTTGCACACATCATTCTTCATGTTGAGAGTCGTGTTGCGTGTGCATGCCCAGAATTCGGTCTGTGGCTTCATTTCAGCTTGTATATATATACATATATTTATATATGGAATAAAATTATCGAGTTATGCCTCGATTAAGCCTAGACTTACGTCTGGAGCGTTTATTTGCTTTTGTGTATATATATACTTATATATATGAACTGTGTGTTGAACTCTATTCGATGAGCCTAGACTTATGTCTGGAGCGTTTATTTGCTTTCGTATATATATATACTTATATATATGAACTGCGTGTCGAACATTGTTCGATGAGCCTGGATTTTAAATCCAGTTCGTTTACTGCTTTTAATATATATATATATATATACTTTTCGTCCCATCCGGAGTTTACTTCGTGGCGGTTGATTACTTTTACAGCTTTATTTACATTTTTGATCCCCCATGGAGGTGCTTCGTGGTGGCTGATCATGTCTATATATATATATATATATATATATATATATTTATAGCTTTTATATATATAACTGCTCACTGCTTTCATACAAATTGCGGAATCATGTGATCATGATTGATCATGGATCTAGATTAGGTTCGTGATGGACATTTTCAATCGAAAATGATTTTGTAAATTTAGTCATGGTGTTTGGATTTCCTCAGATGGTTTTCATGCCCACGAGGAATTCGACACTGCTTTGTACATTTTCTCGAAGATGCTTCGCATCTCAAAAATTAAAAGCAATTAAGTCGAACACTTAATATAAATGGAAGTGTAAAAGGTCTCAATTACTATTGAGCATAAGGGTTTGAAAACCTTTCTTACAAAACATCACTGCCATATCTTGTTTAAAACTGAATTTTTATACAAATTCAAACCCTGTGTATATAGGTGCAAACGAGGCCTCGCACTACTTCCATATAACTGCACATTGACCCGCACACACACACACACACACATTCATATAACAGTTTCTTGAAAAGTGGCGGTCACCGTGGCAACACGGATGTCGGAGGGTGCCTAACACATTCCCTCTGCATAATCAAGCCCCCGGACCCTAATAAATCTCGGTTTCACAGACCCGTTTAGCAGTGTCACATCACTGGGTCAATGTGCAAACCTTTTCTCGGTTGTGTCGGACCTTTTCACAACTTGTTTTTTCAAACAAATCTTAGCTAACATGAGAACACCAAAGAATAAGAATAGAAAAGGGATAAATAAAAATCCCGACATCGACAGGTGGCGACTCTGCTGGGGACTCCAGTAAGAGGACTTAAGTAGCTATTATAAGCTTTTCAAAACTGTTATAGGCTTGTGTGTGGATGTTGCATTTACATTTTATGGATGTGTACGAATGCATTTACTTACTTCTTTACACTATATATGCTTGTGATATTAGTGTTTCGCACATGTCATCATTTTCATAATCGGTGAGACACGTTGTATGTGGATGTATGTTGTGTGGTTCCTCAACCAGGAGGCTATCCTGTCGGTATTTGATTACTGGACTCGTAGGAAGACTAATTCCAATGAGGCTCAGGAAAGGCACCACCCAGATTCACTCCAGTTGAAAGACCGGATTAACTTTTCGTCAAGTAGATTGCGATGATATGGGAATCTTCATGCCAAAAAGCCGCGAGAGTAACCTGAGATAGGTCAACCTCTGATAAACCAAACGCGGAGGAAAGTCACTTCATGCTTTCTCATTTCAAATTACTCGTAAAGTCAATTACTTATAATTTCATTCCATATTCATCTCCATGTAATGAGAAATATGAAGAAATATGTGTACATTCATATTTAAATTAACAAACAGCTAACAGCCATTTTTGCAGGATATCTGAACATAAAAGAAATCAATTTTTGTCATGAATAGTACCCGAGTCAATAGTACTCCGTGAATAGTTCTTCATGAATAGTACCCCGTGAATAGTACTCAGGCATGAAAAGATTAAAAATAATCAAGAATGCTCATAATAATATTTCCATGAACAGATACTGGATGAAGCGCAAATTTCAAGGATATTCTACTAATGTCACGGAGTATAGAAGCAATACTTTAACAAAATGAGTGTAGAATTCAGAATCTGAAACGAAATAATATTACTTATATACTACATAGTATGGAAGAAAATATTATTTCATACAAATATTGAACAAAAATAATATCCCTTACCTTAAAATGAGAGTATTTCAACTGGTATAGCGGGGATATTCTTGAAGAAAACTTGCACTGTTTTCTACACTCAAAACTTTCTAAGACTCGAAAGAAATACGCTCAATATTATAGAAGGAGAATTCTCTTATTCTGGTGTGATTTTCAATTCTAAACTAAACATCCTATTTATGGGAGAATGGAAGGATACTATTTAGAAATTTTATTCACGGACTACATAGTGACAATCACTGGTGCGCAGAAAAATTCGTTTGATTTTTCTAATTTTTACTGTGTAGACACTATGCAAACACTATGCATAATAAAATATAATATATTCTATTTTTCATAAAAAAATAAAACTTATTATAATATATATATATATATATATACACACATTTTTCTTCCACCACCACAACACACATCAGTTCACCCACTCACACACACCATTAAACACACGTAAACACACACACACACAAATGTTATATATATATATACTTTATAACTTCCTACCGATTATTTTGAAAAATAAGTAAGTGGGGGTCCAATTAATACGCCAAACTTACAACAAATACTTCATCAAAATCCCCTCAATATTTTTAACAACATTTATTCATCAATAATATAACTTGCAATATTAATAATCAGGTCATTACCAGGAAAGAAGGGGCTTTCCGATAAGGATTTCTCCCTATTGGCGCGTAATTAGGTGACCAAACCCCTTTCCTCGACAGAACTTTCTAGACATTATCAATAATGCAAATAATAATATGAATAACTTGTCATCTCAATTATTGATTTAATAATATAAAATATTAAAACAATAATTGAATCAAATAACTGAGATACTATGTAGTAATTATTGTGGCAATAATTGAATAAAACTGAGTGACTTCTCACGTAAGCATCAATAATCAATACCGTGTGCTACTATGCAACTACGCGTATTACTGTACTTTTATCACCGGCTATTTCAACAGTTAACGGTAAAACTTTCGCCGTTATTTTTATAAAAAGATATTTATGTCGTTTTCAAACTCCGACAATAATTCTGTTGTGGGGTCCACCAATGATTGTGTCGTCGTACGAATATTCTCTGTTAGAACGAATATTCCCCGACCAATCGAATATTTTATAACAACTTGCTTACTTTGCAAAATTTATAAATATTACCCATAACTATAACATTATATCAAATCCACACCATAATATTCAAAAATATATTTTGAGAAAAAATTAATTCATAAAAGTTGGGGTCTTACAGTATCTTAATTGGGGATACAAATCTATATAGATAGATTTAAAAGGATTCTCAACTTAACCCAAGGAAAGTATATTCATTTGATGCTAAAGCCATTTAGCATGGAAAACTCCAAGAGATGTCTCATGTTGATGAGTCCTGGAGTGTATCTCTCTTAATAATTCCCATGGACTCATAAAAGAGAGATCGCATGAGTAACTATCATGTATGCAATGAAATGTACGAGACCTGATGTTGATAAGTCATATTCTGGAGAAGATAACTGTAAGACAGTGAAAAACATCTTAAAGTACTGAACCGGCACTAAGGATATGATCAAAATTATGGTGCGTCTGAATTAAAACTAGAGGGCTTGACAGACTCAAGTTTTTTAGACTGACCAAGATGACAGTAAATCCACTTTAGGGTAAAGGCGTTACCTTGAATAGTGGTGAAGTGAATTGGAAAGGTTCCAAATAATAAAAAGTTGTTAATTTAGTGATAAAGACAAAGTATATAGTTGTAAATGAAGCTGCAAGTTGATTGTTTGGATGAGAAGTTCATTATAGAACTAGGAATAGTTCCTAAGTATCATCTTGGATCTAAATATGTGTTGCGAAACTTTCATTTGATTAGAGGAATCATTGTAAGATGAGAAATCACTATAGAGATAGTGGACTCTCAAGAACAACATTACATATCCATATACTGAAGTTTATCCAACAGCAGGATGATCATCACTTATAGGATAAGGATATGAGATACCATGACGATTGGCTTTTGTGACACCCCCAAATCTGGGTACTTCATTCCCACAAGATTTTGTGTTCACTGTCTAAACATTAATTTTTAACTACCCAAATATCACAAAGTTTAACAATAAACCTTCCCAATACAAATTACATCAATAAGTTCAATAAAATCTCCCAGGTTATCTAACCTTTAAATACAAACATCAAATGCGGAAAATTAAATAATTACATCTCAACAATTAAAACAAAGTTTGACAATATAGAAATCAACAGATTTACAAGTCTTCAACACTTGTTCATCTTTCTCTTTCTTTTACTGGTGGTAGGTTCATCGACCTTCTCAACTTTAGCTGTAATGGCTATATAAGCAAGAGTGAGCAAACAAATGCTCACTTGAAGTGACAATGAATAAACATATCATAATAGCTGCAAAATGAATAGGCTCAATAGAACTGAATAATATTCTCCATCAATGATAATCAGGAACATAATTTGAAATATATGTATTTGAGAGTAACAAGACCATGATCTATGTCCAAAGTTATAAGTATTCTTTCAACTTAAACCTAATCAGTCGTAAGACTATAGGGACTTCTCGTACTTAGGGGGATCAGCCCTTCATACAATGTATTGTGCATAAACATCTAAATGCTTACGCGTAAATAATCCCCTAGAATAGGGTTGTTCATCTTAGTTTTAATATACGAGTCCGCACCAATGGAAGTTTGGTTTGGATAAGCTTCAAGGTAATTTAGAGTTCAACAAACATAAACTAAGGATTAGTTGAATCAATATAGTTTAATATCACTTCAAGTGCTCGATAACAATATAATATGAAATAGTCATGAATTATAAGTGAATCAACATTATACATCAAAAACATGATTTAGAAATGGACTAGAAAGTATAGGCATTGAATATTATACCAAACCTTGCTTGAACAATAATAAGCTAAGGCTATTAATCTTACTCAATAGAAGAAGTGAGTTAATGAACTTGCATGATTAATAACAAGTTGAGGAATAAAACTTGCTCAGCATAAGAATAACAGAATTTAGGAACTTGCGTAATTAGAACAACATTAAAGATAGGAATCCATCTCAAAGTAAGAGCTAGGTTGAAGAGTTTGCATGAACATAATCAAGTTAGAATAGATATATAAGTAGGTTTAGGAACTTGCTCAATGCATCAATAAGGTTTAAGCACTTGCACAATCGTAAAAGTAGAGTTAGAGAACTTGCCTCGTGTGTAGGTTAAACAATCACTACTCACGCTCACCACAAGTCCTACATATAGGACTGAGCAAAAAATGGATATAATCGAATTACTGAACCGAACCGAAATAATTTAACCGAAATTTTCTGATAATTTGGTTATTTTTAACAATTCGGTTATATCCGAAATTTTGTACGGTTTTCGGTTAGTTTATAAGGGTTTTACTGTGAGACCCCAGATTTTATTAATAAAGATTTAAATTTTGTCAAAATAATTTTTTAATATTATGGTGTGAATTTGAGATAATATTATAGTTGTGGGTAGTATTTATAAATTTTGCAAAGTATGCAAGTGGTTATATTATATTCGATTGGTCGGGGAATATTCTTGGTTTAGCGGGGAATATTCGCATAACTACTCAATCATTGGTGGACCCATGAATGTATTGCCGGATTGAAAACGACAAAATATTTTATTGAAATAACGGCGGAAGTTTTACCGTTGATATTGTTGAACTACTTGGTAGTAAAAAAATGCGAAGAATACGTGTGGTTGCATAGTAGACACGGTATTGATTATTGATGCTTATGTGAGAAGTCACTCGGTTTGATTCTATTATTATCGATTAATAATATGAATTATTATAGCGATAATGACGTTTTGTTTTATTCAGTATTATTAACGTAATAAAAGCGAAACATCTTTTATATAAAATAGAATACTTTATTAAAGTTATTCTATAAATAGAATATATTATATTTTATTATGCATAGTGTTGCATAGTGTTTTTGCATAGTGTTTGCATAGTAAAATGTTTTTATATAAATAGAATATATTATATTTTATTTAAAAGATTTTCTTTAAATATGGACCGTCAGATTAAAGTAAATCAATCTGGACCGTTCATGGATTAGTTACTTATGCATTCCATTTTCCTATAAATAGAAGCTCATTCCTTCATTATTTTCTTACGAATTCATTGAAACTCTAGAGAGAAATTATAGAGAGAAGCTATAGAGAAAGTTATAGAAAGAAGAATAGTATTCGCTACTTCACTACTTCTATATTCAGTTCTTTTACGGTAAGGGGTGTTATTCTTTCTTCTTGAAGAGAACTGTTATTCCATTCATTATCATTCTATTGGAATAACCTGTAAAAGTGGCATACCCTATACATAACCTGTATACGCGGCATACCCTATACTTGGTGAAATCCTTATGTTATTCCATTGCTTATTATTCTGTTAGAATAACCTGTATATGCGGTTTACCCTATACTTGGTGACATTCTTCTATTATTACATTGGAACATCACATGCATGTGTTTTACAGGACTGGTTCCGTTTTTTATTATTCTGTTGGAACATCCATGCCTCGTGTGTTTTACATGGACTGGTTCCGTCTTTATCATTCTGTTGGAATATCCTATCTATGTGTTTTACACCGGATCTGGTTCCATCTTTATTATTCTGTTGGAACATCCTGTCGGTGTGAATTTCACCTGACCTGGTTCCGTTATTATTATTCTGTTGGAATAAACTGTCTATGCGAAGTACCGCATGCATGGTGATTTCTTTTGTTATTCCATTCTTTATTATACCCAGTTGGTTAAAACTTTGACTTCTATACTCCATGAAATTAGTAGAATATCCTTGATATTTGCGTTTCATCCAAAGATCTTTTCATGGAAATATTCTTACGATCATTATTGAATTTTACTCTACTGTAAACAAAGATCATGTTGACAATTTGGACGTTAATAATTCATGGATTAAATAATTCTTGAACTTGTTTTATTGAATTACTATGTCATTGTCATCATCCTCATGTTATATTATGTTATCTTTGGCTTACGTGCATAGATGAACTTAGTATGATTATGACCAGGGATCATTCGGTATAATCATGACTTGATATAAATGATGTGACAAAAGTCCTCGGTGGCTGTAATGCGTTGATGGATAGTTTTTGGTATGATTATGACGAGGGGTGATTCGGTAAGATAGTCATGACCATTGATAATTTGATGAAAATCCTTGGCCAGTAGGTACGGGGATGATTAGATGTGGTGGTTTATTATTGTTTGAGTCTCAAATGATAAAAATTGATGAAAACCTTTTAAAACCTAAAAGATAGTAGACTTTATTCTCTACTTGACTCTTTTAATGGATTGCTTATTCACTGCAGATTAAACCGGGTTGTCTATTGTATTTTATCGGTTTAACATCATTGAAGGCTAATGATAATTTATTACGCATTATCATAGTCATAATATTTCTTCTTGGGCTAGTTGAGCTCACCCTTTCTTTCACTTTGTTCTCTTGAGAAATGAGAACATATTGGGGAATGAGTCTGGGAGCGAAGTAATGGTCCAGAGGATAGCATTAGTAGTCCTCACTATTACGTGAAATAGTGTGATAATAGTTGTAATGAGGACTCCTTTTGAGTTTGTATAATATCTAGTAGACAATATTTGTATTCAAACTCACAGTTTTTGTCGTATTATACACGCTACGCTTATATTAGTAAGTTGTATTTGAATTTATGTACCATGTAAGTGGCGACCCAAGATGGGTGGCGTATACCTAATTTTGGGGCCGTCACGGTTGGTATCGAGCTTAGGATATGATCCCGGCTAAGAGGTGAGAATAGTACTAGGAGGGAGAGGCGGGGAATACCTTCGCTAGAATGACCTACCTCGATTTATGTGCTATTTTATTGGTCATCGAGAATATAGGGATAATTTGTTACATGTCAATTAACCTTGTTTTGTGTGATGTTTGAGAATGGCATCCGAAAATCTTTGAGATAAGCAATGAAGCACATGAGAGTGTTGATTCAAATTTCAAACAAAAGGTAACGACCAACAACACGATAATAATCATATTGGTGGCAACGGCTATCGAACAATGATAACCATCGTGGGGAAATTATCATGCTAAGAATGGTAACCACCGGTGGTAATCATGGCAAAGATAATAGAAGTGGAAATTTCAAGAAGATAAGGTCATTTAGCTCGATTTTTGTCGTATAGTGAAGTCAAGTCCATTTGGGATAGTGGCACCAAAGCGGATCTGGACAAAACAAAGTCGGTGGGTTTAGGAAGAGCGTTTTTGACTTCTCAAAAGTGGGTAACCCGAACGAAGTTAGTACGGGTTAGTTAATTATAAATTCTTGCGAAGTCTATACCTTATTAGATCTGGGTTCTACCCATTCTTTTATCTCTCTTGCTTGCGCTCAATATTTAAATTTGACTCAGGAGAAATTAGACTTTGATTTATCTATTGAAACTTCGTTGGGAGAAACCTTCGTTACCTCCATTGTTTATTAATCTTGTTGTTTCAAATAAACACTTTCACGTTACACGTCGATCTTATCTCTTTGAAAATACTTGCCTTTGAGGTAATTTTTGAAAAGCGATTGATTAACTACTCATTATTCTTTTTGTAAGGTTGTTAGCTTTCATATTCCTAACCAACCTGTTATACTTAATTCAAAGTAACCAAATCCTAAAGTTAATCTTTGTTATATCAAGCCATAAGTAAAGAGCCCGATCCTTTCGTTGTTGACTTCCTTGTGTGGAATGCAACCAAAGCCGGACTTTTCAGAGGCGACGTCGCGGATGAAGATGGCAAGTTGATAGGTATCATTGTGAGTCTTTATCCAAAGTTAAGGGATAGAAGTCACAGATTGGTATTAATCGACGTATTATCCAAGTCTTGGACGAGAAGTGTGATTTTGAATGATATTTCTATCATTAATAAATTTCTTGGCGTATTCTTGAAGACTTCCTAGCCTACCCTAGAGCGTGAAATCGAATTTTGTATTGACCCCAAAGACAAAACCCATTTCTTAATCCTCAAATATTTCTTCAACTAAAATGAGCAGATTTACGTGGTTTATGATGAAAGTCATAATAAAAGCATTGGACTAATAAAAATCATGGGTATTCGTGGTATTAGTAAGTTTTATGATGAGTTATGTTGGTTAGTATGTAAAAACATGAAAGTTTCTTAAAAATCACAAAGAGTTGAAAATCAGATTTTGGTGAAAAACGTAACATGAAATTCAATTGACCATATCTCTTATTATATTTTGAATTTTTGAGTGTGGTCAAGTCCTAGAGTTAGATCTATGAGTTACCTAACTAATCCAAGAATTACTGGAAAAGGTGTTGTAGATTTTTATGTGGACTGATTTTAGCAAAGGAGTGCAAAGCTGTAAAAATCGAAAAAGCTTCTGCCATGATTTTAGAGAGGCTGTTTCGGCCACTTAAATTATGAGAAAAATTCTGGCCTTTTGGGACATGAAGGTATATGGTATAAAGTACCTCCTGTCCAAAAATGAGCTCATTCTGACTTAAAATGAGCAAGTTATGATTATTTCAATATTTAGGTTTTTTCCAACTAAAACGCTTATAACTTAGGAGTTCTATAACTCAGATGACCATGAAATTTAAACTAGAAGCTCACGTTAACATGTGTAAGGTCCTGCCAAGATTTGGGAATTTTGGAGTTAAACTTGAGGTAGCTAATTTCTTAAGGAATTAATTAGAAATTGATTTTGAAAAATAGTAAATGAATTTTAAAAATTCGAGAAAAATATATTTTCATCATGGGACTATATTATGCTAAATCCGAGAAAAGAAATATTTTGGGACTGATTTGGTATTTTTCATGAAAATAGTTTAATTCTGAACATATGAGTTAAATATGTTATGTGAAGTAACAAAGTTGAAAATAGGATTTTATGGCTAGAGAATCCTATATAGAGTATATGCATATTTTTTTATGAGGAATTTGATAATTGGTGATGATATCTTATGAGTGTGGCATTTTGAATGATTAAATGCATTATATGGTAAAGCGTAAACAATTGAGGTAAATTGTTTATAAATTTAAGAAGTGATTAAAATATTGTTATAATATTAATGATGTTAGATTATGAGATTATTAAGTGATTGATAACATGGGGATATTCTTGAATCCTGGATAAATTATATTATAAATGTTTAATATTTATCTTTTATCTCATTTGATTGATTCTTTATATCATTATCCTCATGTTTATATTATGTTGAAAGTCATACGATTTTGTGTAGTGCATAGATGGACTTGGTATGATTATGACCGAGGGATTGTTAGGGTATAATCATAACCGTAATTGAATACACGATTATCTTTGGTCAGAAGTGCATGGATAAATGGCGCCCCAAAATTAGGTATACATCACCCATCTTGGGTCGACACTTACATGAATGCGTAATTTAAAAACAACTTATTAACATAAGCGCCGGTGTGCAATCGACATAAAGCGTGAGTTTAAATACAAATATCGTTTACTAGATATTATACAAACTCAAATAAAAGTCCTCATTACAGTTATTATCACACTATTTTACGAGAATAGTGAGGACTACTAATGCTATCTTGGGACCATCACTCGTTTCCCCGACTCGTCGTCCCGGCTATATTATCATTTCTGAAGAGAACGGTGAAAGAAAGGGTGAGCTCAACTAGCCCGATAAGAAATATTATGACTAAGATAATGCGAGAATAAATTATCAATAGTCTTCAATAATGTTAAAGCGATAAAATACAATAGACAACCGGTTTAAGCTGCAATGAATATGCAATCCATTAAAAGAGTCAAGTAGAAAATAAAGTCTACTATCTTTTAGGTTTTAAAAGGTTTTCATCCTTCATTTATAGTTGAGACTCGGCTTTAATAAATATTTCACATCATCGAATCACCCTTGCACTACTACCGAGGATATTCTTTAGTATCACGACCACAATTATTCATGCACTACGGGCCAAGAATATTTGTGTATTCATTAATGGTCATGATCATGCCAACATTTGTCCATCAATGCACTACTGACCCATTGAGGATTTTTACCACATCATTTGTAACATTTACGGTCATGATTACACCGAATAGTCTACGGTCATAATCATACCAAGTCCATCTACATACACTACAGGCATGAGATGACTTTAAAAAAAAATATAAACATGAGGATGATGACAATGATATAAGAATTCAATAAAACAAGTTCAAGAATTATTTTATCGGGGAATTATTAACGTCCAAATTAGTAAAATTCAAGAATGATCGGAAGAATATTTCCATGAAAAGATCTTTGGATGAAGCGCAAATATCAAGGATATTCTACTAATTTCATGGAGTATAGAAGTCAAAGTTTTAACCATTTGGGTATAATAAAGGATGGAATAACAAAAGAAATCACCGTGCATGCGATAGACCGCATGCAGACGGAGTTATTCCAATGTAATAATAAATAACGGAACGAAGTCGGTGAAATTCACACAAGCGAGGATGTTCAACAGAATAATAAAAGATGGAACCGGATCCGGTGTAAAACACACAAATAGGATATTCCAACGAGAATAATAAAAGCGGAACCAGTAAAGGTGTAAAAAAAACACATGACGAGGATGTTCCAATGAAGAATAATAGAAGAATGTCACCAAGTATAGGGTAAACCACTTATACGAGTTATTCCAAGCGAGAATAATAAAAGCGGAACCGGTGGGTGTAAAAACACATGAGCAGGATGTTCCAATGAATAATAATAATAAAAGCGGAACCGAATAAAATAAAAAATGGAACGGTCGGTAAAACACACGAGCAGGATGTTCAACAGAATAATAGAAGAATGTCACCAAGTATAGGGTAAACCACTTATACGAGTTATTCCAATGAGAATAATAAGCAATGGAATAACAACAGTTCTCTTCATGAATAAGAAAGAATAACACCCCTTACATTTGGTAGGAGATTGAATCTTTGCTTGCGGTGTAGTAACAAAATACTCTTCTTCTTCTCTCTTATTCTCTCTATACTTTCTCTCTATAGCTTGAATGAATTAAGTGAAAATAATGAAGCCCTAGGCCTCTATTTATAGAAGATTTCTAGCTTAGCACTGCTGTGTGAAAAGGCAAGTGGCTCATTGATGGTTTGGCCTTTGTAATGTGAAAGCGACAAGTGGTTCGGCCTTTTGTAATGTGAAGCGACAAGTGGTTCGACGATACGGTAAAGGTAATTACTATTAACGAAGGTAAATACTATTGTGAAGGTAAATACTATTCATAAGGGTAATTACTATTGTGAAGGTAATTACTATTGACGAAGGTAAATACTATTCACAAGGGTAATTACTACTATTGACGAAGGTAATTACTATTGACGAAGGTAAATACTATTGACGAAGAGACTCTTAGATGATGACATATGAGCCCCCCATAAAAAATCAAACTTACCACAAATCATTTTTTTTTCATCAACACATATTTAATCTTTCAACAATTATTAATCATTTATAACTTGTCGTCTCAATTATTGATTTAATACTATAACATATTATCTGAGGATGATCTTTGTGACAATAATTGAATCAATAATATAAGAGATATGATGCACGAAATTCATAGCAATAATTGAGCATAGGTGAGTGACTTTTCACGTAAGCATCAATAATCAATCTGAGTGTACTACTTAACCACCACAGCGTATTCTTTGTACTTTTACCACCGGGTAGTTCAACGGTTTTAACGGTAACACCTCCGTAGTTATTTTTATAAAAATATTTTTGTCGTTTTCTCAATCCGACAATAATGTTGTGGGGTCCACCAATGATGATTGAGCCATTATCGAATATTCCTAACAAAAAAGAATATTCCCAGACCAAACGAATATTTTATAACAACTTGCATACTTTGCAAAATTTATAAATATTACCCACAACTATAACATTATATCAAATTTATTCCATAATATTCAAAAATAATATTTATAGAAAAATTCATCTTTATTTATAAAAGTTGGGGTCTTACAACCTCCCTTCTTATGAAATTTAAGCCCTCGAAATTAGGGTGCGATACTGGTATGTCGAAGAGGTAAGGATACCTTGATTTCATTTGATTCTAACTCCCAAGTCATTTCCTCAACATCGTGGTTCCTCCATAAAACTTTGACTTGAGGTATAACCTTGGAGCGTAGAATATGTTCCTTCTTATCAAAATTTGAGCAGGAACCTCTTCATACGTCAAATCTTCCGCTATTTAAATGGGTTCTAACTCAATAATATGGTTCGGGTCTTTCACATATTTCGTAACATAGATATGTGAAAAGCGTTATGAACACGAGACATATTTGGCAGAAAAGCGAGTCTATAGGCCACAGTTCCTACTCGATCGAGGATTAAAATGGACCGATGAATCGAGGATTAAGTTTTCTCTCCTTCCAAATCTTGTAACTCCTTTCCATGGAGCGACTCTTAACAACACATGATCTCTATATCGAATTCCACGTCCTTTCGATGAAGATCAAAGATAACTCTTTTGTCGATTTTTGTGAGGTTTTTATCGTTGTCGGATCGTTTGAATCTTTTTCCGTAGTCATACGTACCAACTCCGGTCCCAACAACGTTGCTTCACCCACCTCATCCCAAAGATATTGGAGAAGCGACACTTTCTTCCATACTGACGCTTGAATGGAGCCATGCAATACTTGCTTGATAGCTGTTGTTGTTGTAGGAAAACTCCACCAATGGTAAGAACTTGTCCCAACTCCCTTGAAATCAAGGACACGAGTCTTAATAGATCTTCAAGAGTTTGAATAGTCCTCTCCAGGATTGTCCCGTCGAGTGCGAGGATGATATGCCGAGCTAAATCGTGAAGTCTGTGCCCATAGCTTTTTGCAAACTAACCCAAAATCGTGAAGTGAATCTTGGGTCTCGATCGAAACTATGGATCTAGGCATACCATGCGATCTTACAATCTCGTTTATATACATCTGAGCAAGGCGTTCAAGTGTATAAGTTTCTCGTGTCGGTAAGAAATGAGCGGACTTGGTCAACCTATCAACAATGACCCAAATCGCATCAATGCCTTGAGAAACCTTAGGAAGACCCAGATGTGAAATCCATGGTAATGTGCTCCCACTTCCATTCGGAATTTCAAGTGGTTGCAATGGACCTTTTGGTACTTGATGCTCCGCTTTAACTCGTTGACAAGTTAGACACCTTG
The DNA here is from genome assembly GCA_020205615.1 of Panax quinquefolius. Lineage (NCBI taxonomy): Eukaryota > Viridiplantae > Streptophyta > Magnoliopsida > Apiales > Araliaceae > Panax > Panax quinquefolius. The sequence goes on along the minus strand of CM035169.1, from coordinate 70,183,853 downwards.
AGATAAGCGGTAGCTATCTCTCTCTTCATATTGCTCCACCAAAATGTATGGCGAATATCATGATACATTTGGTACTCCGAGATGGATTGCAAATGGTGTGTTGTGTGCCTCCATCATGATATTATACTTTAAATCGAAGGGTCGTTAGGAACACAAAGTGCGGAGTTGACTCAAGTATTCCTTCTTCATCGATTCTTGCTTGGCGATAGCACCTTCTTGCACTTTCTTCCTCATCGCGCATCGACCTCAGTGCGTAGCTTGGCGACTTTAACTTTATCAATTAAAGTCGGTTCTACTCGTATATACTCGCTATCATCACATGCGTCCACGAGTCTTTAATTCTATCTCCATCCTTTGCAAGTCACACAAAATGGGCCGCTGCGTTGACAATATCGCTTTTCGTACTTGCATATGATTTTCTACTCAATGCGTCACTACCACGTTTCGCTTTTCGAGGATGGTATTGGATGGTATGATCATAATCTTTCAGCATTCAAGCCAACGTCGTTGTCGCATGTTGAGTTCCTTTTGAGTGAAGAAATATTTGAGGCTTTTATGATCAGTAAAGATCTCCACTTTCTCCCCATATAAAGTAATGCCTCCAAATTTTAAGTCTGCAAAGACAACATTTGCTAACTCTAGATCATGAGTAGGATAATTCCTCTCATATTCTTTGAGTTGTCGCGAGGCATAGGCTATTACTTTTCCATGTTGCATGAGAACACATCCCAACCCTTTGCCGAAGCATCATTTGTAGATGACAAATCCTCTCGAGGCGGATGGTATTGTCGAGCAGTCTTTGAAATAAGTCTCCTCTTGAGTTCTTGAAAACTCTTCTCACATTCTTCGCTCCAATAGAACTTTGTATCTTTCAAAGTCAATTTGAGTCGATGGAATAGCGATTCGAGAAAATCCTTCCACGAATCTCCGATAATAACCATTAAAGCGAGAAAGCTACGTGCCGGTCCATCGATTTAGGTTGTTCCCGACTTTGAATAGCTTGATCTTTCTTTGGGTCAGCAGATATTCCATGACTTGATACCACGTGCCCAAGGAATGCTACTTCTTCAAGCCGAACTCGCATTTCTTCAACTTGGCATAAAGCTTATATTCACGAAGCTTTTGGAGTGTCGACCTCAAGTGTTGCTCATGATCTTCACGGCTTTTGGAATAAATAAGGATGTCATCAATAAAGCGACCACAAAGTGATCTAAATATTCCTTGAATACTCGGTTCATCATATCCATGAAGGCGGCGGGAGCATTAGTCAATCCAAAGGACATGACTAGGAATTCATAATGCCCGTCCGTCTGGGAGTTACGAAAAGCCGTCTTTGGAATGTCGGTGGTTCTAATCTTCAATTGGTGATATCGGAACGAAGATCGATCTTTGAAAAGAATTTGGCTCCTTGCTGTTGGTCAAACAGGTCATCAATACGTGGCAATGGATACCTATTTTGATGGTGACGTGATTCAACTCCCGATAATCAATACAAAGTCGCATACTCCCATCTTTCTTCTTCACGAATAGAGCAGAGCACCCCAAGGAGAAGTACTAGGACGAATAAAGCCGATGTCTAACAATTCCTGCGGTTGGGTCTTTAACTCACGAAGTTCAATAGGAGCCATTCGATATGGGGCTTTGGAAATAGGTTTTGTCACCGGGTTCAAGGTCGATACAAAATTCAATTTCACGCTCTGGGGTAGGCAGGGAAGTTCTTGGGGAATCGTCGGAAATTTATTAACAATAGGAATATCGTTTAAAAGCGGCGTATTTTATTTAAATCGTGACATGAGCTAAGAAAGCTTGACATCCGTTTTTCAATAAGCGAATAGCTTTATGGCTTGAGATGACCGTGAGTGATTGATTTTAATGGTTTGGTCGTTTGAATTAGCATAATAGGTTGGTTAGGAATATGAAAGCTAACAACCTTACGAAAACAATCAATTTTTGCATGATAAGTAGTTAACCAATCAATCCCTAGAATCACGTCAAATGCAAGTATTTTTAATGAAATAAGATCGACGGGTAATGTGAGGGTACCGATTTGAACCAAACAAGACTTATAAGCGAAGTGGATGTAATGAAGGTTTCTCCCAATGAGTTTCCACAGATAAGTCAAAGTCTAATTTCTCCGAGTCAAATTTAATCGATGGCGCAAGTAGGAGAAATAAAAGAATGGGTAGAACCGGTATCAAATAAAGTATAGACTTCATTAGAGTTTATGATAAGCTTACCCGTGATGACCTCATTCAGATTCCTTGCTCTTTGGGAGGTCACAACAAATGCTCTCCCTTACCTTTCTGGGTTTGAATTTTACGGGATGGCCTTTGGTGCCTCCATCCTATTTGAATTTGTCTTGATGGCGACAAAATCGAGCTAAGTGACCTTCTCTTCCACAATTATAACATGCTTTGGACGGCATGGCCTTGCAGTTTGGGTGATGTGTCCCTCTCCTCGCATTTGAAGCATATGATAGGTGGTCTTTCTCCTTCCTTAACAATGGGTCTTTGGTCTTTGACGTCTTTCCATCATTGTTGAATCTCCTTTTCTTGAAATGTCCATTCTTATTGTTTTGTACGATTACCACCAAGTGGTTACCATATCGGCCCATTGATTCCCCTCCACGCTTGTTGTCACCGCTTCGATGACTATTCTCATTTGGTATTATAATTTTTTTTTGCTCTCTTTTAGTTACGTTGACTCATTATCGCGCTCCACTAATCGAGCCCTATTTACAACATCGAATACAAACACGGTTTATGAGAAATAAGATGTTGGCGTATCTCGACTTCAAACCTCTTAAAAACATTCGCGCCATTCTCTCTTCATTATCCACCAAGTGGGGACTTAAACCGTGATAACTCCGCAAATTTTGCCTCGTATTGCGACACGGTCATATTATTTTGTTCCAACTTGATAAACTCCACCTCCTTCATGTATGGCGAATACTTTCGGGAAAGTATTTGTCGTTGAACGACTCTGGAACTTCTCCCAAGATATCTTGAGACAATTTGGTTGAGTACGTTTACCGATTCCCACCGAGAATCCGCCTCTCCGCTAGCAACATAAAGCGGCAAGAAAGGAACCTTTTGCTCCTCGGAGCATCCCAAGACATCAAATATCTTGGTAATCTGCTTTATCCATGCTTCCGCTAGAAGTGGTTTTGCTCTCCCTTAAACTCCGGTGGTCCCGGCTCCTTAAATTGTTTAGCGGTGACCGCTCGAGAGTTTTCCGTGTTTCCACCTACGTTTTGGACAGAGTCGCTCTACTTTCTTTGTTGCATAAATTGCATAAAGCCTCCGAACATTTGATCATTCATCATTTGGTCGGTGTTGTTGTTTGCATGAGGATTGTGCGCCTTCACGATGCACATTATCACGATTATTGATATGTGGTGAATCAACAATCGCTGCGCTCCATTGCTATTCTCAACATTCTCGGATGTCATTTTTGAGATCTTGCCACAAAACAAAAGGTTAATTGACATGTAACAAATTATCCCTATCTTCGACCAACCAATAAAATATCACATAAACTTAGGTAGGTCATACTAGCGAAAGGTATTCCCTCTCTCTCCCTCCTAGTACTATTCTCACATCTTAGCCAGGATCATATCCCTAAGCTCGATACCAACTGTAGCGCCCCAAAATTAGGTATACATCACCCATCTTGGGTCGACACTTACATGGTATGAAATTTAAAAACAACTTATTAACATAAGCGTCGTGTACAATACGACATAAAGCGTGAGTTTAAATACAAATATCGTTTACTAGATATTATACAAACTCAAATAAAAAGTCCTCATTACGATTATTATCACACTATTTTACGAATAGTGAGGACTACTAATCTTATCTTGAGGACCATCACTCGTTTCCCAGACTCGTCCCGGCTATATTATCATTTTCTGAAGAAAACGAGTGAAAGAAAGGGTGAGCTCAACTAGCCCAAGAAGAAATATTATGACTAAGATAATGCGAGAATAAATTATCAATAGTCTTCAATAATGTTAAAGCGATAAAATACAATAGACAACCGGTTAAGCTGCGGTGAATATGCAATCCATTAAAAGAGTCAAGTAGAAAATAAAGTCTACTATCTTTTAGGTTTTAAAAGGTTTTCATCATTTGTTTATAGGCGAGACTCGACTTTAATAAATATTTCACATCATCGAATCACCCACGCTTTACTGCCGAGGATATTCTTTAGTATCACGACCACAATTATTCATACACTACGGGCCAAGAATATTTGTGTATTCATTAATGGTCATGATCATGCCAACAAGCTGTCCATCAATGCACTACTACCATCGAGGATTTTTACCACATCATTTGTAACATTACGGTCATGATTACAAGAATAGTCTCGGTCATAATCATACCAAGTCCATCTATGCACTACTGAGTGCCACGAGATGACTTAAAAAAAAAATATAAACATGAGGATGATGACAATGATATAAGAATTCAATAAAACAAGTTCAAGAATTATTTTATCCAGGAATTATTAATTATCCAAATTAGTAAAATTCAAGAATGATCGGAAGAATATTTCCATGAAAATATCTTTGGATGAAACGCAAATATCAAGGATATTCTACTAATTTCATGGAGTATAGAAGTCAAAGTTTTTAATTTGGGTATAATAAAGGATGGAATAACAAAAGAAATCACCATGCATGCGATAGACCGCTTGCAGACAGAGTTATTCAGCGAGAATAATAAATAACGGAACGGTCGGTGAAATTCACGCGCAAAGCAGGATGTTCCAACAGAATAATAAAGATGGAACCGGATCCGGTGTAAAACACGAGATAGGATATTCCAGCGAGAATAATAAAAGCGGAACCGGTAGGTGTAAAACACATGAGCAGGATGTTCCAAGCGAGAATAATAGAAGAATGTCACCAAGTATAGGGTAAACCACTTATACGAGTTATTCCAACGAGAATAATAAAAAGGCGGAACCAGTCCGGTGTAAAACAACACTGAACGCAGGATGTTCAGCAGAATAATAATAAAAGAGCGGAACCGGTCAGGTGTAAAACACTGTGATGAGGATGTTCCAATGAGAATAATAGAAGAATGTCACCAAGTATAGGGTAAACCACTTATCTGAGTTATTCCAGCGAATAATAAGCGATGGAATAACAATGAGTTCTCTTCTTCGTGAATAAGAAAGAATAACACCCCTTACATTTGGTAGGAGATTGAATATGCTGCGGTGTAGTAACAAAATACTCTTCTTCTTTCTCTCTTATTCTCTCTATACTTTCTCTCTCTATAGCTTGAATGAATTCGTGAAAATAATGAAGCCCTAGGCCTCTATTTATAGAAGATTTCTAGCTTAGCACTTAGTGTGAAAAATGAGTGGCTTGATTGAATTGGTTTGGCCTTTGTAATGTGAAGCGACAAGTGGTTCGGCTTTGTAATGTGAAGCGACAAGTGGTTGACGTCGGTAAAGGTAATTACTATTAACGTAAGGTAAATAATACTATTGTGAAGGTAAATACTATTCATAAGGGTAATTACTATTGACGAAGGTAATTACTATTGACGAAGGTAAATACTATTCACAAGGGTAATTACTATTATTGAAGGTAATTACTATATAACGAAGGTAAATACTATTCACAAGGGTAATTACTATTGACGAAGGTAATTACTATTGTGAAGGTAAATACTATTGATGAAGAGACTCTTAGATGATGACATATGAGCCCCCATAAAAAAAATCAAACTTACCACAAATCATTTTTTTTCATCAACACATATTTAATCTTTCAACAATTATTAATCATTTATAACTTGTCGTCTCAATTATTGATTTAATACTATAACATATTATACGATGATGATCTTGTGACAATAATTGAATCAATAATATAAGAGATATGATCGAGCAATTCTTGTAGCAATAATTGAGCATATTGAGTGACTTTTCACGTAAGCATCAATAATCAATCTGAGTGTCTACTATACGACCACAGCGTATTCTTTGTACTTTTACCACCGGGTAGTTCAACAGTTTTAAGCAGTAACACCTCCGTAGTTATTTTTATAAAAATATTTTTGTCGTTTTCTCAATCAAATGATAATAATGTTGTGGGGTCCACCAATGATTGAGCCATTATGCGAATATTCCCTAACAAAAGAATATTCCCGACCAAACGAATATTTTATAACAACTTGCATACTTTGCAAAATTTATAAATATTACCCACAACTATAACATTATATCAAATTTATTCCATAATATTCAAAAATAATATTTATAGAAAAATTCATCTTTATTTATAAAATTTGGGGTCTTACTGGATAATTTGTGGTCGTGATACTTAATGAATACACAATTATCTTTGTCAGTAGTGCATGGATAATTTGTGTGTCGTGATACTAATGAATACACGATTATCTTTTGCCATAGTGCATGGATAATTTGTGGTCGTGATACTTAATGAATACACGATTATCTTTTCTTGTAGTGCATGGATAATTTGGTGGTCGTGATCTTAATGAATACACAATTATCTTTGGTAGTAGTGCATGGATAATTTGTGGTCGTGATACTTAATGAATACACAATTATCTTTGGCCGTTGTGCATGGATAATTTGTGGTCGTGATACTAATGAATACACGATTATCTTTGGTAGTAGTGCATGGATAATTCGTGGTCGTGATACTAATGAATATCCTTGGCACAGTAGTGCGGGGATGATTCGATGATATGGATTAATTATTGGTGAGTCTCAAAGAATGAAATATTAATTCATGGATGTGGTAATGATCATCTTTGGTAGTAGTGCATTGATAGACTTGGTATGATTATGACCACGGATTATTCGGTATAATCATGAGCGTAATTGAAAACACGAATATCCTTAGCCCGATAGTGCATGGATAATTCATGGTTGTGATACTATTAAGTCGAGTCTCAAAGATTATTGGTTTTCTGATTGTATATCTTTAGCTTTGTAGTGCAAAGATGAATAGTTAATGAATAGCTTTGGCGATTTGAAGATGAATTTAATATTTTCAAGGTATCCTCATCTCTTTATTATCATACAGTGCGTACCCTTATTTCGAGGGCGAAATTCCATAAGGAGGGGAGATTGTGAGACCCCAGATTTTATTAATAAAGATTTAAATTTTGTCAAAATAATTTTTTAATATTATGGTGTGAATTTGAGATAATATTATAGTTGTGGGTAGTATTTATAAATTTTGCAAAGTATGCAAGTGGTTATATTATATTCGATTGGTCGGGGAATATTCGGTTTAGCAGGGAATATTCGTACAACGGCTCAATCATTGGTGGACCCCACAACAGAATTATTGTCGGATTGAGAAAACGACAAAAATATTTTATTGAAATAACGGCGGAAGTTTTACCGTTGATACTGTTGAACTACTTGGTAGTAAAAGTACAGTAATACGTGTGGTTGCATAGTAGCACACGGTATTGATTATTGATGCTTATGTGAGAAGTCACTCAGTTTGATTCTATTATTTTCGATTAATAATATGAATTATTATAGCGATAATGACGTTTTGTTTTATTCGTATTATTAACGTAATAAAACAGAAACATCTTTTTATATAAAATAGAATACTTTATTAAAGTTATTCTATAAATAGAATATATTATATTTTATTATGCATAGTGTTGCATAGTGTTTTGCATAGTGTTTGCATAGTAAAATGTTTTTATATAAATAGAATATATTATATTTTATTTAAAAGATTTTCTTTAAATATGGACCGTCAGATTAAAGTAAATCAATCTGGACCGTTCATGGATTAGTTACTATGCATTCCATTTTCCTATAAATAGAAGCTCATTCCTTCATTATTTTCTTACGAATTCATTGAAACTCTAGAGAGAGAAATTATAGAGAGAAGCTATAGAGAGAAAGTTATAGAAAGAAGAAGAGTATTTTGCTACTTCACTACTTCTATATTCAGTTCTTTTACGGTAAGGGGTGTTATTCTTTCTTCTTGAAGAGAACTTCTGTTATTCCATTCATTATCATTCTATTGGAATAACCTGTAAAAGTGGCATACCCTATACATAACCTGTATACGCGGCATACCCTATACTTGGTGAAATCCTTATGTTATTCCATTGCTTATTATTCTGTTGGAATAACCTGTATATGCGGTTTACCCTATACTTGGTGACATTCTTCTATTATTTCATTGGAACATCACATGCATGTGTTTTACAGGACACGGTTCCGCTTTTTTATTATTACATTGGAACATCACGCTCGTGTGTTTTACACGGACTGGTTAAAATCTTTATCATTCTCATTGGAATATCCTATCGTGTGTTTTACACCGGATCCGGGTTCCATCTTTATTATTACATTGGAACATCACGCTTCGGTGTGAATTTCACGACTGGTTCCGTTATTATTATTATACATTGGAATAACTTTACATATCTGCAATCCGCATGCATGGTGATTTCTTTTGTTATTCCATTCTTTATTATACCCAGTTGGTTAAAACTTTGACTTCTATACTCCATGAAATTAGTAGAATATCCTTGATATTTGCGTTTCATCGATATCTTTCATGGAAATATTCTTCCGATCATTATTGAATTTTACTCTCACGAAAAGCAAGATCATGTTGACAATTTGGACGTTAATAATTCATGGATTAAATAATTCTTGAACTTGTTTTATTGAATTATTATGTCATTGTCATCATCCTCATGTTATATTATGTTATCTTTTGGCTTACGTGCATAGATGAACTTAGTATGATTATGACCGAGGATCATTCGGTATAATCATGACTTGATATAAATGATGTGACAAAAGTCCTCGATTGGCACTGTAATGCGTTGATGGATAGTTTTTGGTATGATTATGACTGGGGTGATTCGGTATAGTCATGACCATTGATAATTTGATGAAAATCCTTGACCGTGGTACGGGGATGATTAGATGTGGTGGTTTATTATTGTCGAGTCTCAAATGATAAAAATTGATGAAAACCTTTTAAAACCTAAAAGATAGTAGACTTTATTCTCTACTTGACTCTTTTAATGGATTGCTTATTCATCGCAGATTAAACTGGGTTGTCTATTGTATTTTATCGGTTTAACATCTTGTTGAAGGCTAATGATAATTTATTACTCGCATTATCATAGTCATAATATTTCTTCTTGGGCTAGTTGAGCTCACCCTTTCTTTCACTTTATTCTCTTGTGAAATGAGAACATAAATGGGACGTAGTCGGGAACGAAGTAATGGTCCGAGAGGATAGCATTAGTAGTCCTCACTATTTCGTGAAATAGTGTGATAATAGTTGTAATGAGGACTCCTTTTGAGTTTGTATAATATCTAGTAGACAATATTTGTATTCAAACTCACGCTTTTTGTAAATATTATACACCTACGATTATATTAGTAAGTTGTATTTGAATTTATGTACCATGTAAGTGGCGACCCAAGATGGGTGACGTATACCTAATTTTGGGGGCGTCACATTTACTTTTAGGTTATTCGGTTTAACCAAATAATCGAATAACACTCAGTTCTTTTTTTAAAACCATTTCCGTGCATAGAAATAGTAACATAGAGAGAGAATACATTATAAATGGAACCCACTTGCCACCTCTCAGGCCTGTGACGACATAAATCCACCCAAAACAAAAAATCCTTCCCTTTTATCTCTCTAAAATCCAAAACAGCTCTCTTTTTCTCTCTTTTGCTCTGTTGATTCTCGCTTACTCAGTTGCTATTACTGGAAAGTCTCTAGCCCAGATCCGGTTTGAATCACTGTAGTCTGTACTACTCTGGGTACCTTAAAAGCGGCGAAGGCTCTGCCGAGAGAGACCTAGAAGCCGGCACGGCGACCACTCTGGCGACCTCAAACCAGATCCGGTTTGAATCGATATAGTCTGTACTACTCGAGGTTGAATAAAATGGTGAGCTCCGTGAGCCAGGGCGACTCGAGAAGGATGGAGGAGGGTGCGTTGGAGATCGAGGCGGTGGTGGGGAGTGGGTATGCGCATGCCCAATCGGCGATGGGGTTTTTGTATAATATTGGAATGTTCCTGATCTCCACGTTTGTTTTAATTTTGGTTATTAACCGAATAACCGAATTATTAATTCGGCTATTCAGTTATTCGATTATCATGTATTTTGGTTAGTTGTTCGGATATTCAAAACAGGGCAACTTCAGTTTTTGGTTATAACCGAAATGTTTATTCGGTTCGGATAATAACCGAATGCTCACCCCTACCTACACATACCATATGTATTGACAATACTCATTAGTTACACTAATATTAGCTTCACGAGTTTCTTTCCCACTTTTAGTATAGTTCATTAACTAAGTTTAAGTTTAAACAACATCATATCTTTTCATGAGCATCATATTTTAGCTTTATTACAACTACTTAAATGATCATGTCATTGCACCATATACACATTAACATCTTGATACAACATCATATTACATGTCCAACATGTTTTCATTCTCTTTATATTAGGTTATACTGATACACAAAAGACTGCATTTGCATTCGTACATCCCGACGCCCTCTGATGGCCTCCAAATGCACAATAGTCCTAAAGATAGCCATTTTAACCCCTAATAACGACATCAAATTGAAAAATATAGAGATTAAAAGTTATAGGTCTACTCGTCCTCGTTCCGGGTCATCTTGAATCGCATCAATCGGAGTTTGTATGAAAACGTTATGCTCATTTTAGTAAAACATGTCCGGTCAGTTTTTTTTTTCAAAATTTAGCAAGACAGACTACCCTCTGCCGGGGTGGGGATTTTTGCTCTAGGATAGCCCATCGGGGCAGGGATCCCTTCTGCGATTTCACGAATTATCATCTCGAACACTACAGAAAGCCAAATTAGGCCTACAAACTCCTTTCTAACAACCATACCAACCTACCCAAGGTGTAATATATTTACAGAAACATAAACTATTGTTTCTAACACGTTTCTAACCATATAGACAACATAAACATCAAGATTACAACCTTTAATTTCACTATTTCTCTTATTTCCTCTACTTTTGACATTCATAGCGAAATTCTTCACTGTGAATTCATTTTACAACCAAAATAGTTAGTTTCAATTACTTTGCTTTCGTTTCTTCATATATTTTCACAATCAGTAAATAATTTACACTTATACTATGAATTAAGTACCAATTTAATTCTAATTTAAGCCATATTCAACATATGTCAATGTAAACTTACTGTAATATGATTTCTTCCATAATAAAATATATTACATGAATCAAATTACTCTAAATCATCTATAAACCACATGAAAACAATTTATATCAATAATTATCATACAAAATCACATAATAAACAATTAATCCTTCACACCAATTTTACAAAGAACTTTTGAATAGAATAAAACTAAAACTTTGAAAATTAGAAAGGTACGGTTATACCTTTGCTAGAGATGATTACAACAATTTCTTCTTCTAAATTCTCAATTCACAGAGAATTTTCTCTTCTCCCTTCTCTATTTTCTTTCTTTCTTTTCTCTTCTTTTTCTTCTTCTTTGTTCTTTCTCCCTTCTCTAACTTACGTACTTAGAAACATATAACGTATAATATAATAGATATTAATTATATAATATAAATATATATGTAACTGATATCAGTTGCATCTTTTTAAAAAATCAAAATCCATAAGGCTTGTTTGGCTAAAACTTAATAACTTAAAATCCTTATGCCTTGTTTGGTAAAACCAATTTAAATTAAAGACTTAACATTCATTAAGCCTTGTTTGGCAAAACTGAATTAAACTCCTTTAATTTATTTTAATAACTCATTTAGAGTATAGTTTATTTTCACACTTTATTTAATTAAATTTTAATATTCAATTTAATTAATTCTAATAACAATTTATTAAATAAATTTATCACATAAATCAATAAAACAAAATTATAATTTTCCTTATAATTATAATTTTATTTAATAAATTAACACATCATTTTAATTACAAAACCAAATTAGAATAATATTATAATAATTCATTTAATCCCTATCAACTCTCTAATTTAATTGTCAAATATTTATTCAACAAAAAACACATCAATTAAAATATTTATATAATTCAATAAATATTTAGAATTACAATTTAAAATTCTGGATTGTTACATCCTTCCCTCCTTACAAGGATTCTGTCCCCAGAATCACAACTCAAACAAATCATTCGTCACATTATTTCCTTCTTACAAGGATTCTGTCCCTAGAATCGAAGACACAATTAAACAAATAATTTAGGATAATCTTTCATCATTTTATATTTGAGTTCCCACGTAGTTTCTTCAGCATTTTGGTTCCTCAATATCACCTTCACGGAAGGTATTACTTTGTTCCTGAACACTTGTTCTTTCCTGTCAACTATCTGGATAGGAATTTCCTCATAAGACAAGTCCGTATCGAACTTTAATGGTTTGTACTCGATCACATGCTTGTAATCGGGTTTATACGGTCGTAACACCAAAACATGAAAAACATTGTGAACGTGTTCCAACTCTGGAGGTAGAGCTTTCTCATAAGCCACTTCCCCTACTCTTCGTAGCACCTCGAAGGGTCCAATAAACCTTGGGCTTAGCTTTCCCTTTTTACCAAAACGGATTTTCCCCTTCCAAGGAGAAACTTTTAAGAACACGAAATTTCCAACATCGAACTCACGATCTTTTATGTGTTGATCAACATAATTCTTCTGCCTATCTTGAGCAGCTACCAATTTTGTCTTGATGAGTTTGACAACCTCAACAGTTTGATGTACCAGTTCTGGTCCTAATAGTTGACGTTCACCGACTTCATTCCAACACAGTGGAGTTCTGCACTTTCTGCCGTACAATGCTTCGTAAGGTGGCATGCCGATGCTTACATGGTAACTGTTGTTGTAGGTGAATTTTGCCAATGGTAAATGTTCATCCCAGTTCCCTTTGAAATCCATGATGCATGCTCTGAGTATATCTTCCAACGTCTGCATTGTTCGTTCGCTTAAGCCGTCTGTTTGCGGATGGTATGTTGTACTCATTCTCAATTGTGTTCCCATGCATTCTTGTAGTCTCTTCCAGAAGTTTGACGTGAATCGCGGATCTCTATCTGACACAATTGACACTAGAACTCCATGTCTCGAAATGATCTCTTTAACGTATAACTTTGCCAACTGATCAAGATTGAATCTAATCTTTATTGGCAAAAAGTCTGCTAATTTCGTCAGCATGCCCACTAACACCCAAATCGCATCGTATCCTCTCTGAGTAGTTGGAAGACCTACCCTAAAATCTATTGTGATATGTTCCCACTTCCATTCTGTTATTTCCAATGGTTGTAGTAATCCGCTTGGTCTCTGATGCTCGGCTTTGACTCTTTGACATTTCAAACATTTCGCAACACATTCTGCAACATCTCTTTTCATGTTTGGCCACCAAAAATATCGCCACAAATCTTGATACATTTTCGTACTTCCCGGATGAATCGAGTATCTTGAGTTATGAGCTTCGGTCAATATTTCTTCTTTAATATCTGGTACTAATGGAACCCATATTCTCCCCTCGAATCTTAGTAGTCCTTCGGTATCGATCTTGTACTTCATCTCACTACCCTCGACCATACTTTCCTTTATTTTTCTGCATTCTTCATCTTGTAGTTGAGCAATCTTTACCTTGTCCACCAAAGTTGGACTAGCTTCTATCCAGAATAGTCGTTCATCAGATTCTTTTGGAAATTTTATTTCCAACTCTAGCTTTGTCATTGCTCAAATCAGCTCCTCTTGGGTGGTTAACAGCATCAACTTTTCCCGACCTTCCCTGCTCAAAGCATCTGCAACCACATTTGTTTTGCCTGGGTGATAAAAGATCTCACAATCGTAATCTTTTATTAACTCCATCCATCTTCTTTGATGCATGTTTAGGTCCTTCTGTGTGAAAATATACTTCAGACTCTTATGGTCTATATATATCTCATATTTCTCTACATAGAGATAGTGTATCCATATCTTCAGAGCAAATACCACCGCAACCAACTCTAAATCATGAGTCGGATACCTTTTCTCGTAGTCTTTCAATGGCCTTGATGCATATGCAATGACTTTGTTGTTCTGCATAAGGACACAACCTAATCCTTTATGTGAGACATCAATATACACCACAAAGTTTCCTGTATTATTTGGTAATGACAATACAGGTGCCACACTTAATTTCTTTTTCAAGTCTTGAAAGCTCTCTTCACACTTCTCCGTCCAAACAAATTTTACAGCTTTCCTTGTTAAATTTGTTAACGGGGTGGCAATCTTGGAAAAGTCTTGAATAAACCGTCTATAATAGTCGGCCAGTCCCAAGAACTCCTCACCTTCGTTGGTGTCCTTGGTTGTTCCCAATTGATTACGGCTTCGACTTTTGATGGATCCACTAAATTACCGTCTTTGTCAATCACATGTCAGAGAAATTGTACACGTTCTAGCCAAAATTCACATTTAGAAAATTTTGTGTACACCTTTTCCTTTCTTAGCCCCTCCAACGTCAAACGTAAATGTTCCACGTGTTCTTCTTGAGATTTGTAGTACACCAAGATATCATTGATGAATACCACCACAAACTTATGTAAAAATAGTTTAAACACCATGTTCATAAAATCCATGAATACAGCAGGGGCGTTGGTCAAACCAAAAGACATCACCAGAAACTCGTAATGTCCATACCGAGTTTTGAATGTCGTTTTAGGTACATCCTCATTCCTTACCTTTAATTGATGATACCCACTTCTCAAATCTATCTTCGAGAAGTACTTAGCTCCCTTCAACTGATCAAATAAGTCATCTATTCTAGGCAATGGATATTTATTCTGAATAGTGACTTTGTTTAATTCCTTATAATCAATGCAAAGACGCATTGACCCATCCTTCTTCTTCACTAATAACACCGGTGCTCCCCACGGTGATACACTCGGCTGAATGTATTTCTTGTCTAACAGCTCTTGTAATTGTACCATCAGTTCCTTCATCTCTACCGGAGCCATCCTGTACGGGGCTTTCGATATCAAGGCAATTCCTGGCGCCAAATCGATAACAAACTCAATCTCTTTGTCAGGCGAAAGTCCTGGCAAATCCTCCAAAAACACATCTACAAATTCCCTAACCACTGGTATTTCTTCCAGTTTCACCCCCTTCCTCTGAGTATCGACTATGTAAGCTAAATATCCCACACAGCCTTGACTCAACAACTTCTTGGCCTGCATAATAGTCAGACATCTCGCATGTCTAGGCGATCTGCTACCATAGAAAACTACCTTTGACAGAGTTATAAGGTTTACACATTTCTTTTGGCAATCAATTATCGCTCCGTAATTGAACAGCCAATCCATTCCCAATATAACATCAAACTCTCCAAGTTTAATCATGATTAAATCTACTATCATGACATTCCCCTTAATATTCACCCCTACAATTCTTGTATAAGAACTTAACAGGAATCACCTGCCTATTCGCAATTTCTATGTTTAAAGGGAAATTCAATTCTTCGCTAGGCAATCCTAACCTCTTAGCAAATTCGTCAGATATAAACGAGAAAGTATCACCCGAATCAAATAATACATAAGCATATATACCATTGATTGGGATAATACCTGACACAACATCTTTTGATTGTACCGCATCATGCACAGTCATGTTGAAGGTTCTGACCATAGGTCTGTTTGATGACGTTGGTCCAGCAATGGTCAATGTACCTCCACTGCTACCTCCCTTGCTTCCCGTTGTCTCTCCAACTTTCATCTTAGGGCACTCGCGAGCAAAATGATCCTTTGACCCGCATGTGTAGCAAACATTCTTCTTTGGCTGATGACAATTTGGGACAATGTGACCCTCGTGGCCACAGTTGAAGCATACTCGCTTACCCCTTAAGCACATGCCAGTGTGATTCTTTTCGCATGTAACATATGCTTCAAACTTCTTTTTCTGTTGGCTACCTTGGTGGCTTCCAGCACCAACACTAGCATTTCACTTCCTCTTCAAGTTACTACTACCATTTCCACCACTACTATCACCATTTTTACCTCCACCCTCATTCTTCTTCTTTCTTTGTTCTTGATTGTACTTTGTCACAGCCTTGCCTCCACCCTCAGCGAGAATTGCCTTCTCAAACACCACTGCAAACGTCTTCAACTGGAACAGGGAGACTCTGCTATACAACCAGGGCTTCAGTCCCTGTCCAAACCTCGTCGCCTTGGACTCATCAGTGTTGACTTGATATGGCAAAAACCTCGCCAACTCGTTAAATTTTGCAGCATACTCTGATACCGTCATTGATCCCTGCTTTAGTTCTAGAAACTACACTTCCATCTGATTCTTCGAATTCTCGGGGAAATAAGTCTCAAAAAATATCTCCTTAAACCTATCCTAAGTTATTACCCCTTGACCTCCTCGAGTTTTATTGGCTTGCCACCAATAACAGGCCTCTACTTTCAACATAAATGTTGCAAAAGCATTCTTCTGGTTCTCACCAACCCTAGCAACATCAAATACCTTCTCTATTTCCATGATCCAGGTCTGTGCGTCAACCAGATTCATGGTTCCACGGAATTCTGGTGGTCCAACCGCCTTGAACTCCTTAAAATTGCAGCTTGATTATGCGGTTGATTCTGCAGTGCTCCTATCAGAAGTGTCACCAACTGCTGAACTGGGTTAGCTTCAGCATTGTTATTGTTGGTAGATATCTCAGGGATTTGTTATCGTGGTTGACGTCTTCTTGGATGCATTTTCTAATTAAAATACACTTATTAGATTATTACTCAATTTCTTTTAAGTATTTTCTACTTAACTTGCACATCATAAAAGATCATCACATAACCCAAAAAATCATGAGTAAAAATTAACATTTTATTCATTTATCATCTTTAGAAAACATAAGAATAATAGCATTGCTGCTATTTACATTACTTTCCTGAACTACTAAAGTTTCAGGATAACATCATCATTATATCCCATTGGTTACATAACACTTGGGATTTACATCTTGTTTATCATATCATTAATCACATGTCAAGTACATCCCCTATGATGACCTACTAAAATGTTGTGTAGCCTTACGACGCTCCTCTTCCATAATACGGAACATTGTTCGGTGATCTAACATGTACGATGGCAGCGTCTCAAACTGAATTGGATAACACATGACCCGATCTTGAGCTCGATTGATCACGGTGTTGAATACGCCATTCATCTCCTCCATCTTGATCTTCTTTACTTGTACATCTCTCTCTGCTACCCGGCTCGTTTAGAAGCTTCCTCGTACGCGTCTTCGACTCTTGCCCTTTTAGTAGACTCTTCTTTCAACTTGTTCTTCAATTCCACGATCTCCTCTGTCATTTGCTCGTTCTCTCCTTCAGTGTGAATCAGCTTCCATTCGGCATTACTCAGTTGTCCATCTAAATCATGGATCTCGTCGTCCTTCTTTGCCATTGAGGTCTGCTATTCAGCTACTATCTCTTCCAACTCCTCGACTCTATCCTGAAGTTCCACATTGTGGTCGTATACTTCGTCGTATATATGGGCTGCAATCGAGTTTGGTGGAAAATCTTCTTCCTCGTCATCCTCATCCCCATCCGACTGTAACATCTCAACGGGGTCCTCCTCATCCGTCTCTACCTCATCATCCTCATCAGGTAAACCCTCCTGCTCAACCACTGTAACCAACAGAGATGATTCCTGTGGCAGTAGTTGTTCCCAAACCACTTGAATATCTCGAGGCTCCTCCTCTCTAGGCATCTGGTGTCCTTCCTCCCTAGCCTGACTGGATTCTCCTACATTAGCCATCTTGACAACAAAATGTCAAATTTTAAATACTAATCATTACTACTCGACATTCACGAGCACATAGGTTGTAATCATATATGCACATAAGGGTTTTATTACTTCTTCCTTAAAACTCGATAAGAGTTTATCACCACTATCTTTTCAAAGGTTACTTCCTAAGGCTTTTCCCACACCTAAGGTTCATAACCTAAATCTTTGATACCAACTTGTGACACCCCCAAATCTGGGTACTTCATTCCCACAAGATTTGGTGTACATTGTCTAAACATTCATTTTTAACTACCCAAATATAATAAAGTTTAACAATAAACCTTCCCATTAAAGGATTACATCAATAAGTTTAATAAAATCTCCAAGGTTATCTAACCTTTAAATACAAACATCAAATGCGAAAAATTAAATAATTACATCTCAAAAATTAAAACAAAGTCTGACAATATATAAATCAACAGATTTACAAGTCTTCAACACTTGTTCATCTTTCCTTTTCCTATACTAATGGTAGGTTCATCGACCTTCTCAACTTTAGATGTAATGGTTATATAAGCAAGAGTGAGCAAACAAATGCTCACTTGAAGTGACAATGAATAAAAATATCATAACAGCTGCCAAATGAATAGGCTCAATAGAACTGAATAATATTCCCTATTAATGATAACTAGGAACAAAATTAGAAATATATATATATATATATATATGAGGGTCACAAGACCACGAACTATGTCCAAAGTTATAAGTATTCTTTCAACTTAAACCTAAACAGTTGTAGGACTGTAGGGACTTCTCGTACTTAGGGGGATCAGCCCTTCGTACAATGTATTGTGCGCAAACATCTAAATGCTTACGCGTAAATAATCCCCTATAATAGAGTTGTTCATCTCAGTTTTAATATACGAGTCTGTACCAAAGGAAGTTTGGTTTGGATAAGCTTCAAGGTAATTTAGAGTTCAACAAACATTAACTAAGGATTAGTTGAATCAATATAGTTTAATATCTCTTCAAGTGCTCGATAACAATACGATATGAAATAGTCATGAATTATAAGTGAATCAACATTATACATCGAAAACATGATTTAGAAATGGACTAGAAACCATAGGCATTGTGTAAGACCCCAACTTTTTATAAATAAAGATTTAATTTTCTCTAATTATTATTTAGAAATAGTAAGGGGTTGATTTGATTAATGTGGTTAGTTGTGACAACCCAGAAATTCGGATCGTCCAGAATTTAGGTTTAAAGAATTAGTTATTAATAAAACTAATTTTTATTAATATTATTATGTGTTATGTGTTTATTAATCGTTCTATAACCTAGGATGATTATAAGTCGGGAGGATTCTGGCTACGAGCTAGTTTGAGTGAATAAGAATTTTCAAGACGAAAACGAAAGTTTTCCGGGAACAAAATATTTTCTGGGAAAAAGACGAAATAGGCATTATTCATCCGTTTCTGCTCGGAGATTTATTTTGAAATTCCGAGAAGTTATAGATTACATTTAATTTTGAGACATGATGGAATATTCAATAATATTCCAGTTATGGCAAAAACAAAGTTTTTGCCTACAGACTCAAAACCCAAAGGTTAGGAGAAGTGAGTTCCGAGAATTTTATGATCACGTATAATAATTAGGGTTATTATGCGTGAGAGATATGAGTATGATATGAAGTATTATACGAGGATAGTACGAAGATTATTACGACATATAATACGAATATCATACGAACAATATACGAAGAGATTACGAGAATACGAGAATAGAATGTGTAGAATACGATTAGTCTTAATGGACTTTGAGTTCATGGACTTTGTAGAATCTAATTGGACTTTGATTATGTCAAGCCCAACACTTTGTGAAATCAAGCCCAAGATAGGCCCAATAAGAATTAGGGTTAAGGCCCAAACCAAGAAAAGAAATCGCGGATCGAACCGATGGGTAAACGGATGGGTAATAACCAATGGGGCAACCCATGGGGTGACCCATGGGGCAAGAGGGGCGGCCACTTGGCCACCAAGTAAACTTGGTGGCTAAGTCTTGGAGGAGGTGGGAATAGTAAGGAGGTGGGGGGCGAAATGAACAAATTGCCCCTAATTGGAAAATCTATAAATAGTAAGCTCATTTCATTGTTTTGTGATTTTGAAAATCCTAGACATTTGAGAGAGAGAGAGAGAGAACTCGGATGGGAGGAAGAAGGAAGAGCATGAGCATGAATGATCGGATCGAAAGTGTTCGTGAAATAGAAAAGCTTGCAAATCTCCGGCTTTGTCTAGCGGGAGAAAAATAAGAAGAAGAGGTAATCTAAAACCTAGTTTCTTCTAATATTTTTCTTTAAGATTTCTATGTCAAAAACATAGCTTAATGAGATCAAGGAATAAAAGAAGATTGGAATGATTTCATATGGTTGAAATCATGAGAAAAGAAGAAATAAGAACTTAAAAATTTAGTTTATAAATTTCTTAAGGAAGTATAAGATTTATAATGAATTAGAGCGATCCGAATGGATTATATGAATAAGTAGGTGGAATAAGTAAGGAATGATGTTCTATAACATCAAATTCCAATAAAAAGTGGAATCGTAATCCAAAATATCGATTAAAATGAAGAACGAATGAAGAACACGAAGAACGTTGTTGATGGACAAATTTAAAACCATCGTAGTTTAGTTTTTGTTGATGGACAAGTTTAAAACCATCGCGTATAAGTTAGTTGCATATTGCTTGGTTAGGAATGGTAGAAACGTTCATGAAGAACGGATTAAAACTTGGCTATAACGAAGTTATGCCGAAATTTTCGTAAAAGACGAACGAGAATTAGAAAGTTAGTAAATGAACCCAAGTGGGTAGGGTTTCATAAGAAAGTAAGAAAACGTAGACAATGTGAGTCATGGACTCAAGAACGAACGAGTTCCGAGTTCGGATGACCGAATTACGGACGAACGAACAAAGAGCGTTAAAAGCGTAAAATGAATAAAGGGTGAAGATCAAGCCAATTGAATGGCACGCTAAAGGAGTTAGATTAAATTTCTGCTCGATGGGTATTAAAGTACGTAAGATAAGGAAGAGAATGGCTTTGGAACGACCTCGTTCCGAGTTATAACGAAGGAGTTATGAGATCGCGAAGTAAGCATCTCAAAATTGATTTAACACTTAGAGAAAATTTCTAGGGTTAGGGTTGGGTTTGTGGCTGGCCATCATACTTGTAGAGTGGCGCTGAAGCATGGCCGGGGTCGAGTTACGCTAACTTTGGCCTTGTACGAGAGATAACAAAAAAGAGGGGTAGCGGCTTGATTGTTGTTGAAAAAGCTAGAGATGAGCTTTTAAGCGCTTTCACTCTTGGGGAAATGTAAGGAAGATAAAGAATATAATATTCAACTAATGTAACACTTAATCAAGTGATGTAAACCTTTATTAAAGGTTGAACATATAGATTAAACAAAATTAAATGACAAAGAATTTAATCACGGGATTACGTAACCGATGTCCGGGGACCGTAGTCGTAATGAACGAACGTGAGGGATTGCTATGATTGTGACTCCTTAGACGTTGAGTGACGAGGGTAATGAATAACATTTCGATGTTATGACATGATAATGAGAGATAAGTGTGTAGCGTATAGACGCTGTGAACGCAACGTTGTTGCAATGGACGAGCGGTCTTAGCATACAACGATCAGTATGGCTTCGACACTAAGAACGAGTAATGAACATGGGGTTCATGTAAAGGATAACGAAAGTATTAATAGGATATGATTTATTAAGAAAGCCTTAATGAATAGTAATAAGATTAATGAAAGCCGAAGGTGAGTCAGATAAGAATGCTAATCATCCAAGATGATGAATGTATGAGTAAGACATCTCCGTATGTCATAAAGCCGTAAACTGGTAAAGGAAGTTAGTCGCGTAAACTTATATTGCAAGAACGCGAACCCTAAGAAGTAAAGCTAAGTAAACCAATGCGTAAGTTCAATATATGACTAATTGGTGTTTATGTTTTCTCCTTATGTGTTATATAGGAATTGAAATGAGCAGTTGTGAAAGGCTGTAAGTAGGCGTAAGGCAAGTTTCCTAACTTCATTCATATTACATGAATGCTAGTTTCTTAAACTTCTCAGATGTAGAACTTGAGAAGTCTTGTCTATGTGCATATGTGCAATGTATGTACAAGGTGGTAGTATGTATGAGGCCTTGTGCCATAATTTGAACACTTCGGTGTTTCTATGATATGAATTGTTTTGTGATTGAGCAGTTCAATACAAGTATATTCTGTTTATACATGAACCGTTATTGTTAAGTCTGTGCTAATGATTCTAGCCAGACAGAATGTGTATGAAAAAGGTAGAGGAATGAAAGTATTTCAAAGTGAAAATGACTGATGTTTTAAGATGATAGGAATCAAGACTATTCCTATTATTCAAGCTGCTTCATAACCTTTGTTCGGTTATAGAAGTTCTAAAGAAATGTTTTAATTCTGAAGTTGTTTGTTCAACTGTTATGACTTACTGGGCAATTGAATGCTCACACTTGCTTTAAATGAAAAACAATTTTCAGCAAACAAGGTTAGAAGAACTTAAGGATCCCGTAAAGATCAAGCTGACGGTCTCCAGATGAATTTCTATTCAGAATGTGAATGAGCGAGAAGATCAAGTGAAGACTTGTAATTTAAAAAGATGAATTGAACTCTAGACTAGTTTAAGGAACTGTTATGTATCCTTCGTGGCGGATAAAAGTCACTCTTGTAAGATGAAATGAATAATGTATTTATTATTATTTGTAATGAAAAAGGTTATAAGGTTTCCAGAACCTGGGATTTGAGAGTGTATGTTGTTATATTTCGGTATATAATGATGTATGTTGGATGAAGGATGTACTCGTGACGTACGGAATCCGGGTGTGAAGATAGACCGGATTTCGGGGCGTTACATTCGTTATGGGTAAAATGCGCAAATATTTTAAATAAGCAAGTGGTTATAAAATATACATTGTTGTCGGGGAATATTCGTTTTTGGTCGTGGAATATTCTTACCGTAGTGAATATTCGTATATTGGTAGTGACCTTATTGTGGGCCCCATAGCTGAAAGCGATTGAATGAAGAAAATGACAAGTATAAGTTGTTTATAAATAACTTGGCGTAGTTGTTACTTAGTTGGAATACCCGTTGGTTAAAACATATAATGTCTGGCGTTGCACAAAAGATGCACACCAGATTGCACCAATTATTGATTCTTATGTAAGAAGGCACTACTCAATAATTTTTACAGAGAGATTCTTGCTCAATATTTTATTTTATTGATTCAATAATTGTTGCGTTGATATTTTATATTACTGTTGTTTTAATAATTGTCACTACACAGGATTTTTCATTATCGAAGCAATAATTCATATTATCTGAATAATATTATTAGATAACATTATTGGCAATGTCTAGAGAGTTCTGTCTAAGGAGAGATTTGGTCACCTAATTGCGCGCCAGTAAGGAGAAATCCTTATTGAAAAGCCCCCTCTTTCTTGGGGAACTACCACGGTTGTCGATGATTGTGATTACGTAATATTATTTGTGAATAATTAATTATTGATTTATATGATGAGGAAAATATTGATTTTATGTGGATATAGATGGAGAACATTTTTAAAGTGACAATTGTTAAAAAAATGATATTTTTTCTTTTCTGATAAAATAATATTTTATTATATTATATAATAATGGTGATATTTTTACAATAAATGTGGGATATATGAGTATATGAGGAGGAAGAGTATTTTTGTTGCATTAAATGATTAAAACATGTTTTGTGTGTCGGTGGACCCCATTTCTTGACTGAAATTTGATTATAGCCTGTAAAATCACCCGTTTGTGGATTTCAGTCAATTTCTGTTTGGAATTTGGAAAAACTTTCTTCTGCAAAGTTGTAGATAATGAAATTTCCTATAGCAAAGACATGTGGTTCGAATTTTTTTGATAAAAGGGCTATTTATTATGAATTATTGAAGTTCCGAAGTTTCAGAATAATTGATTTTTGGGAGTTTTAATTATTTTTTTAAAAGAAAAACGTTTTTTGAAATTAAGTTGGCCTCACATGTGATTTAAATGAGCTGAAATCAGATTTCAAAGGTGTGCTTGAATTTTGTTAATTATATTATTATTTTATTAAATTTTCTGCTTTGGTGTTCTAAGCAATTTCCTATAAATAGGGTGCTTGGGTTAGAATTAAAAATCACACCAGAAACTAAAGTTTTCTCTCTCTTTCTCTCTCTATATTTCGAGCGTATTCTTGTGAGTATTTTGAAACTTTGAGTATTGCTATACGGTGCAAGTTCTTTCAGCACTATATCCAGTATTCCAGTCAGAAGTACTATCTTTTAGAGGTAAGGGATGTTATTCTCTTCGTAAATGATATTATTTCTTCAATATCATTATGCCGAAATATTGGTCTAAATTTTTATCAAATTTGGAACTTTTCATGTCAGAGTTACTATTCATGAGTTACTATTCACGAGTTACTATTTATGAGTTACTATTCACGAGTTACTATTCACGAGTACTATTCACGAAGCATGATGATTTTTTTTGTGAAATTTCTATCTTTTAGTGTCGGAGTTACTATTCACGTATACGGCACTATTCACGTATACGACACTATTCACGAATACGATACTATTCACAGAAGAATTAAATTTTCTTTTTTGTGTCCAAGATTGTCTGTTATAGTTCCTATCTTTGATTGGATCTATGTTTTGGTCTTCATTCTTGAATTTTACTCCACTTTGGTTATTTATGAAGTATTTTTGAACTTGGATTGTTTAAAGTACGAATCCTTAATATTTATTCTTTTGTTTTCATTGGATTCGTTTTTCTTTAAAATATTTTTCATCATCCTCGGTCCTAAATGATGATATAACCTGAATATCTTTGGCTTCAGTAGTGCAAAGATGAATGATTTTATGATGAATATCTTTGGGTCCGTAGTGCAAAAGATGAGCAGTGTTTAAATGAACATGACCAATCGATGAATATCTTTGGCTCAGTAGTAAAAGATGATTATTTGATTCAAGATGTATATTGATTGATGTTACAAATGATAAAATATCGATGATGGACTTTTAAATTCATAGATGATAGTAGATTTCATTCTCTACTTAACTCTTCTAATGAATTGTTATTTTCGTTGCAGTTGTTGATCTAAAACTTGTTGTATATTGTATTCTATCAAATTGTTCCCTGTTGAAGACTAAGAATAATTTGTTGTACATTATCTTAGTCATAATATTCTTTACTGGGCTAGTTGAGCTCACCCTTTTCCTTTTTGTTCCATTTTTCTTCTCAGGAGACGAGAATATAGCGGGAACTAGTCGGGGTGTGGAGTAATGGTTCAAGACAGTTGTTTTAGTAGTCTTCACTATTTTGTAAAATAGTGTATCTATAATTTTAATGAGGACTCCTTTTGAGTTTGTATACTCTCTATTAGACAGTATTTGTATTTAAACTCACAGTTTATGTGTGGTCGTATTTTGCACGACAATTGTATTAATGAAGTTGTAGTTGTTTCTGTACCATGTATTTGGCGACTCAGAATGGGTGATGTATACCTATTTTGGGGGCGTCACACATTTAATATTATACCAAACCTTGCTTGAACAATAATAAGCTAAGGCTATTAATCTTACTCAATAAAAGAAGTGAGTTAATGAACGTGCATGATTAATAACAAGTTGAGGAATCAAACTTGCTCAACATAAGAATAACAGAATTTAGGAACTTGCGTAATTAGAACAACATTAAAGATAAGAACCCTTCTCAAAGTAAGAGTTAGGTTGAAGAGTTTCCATGAACATAATCAAGTTAGAATAGATATATAAGTAGGTTTAGGAACTTGCTTAATGCATCAATAAGGTTTAAGCACTTGCACATTCGTAAAAGTAGAGTTAGAGAACTTGCCTCGTGTGTAGGTTAAACAATCACTACTCACGTTCACCACAAGTCCAACACATACCATATGTATTAACAATACTCATTAGTTACACTAATATTAGCTTCACGAGTTTCTTTCCCACTTTTAGTATAGTTCACTAACTAAGTTTAAGTTTAAACAACATCACATCTTTTCAAGAGCATCACATTTTAGCTTTATTACAACTACTTAAGTGATCATGGCATTGCACCATATACACATTAACATCTTGATACAACATCCTATTACATGTCCAACATGTTATCATTCTCTTTAGATTAGGTTATACTAACACACAAAGGACTTCATTTGCATTTGTGCATCCCGACGCCCTCCGATGGCCTCCAAATGCACAATAGTTCTAAAGATAGCCATTTAAACCCCTAATAACGACATCAAATTGAAAAACTTAAAGAATTAAAGTTATAGTTCTACTCGTCCTCATTTCGGATCATCTTGAATCGCATCAATTGGAATATGTATGAAAACGTTATGCTCATTTTGGTAAAACATGTCCGGTCAGTTTATTTTTCAAAATTTGGCAAGACAGACTACCCCTCGCTGGGGCGTGAGTTTTTTCTCTAGGATAGCCCGCCGAGGCGGGGGTCCCTTCTGCGATTTCATGAATTATCATCTCGAATACTATTGAAAGCCAAATTAAGCCTACAAACTCCTTTCTAACAACCATACCAACCTACCCAAGGTGTAATATGTTTACAAAAACATAAACTACTATTTCTAACACATTTCTAACCACATAGACAACATAAACATCAAGATTACAACCTTTAATTTCACTATTTCCTCTTCTTTTGACATTCATAGCGAAATTCTTCACCGTGAATTTGTTTTACAACCAAAACAGTTAGTTTCAATTACTTTGCTTTCGTTTCTTTATATATTTTCACAATCAATAAACAATTTACACTTATACTATGTATTGAGTACCAATTTTAATTCTAATTTAAGCCATATTCAACAAATGTCAATGTAAACTTACTATAATATGATTTCCTCCATAATAAAATATATTACATGAATCAATTTACTCTAAATCGTCTATAAATCACATGAAAATAATTTATATCAACAATTATCATACAAAATCACATAATAAACAATTAATCCTTCACACCAATTTTACAGAGAACTTTTGAATAGAATAAAACTAAAACTTTGAAAAGTAGAAAGGTAGGGTTATACCTTTGCTAGAAGATGATTACAACAACTTCTTCTTCTAAATTCTCAATTCACAGATAATTTTCTCTTCTCCCTTCTCTATTTTCTTTCTTTCTTTTCTCTTCTTTTTCTTCTTCTCTGTTCTTTCTCCATTCTCTAACTTACGTACTTAGAAACATATAACGTATAATATAATATATATTAATTATATAATATAAATATATATGTAACTGATATCAGTTACATCTTTTTGAAAATCAAAAGCCATAAGGCTTGTTTGGCTAAACTATTTTAAAACTTAATAACTTAAAATCCTTATACCTTGTTTGGTAAAACCTATTTAAATTAAAGACTTAACATTCATTAAGTCTTGTTTGGCAAAACTGAATTAAACTCCTTTAATTTATTTTAATAACTCATTTATAGTATAGTTTATGGTCACACTTTATTTAATTAAATTTTAATATTCAATTTAATTAATTCTAATAACAATTTATTAAATTAATTTACCACATAAATCAATACGACAAAATTATAATTTTCCTTATAATTATAATTTTATTTAATAAATTAACACATCATTTTAATTACAAAACCAAATTAGAATAACATTATAATAATTCATTTAATCCCTATCAACTCTCTAATTTAATTGTCAAATATTTATTCAACAATAAACACATCAATTAAAATATTTATATAATTCAATAAATATTTGGAATTACAATTTAAAATTTTGGATTGTTACATCCTTCCCTCCTTACAAGGATTTTGTCCCCAGAATCACAACTCAAACAAATCATTCGTCACAGCTTTAGTGCAAGTGGGAGATTGAAAGTAGTATGCACACAAGCTAATCATGTTGATGATAAAACATATACTTTATAACAATCTTATTCATTTATTAATAAAAGTATTCATTTACTAAATGATTTAATTTATCTACATAGTGTTGCTTTAATAATATATGATAAACCCATAGTTTTAAGCAATGCTTTTAGAATCATGATGAGATCATGTTAATGAAATCTAAATTCTTAGATAACTTAAAAACTAAAATGTTCTCAATCGATGGATTACTAAAAAGGGGATTAGTGAATCCGGATAGATTAGTACATACGTTGCTTGCTCATTGGATGAGGGTGATTGATCTCATGATCATTTGTGTGGAGACACTAAATTAAACATGTAGGTGCTTATTAGAGAACAAGTTCACTGAACGTGGCTCGCTAAGGAATACCTAATGGAGTTTTACTTACCTGTCAATAGGAATTCCTGTAGTGATAGTAGTACAAATGATCCTTGGACTTGAGATCATCTTAGTATCTTGTGTATGATGAGTTATACTTTGACTTATTCCTTAAGACCCTTAGGATATATCAAAGGGTATGCTTGGGTATAATAAGTTGTGCATGGAGGTAATGTATGATCAATAAAGAATCTACCGCTTCTAGTAAAATAAGAGAAATGTCTTATGTGATTTGATAAATGACAACTCAGTAGTCCTTAGCCAATGCATAATGAAATTAGAAAGGAGTTTCTAATTTGCATTATTGGGAGTTGTGCATTTATGAATCGAAATACATATAATTAAATAAAATAATACTTGACAGTAATTTCATGTCTTATATTTAATTGGGACATTGTATGGTGGAAGGATTGAATTTTATGGTAACTATTTACTCAAAGGTTCTTTTATGATTAATGTTGAAATCTATATTATATGAAAAGTTGTTAATCGCCACGGAGGCTTATCCCTATTATAGAATAAATATTATTTATTTAAATAAATTAATAGTTTAATTTATTTATTTAAATAAGATTAGAATTGTTCTAATTGATTTATTCACAACAGTTTTAATATGGAGAACCTAAAGGGTCACACAAAAAAAGGAAGAATAATTATTTAAGAAGTTAATGGCATAATCGTAATAATATGTTAAGTGTATTTAATTTAATCTATGGTGATAGAATAAACTAAATAGCTTAATATTTATTATTTAATATTTCAAAAATATTAAATATTAATTATTAATAGGAGTCTTATTAATATTATTACAATTATTATTATATTAATTTCTAAAGGAGTTTAGTAATTAATTTAATATAAGTACTCTCATTTATTCTAATAAGATTAAGAGGCAAATTAATTAAAAGAGTTTAATTAATTATCTCTAATGAGATTAGGGAGCCTAATTAATTAAAGGAGTTTAATTAATTAAACAAATAATATCCTATTTTAATTATATTAAAATAGGTTAACTAATATATTTATAAGATGAGTCTTATATCTTATATCAGTGTGTGAGATATAAGTGATTCCAATTGTTGGAGAGTACGCCCATTTTTTTACAAAGATAGAAAAACTGGGGTTTAGCCAAACATTCTTCTTCTTGAATATTTGTTCTTCCTTGGTGGATCACCTCTAGAAGCCAAACACTTGGGTGGCTAACGTTGATTAAAGGTAAGAATCAAACTCGGTAGATTTAAGTTGAACGTGAAAAGGAATTGGAGGTGAACTCGTACCTGAAGAAGCTAATTTCTACAAGGGTATGAATCTGTTCTCTATCTCTTTTCTATTGATTGATAATTATGCACAAAGTATGATCATGGTGATGGGGTTGTATGAAAATTTTAAATTCCTATCTTATCGCTCTTCCGCACTTTTTTAGTGTAATTTAATTGCATGTTCGCACCATATACAAACCCAACAACTTCATTTATACAACTATTAATTGTCGTGTAAAATACGAAAAAACATACACTGTGAGTTTTAATACAAATATTATGACTAAGATAATGAAAAATAAATTATCATTAGCCCTCAATAGTGAAAAATCTAATAAAATACAATAGAAAACAAGTTTTAGATTAATAAATGCAGCGGAAATAGCAATCTATTTGAAGAGTCAAATAGAGCATGATGTGTAAGACCCCAACTTTTATAAATAAAGATAAATTTTTTTCTACAAATATCATTTTTAGAATATTAAGGTGTGACTTTGTTATAATGTTATAGCTGTGGGTAATATTTATAAATTTTGCAAAGTAAGCAAGTTGTTATATAATATTCGATAGGTCAAGGAATATTCGTTTTAACAGGGAATATTCGTACGATGACACAATCATTGGTGGACCCCACAATGGAATTATTGTCGGAGTTAGAAAACGATAGAAATATCTTTCTATAAAAATAACGGCGGAAGTTTTACCGTTAAACTATTGGAATACCCGGTGGTAAAGGTACAGTAATATGCGTGGTGACATAGTAGCACACGGTATTGATTATTGATGCTTACGTGAGAAGTCACTCAGTTTTATTCAATTATTGCTACAGTAATTACTGCATAGTATCCCACATTATTCGATTCAATTATTATTTCAATATTTTATATTATTAAATCAATAATTGAGATGGCAAGTTATTCATATTATTATCTGCATAATTAATAATGTCTAGAAAGTTCTGTCGAGGAAAAGGTTTTGGTCATCTAATTGCACGCCAATAGGGAGAAATTCTTATCGGAAAGCCCCATCTTTCCTGGGAACGATCTGGTTGTTAATATTGCGAGTTATAATAATATGAATAAATGTTGTTAAAAATATTGAGGGGATTTTTATGAAGTATTTGTTGTAAATTTTGCTTATTATTTGGACCCCCATTTAAACATTTTTCAAAATAATCGGTAGAAAGTTATTCAGTGTATTTATATATATATTGAAAGTAATATGCACACAAGCCAATCATGTTTGATGATAAAGCATATACTTTGTAACAATCTTATTCATTTATTAATAAAAAATATTAATTTATTAAAGGCTTTTAATTATCTACATGATCTTTGTTTTTATAATATGTGATAAACCCATATTTTTAAGCAATGCTTTTAGAATAATGATGATGATCATTCTAATGAGATCTAAATTCTTAGAAAGCTTAAAACTAAAATAGTTCCCAATCATTGGATTACTAAATTGGGGATTAGTGAATCCGGATATATTGGTACATACATTGCTTGCTCATTGGATGAGGATGATTGATCTCATGATCATTTGTGTGGAGACACTAAAGCAAGTATGTAGGTGCTTATTAGAGAATAAGTTCACTGAACGTGGCTCGCTAAGGAATACCTAATGGAGTTTTATTTGCCTATCAATAGGAATTCCTGTAGTGATAGTAGTACAGGTAATCCTTGGACTTGAGATCATCATAGTATCTTGTGTATGATGAGTTATACTTTGACTTATTCCTTAAGACCCTTAGGGTATATCAAAGGGTATGCTTGGGTATAATAAGTTGTACATAGAGATAATGTATGATCAATAAAGAATTTACCACTTCTAATAAAAGAAGAGAAATGTCCTATGTGATTCGATAAATGACAACTCGGTAGTCCTTGGCCAAGGCAGAATGAAATTAGAAAGGAGTTTCTAATTTGCATTATTTGGAGTTGTGCATTTAAGAATCGAAATACATATAATTAAATAAAATAAGACTTGACAGTAATTTCATATCTTATATTTAATTGGGACATTGTATGGTGGAAGGATTGAATTGTACGGTAACTATTTACTCAAAGGTTCTTTAATGATTAATGTTGAAATCTATATTATCTGGAAAGTCGTTGGTCGCTAGGGAGGCTTATCCCTATTGTAGAATAAATATTATTTATTTAAATAAATTAATTGTTTAATTTATTTATTTAAATAAGATTAGAATTGTTTTAATTGATTTATTCACAAGGTTTAATATGGAGAACCTAAAGGGTCACACCATAAAAGGAAGAATAATTATTTAAGAAGTTAATGGCATAATCGTAATAATATGTTATGTATATTTAATTTAATCTATGGTGATAGAATAAATTAAATAGCTTAATATTTATTATTTAATATTTTAGAAATATTAAATATAAATTAATAAGAGGAGTCTTATTAATATTATTACAATTATTATTATTTTAATTTCTAAATGAGTTTAGGAATTAATTTAATATAAGTACTCTCATTTATTCCTAATTGGATTAGGAAGGAAAATTAGTTAAAGGAGTTTAATTAATTATCCCTAATAAGATTAGGGAGCTTAATTAATTAAAAGAATTTAATTAATTAAATAAAACCCAATTCCTTAATTGTTAAGATGGGTTGCCCACATCTATAAATAAGAGGAGTCTTATTATGGGTGGTGGGGGTTGTTGACTTTTACAACGACATAATTCCAATTTGTTGGAGAGTACCCTTTTCTATAGAGATAGAAAACTAGGGTTTGAGCCAAATACACCATCTTCTTGAATTCTTTATTTTTCCTTGGTGGATCACCTGTAGAGGCCAAACACTTGGGTGGCTAACGTTGATCAAAGGAAGGAACCAAACCCGGTGGATTCAAGTTGAACGCGAAAGGATTTGGAGGTGAACTTGTACCTGAGGAAGCTCGATCTTCAAGGGTATGATTTTATTCTTTATCTTTTCGTTTAATTAATAATTGTGCATAAAGGGTGATCCGGGTATATGGTTTGTAAATTTTTAAACTCTGATTTTACACGCTTCCGCTAATTTATGCAATTTGATTGCGTTATTGAATATTACAAACCTAACAGTGGCATCAGAGCCAAACCTTTATGCGAATTATTAATTGTTTTAATTTGATATGTATATTGATATGTGTTTAGAACAATTTAATTGGGCATAATTTTATTGTATAAAATTTATTAAAAAAAAAAAAAAAAAATCGGTAATCCTGTTTTAATTTTATTTCGCTGGTACAGTGATAACATAATAGGATTCCTGACTCTCTTTTTTAATTCACGTTACCAGTTACATTGTTCGCTACCATTTCGCTACCATAATGCATTATGGGTTATTTTTTTAAAAGGAGAAGGGAAGTGCGGATATAATCAACCAACAAGGATTCCATGATATATATATATATATATATATATATATATATATATATATATCAACCACAAGTGAGATGCACGGAATTAAAAAGGACCAATCTTTAATATTATATATATATATATATATAATATATTACAAGCATTATATATATATATATATATATATATATATATATATATATATCAGATATATATATATATATGATATATATATACCGTACTATATATATATAATATATATAATATTATTTTTAATTATTATATAATTAAAATAAAAGGTTTATTTTAATATTAAAATATAAAGTAAAGTTTATTTTAATTTCAAATTAAATTTCATGATAACTAATTAGAGTTGGAATTGGATTCCATGATAACTAATTGGAGTTGAAATTGTATTCCTAATTTCCTTAAATAAAGGAGTTTATTTAGATATGAAATTAGATTTCATATTATTCAAAATAAAAGAGTTTATTTGTGAATAGGAAAGAGAATCCTAATTTCCTTAAATAAAAGAGTTTATTTAAATATGGAATAAGATTTCATATTATTCAAAATAAAGGAGTTTATTTATGAATAGGAAAGAAAATCTGTGTTTCCTTTAATAATATTTTTTTTTTGGAATTGGATTCCATAATTAATTAAAATAAAGGAGTTTATTTTGATTAAAATTTTGATTAAAATAAAATAGTTTATTTTATTCAAAATTGGATAAATTAAAATAAAATAGTTTTATTTTGATTTAAATTTGGATTAAAATAAAGGAGTTTATTTTGATTCAAAAATAGATTTTATACTAAATAAATTTGCCCATTAAATGATATCAATATATATATTAAATGTTTATTATTCATAAGATGAATGTTATTTATTGATGCATATGGTGATGTGTATGATAATAAATGGGATTGATTATGGACTATTGACCAATGCGATTGGATTTTATTTTAGTTGGATGCATGAATGTATGGGTTTTATTAAATGGGGTCTGCGTACCTCGTCTTCTCTAATTTTTCTTAATGTAAATTCTATCTCTCTCCTATGTACTTCCCCTTGACTGTTGATCAAGGTTTCTATTTATTTTAAATAGTTTTGTAATAGGAATAGTAAGAATAAATTTTGAAGAATTAGATATCAAAAATACAAGGAGCGCATGAAGACCGTTTGTAATGGAGCTTAGGGTTTAAATGTAATAGTTATATTTAAATATTATTTCTTGCACCCCTAGGGAGTTTGACCTTTTGGTTCACTTGGTGGCTCTAGTGAACCAAACTAGAATAAAAGTCCATAATCAATCCGAGTAGAATATAGTATTCTATATGCATGCTTATACTATATATATTATATATTATGCAAACATGCTTCGCATGTTAATTAATATGACGCGTATTTTATATATATATATATGTGCATGCGCGCTAAACAAGATGAGACAAATTAATAACAAACCCCTCAATTTTTTATATTAAGTCCTAAGCGTTCAAAGATATTTGGAATATCGAACGTCGCCTTCTAGCATGATAAAATTAATAAAGTATTAAATATTTAATATGAGTTTGTTGTGTCACCACAAGGCAAGTATTAAGTATTTAAGATGTTAATTTATCACATTTGATGCTTATAAAGAAAATTGAACAATATTGTTTTGTTGTGTCACCACAAGGATGATATTTTTCTTTTTTGAATATATGGAGTGCTAGGTCGGACTTAACTTGGATAATTTTGATTCGGATGTGCCACCACTTGATCAAAATAATCTAAGAGGCAAAAGAAAAGGAGTTGCATAGTTGATGTAATTGACAAAAGTTGTCTACCTATTTATTTATATATAGTTTGTTGTGTCACCACAAGGCTATATACATTTGAAATGGGATCCTTATTCTCACTAGCAAATCTTTAATTAGATTTTTGCCGAACTATATAAGTGAGGGTAATATAGTTTGAAGAAAATAGTGGGAGATACCAATTTAAAACAAGACCTAATTTATTTTGGTAATTAATAAAAGAATGTATGTTAAAATGTTGTTAATTATAAATTCATTTACGTAATTTTACAATGTCTAAAATTACTATCAACGTGAAGCATATTAGATGCTAAATTAACTGAATCGAATTAAGCGGATTGGTTAAGGAATTTGAGAATAGTTCTCATAGCTAAAAAGCTATCTTATGTCCCTTACGCCTATCCTCAAGAATGGTTGTAGACAATGCCTCCGAGGAAGACATTGCTACTTTTAGAAAGTGGCAAGATGATGCACATTGGCTCAATGCATCATGCTCGCATCCATGAGTAACGAGCTTCAAACACAAGACATGAAACTATGGATGCTCCTACTATATTCCCGCACATCAAGTAGTTGATGGTGAGGAAAGTAGAGATGAATAGATATCGATATCTAAGGAGCTCTTCCGATCTAGAATGGCCAATGGCACTACAAAGATGATAAAAGTCCTTAACATTATCAATTTGATTGATCAATTAGGACAACGAGTTTTGTCATGGATGGGGAGTTGAGCCAAGATTTGATCTTGCATTCACTTCAGGACTCCTCTCACAATTGTTGTGAATTTTTCCATATGAACAAGCTAGATATCGACCCGTTGATTTGTTTAACATATTGAAAAATGTTGAGAGTCACTTTCAACCAAAAAGATCAAGTCTTACCGGTAGGGGCCAAAGGATCTTCCAAAAGAAGAACGATTCAAAGAAGGTAAATAGAAAGGCGTAAACAAAGGTTAATAAGAACAAAAGCGATACGGATAGCAAAGGAGTTTGCTTCCACCGAATAAGCCCGGACTTTCGAAAGAAAGCGCAAGAAGCATCTTGCAGAGGCTAACCAAAAAGAAGCTTAGTGAAGTTTTCGGTTACAAATACAAATTTGTTCATGATTTAAATAAATTTTTTCTTTAAGTCAAGGTTCTACTTGGGTATTGGATACCGACTTTGGTTATCATAAATATAGATTTATGAAGGACCAAATGTAAGTAGAAAGATAAACAAATATAAGTAATCCTATGTATGGGAAATGTAGCAAAGGTTGCCATATTAGCCATAGAAACTTATAGTTTAACAATGCCTACGGCAAATCTATTAAGTCAATAAGTTGTTATTGTATTCCAGTTCTTGTTAAAAATATTATTTCCATTTTATTGTTGGACAATGAAATCTTTGGTATTATAATTAAGAACAATTGTTGTTCTATTTATAATAATAATGTTTTGTATAGAAATGGAATATTACTTAATAAATTTTATATACTTGACTTACATGAAAATAATTTTGCATATTAAACAAATTAGTATAAGAAAAGGAGATGATCATTCAAAGAGTTGAATGTGTGTATTTCTTTGAAATACAAGTATGAATTATTTGAAAGGTTCAAAGAATCGTGAAGTGAAACAAATTGACAATGTATTAAGATTCTTTGATTAGATCAAGGAATAAATACTTGTGAAATAAGTTTCTAGATCATCTTAAATGGTTTTCTCATAATGGACGCCTCGATACGTTAATAATTGATTGATGTATTTGAATGGAAAAATCGTACCTTGTTGGACATGGTGCGGTCCATAATGATTTTACCGACATTCCAAAGATCCTTCCGGGATAATGTCCTAGAAATGGTCGTGCATATCTACGAAAAAGGTAACCTCAAAATCCAAATTTCAAGACTCCATAAAAGTTATGGACAGGGAGGATTCCTAATCTTAAGTATGTTAAGATAAGGGGTTGTCCAACTTATGAGAAAAGGTTTCGAAGGATAAGCTTGGGACAAAATTTGACATGTACAGATTTGTGGGACATCCTAAAGTAAGTTTAGGGCATATGTTCTATAATCCTACATAGCAAAAGGTGTTTATTGAGAAACACGCTGCCTTCTAAGATAAAGGTGTTTATCATTGAAGGGACTAGTGGGAGGATAATAGATCTTGAAGAGTTCAAAAACCACAAAACACTATAAATCAAATAAGAGGAACCTGTAGATAGACCTATTGTACCACAACCGAATCATAAATCTGGAATAGTACCAAAGATACCTAGGAGGTATGGATTCATCATGGATGATGATGATGAGGTACACATCATAGAAGATGATGATCCAGAGTTACATTCGATGAGGTAAGTCTTCTAGTGTGCACAAATGGGTTAGTGGGAGCATCGTGACATTCCTAGTACTATATGTTGATATACTACGGATAAGGAATGACATACCAATGTTACAATCAGTAAAGATAAAGTTGTCTAAACATTCCTCCATGAATGATTTGGAAGAGTATCTTAATTGGGGATATAAATCTATATAGATAGATTTAAGAGGATGCTCGACTTAACCCAATGAACGTATATTCATTTGATGCTAAAGTCGTTTAGCATGGCAAACTCCAAGAGACGTCTCATGTCGATGAGCTATGGAGTGTATCTCTCTTAATAGTCCCCACAGACTCCTGAAAAGAGAGGTCGCATGAGTGACTATCATGTATGCAATGAAATATCTGAACTTTGATGTTGATCATCATATTATGGAGAAGTTCACTTTGAGTCAGTGAAAAACATCTTAAAGTGCTTAACCGGTACTAAGGATGTGATCATATACATGGTGGGTCTTAATTAAAACTAGAGGGCTTAACAGACTCAAGTTTTTCGAGCACCAACCGAGAGACGAAAATCCACTTTAAGGTAAAAGTGTTACCTTGAAGCGGTGGTGCGTTGAATTAGAAAGGTTCCAAACAAAGAAAAGAGTTCTTTGGTTTAGTGATAAAGACAAAGTAAATAGCTATAAATGAAGCTGCAAGTTGATTGTTTGGATTAAAAGTTCATTACAGAACTAGGAATAGTTCCTAAGTCTCATCTTGGATCTAAACATGTGTTGTGGCACTTTCATTTGATTATTAGAATCATTGAAAGATGGGAAATCACTATAGAGATGGTGGACTCTCAAGAACAACATTACATATCCATTAACTAAAGCTTATCCAACAGCAGGATAATCGTCACTTAGAGAAGAAGAGTATAAGATACAATGGCGATTGGCTTTAGTGCAAGTGGGAGATTGAAAGTAATATGCACACAAGCCAATCATGTTTGATGATAAAGCATATACTTTGTAACAATCTTATTCATTTATTAATAAAAATATTAATTTATTAAAGGCTTTTAATTATCTACATGATCTTTGTTTTATAATATGTGATAAACCCATAGTTTTAACCAATGCTTTTAGAATAATGATGATGATCATTCTAATGAGATCTAAATTCTTAGAAAGCTTAAAACTAAAATAGTTCCCAATCATTGGATTACTAAATTGGGGATTAGTGAATCCGGATAGATTGGGTACATACGTTGTTTGCTCATTGGATGAGGATGATTGATCTCATGATCATTTGTGTGGAGACACTAAAGCAAGTATGTAGGTGCTTATTAGAGAATAAGTTCACTTTGAACGTGGCTCGCTAAGGAATACCTAATGGAGTTTTATTTGCTGTCAATAGGAATTCTCAGTAGTGATAGTAGTACAAGTAATCCTTGGACTTGAGATCATCATAGTATCTTGTGTATGATGAGTTATACTTTGACTTATTCCTTAAGACCCTTAGGGTATATCAAAGGGTATGCTTGGGTATAATAAGTTGTACATAGAGATAATGTATGATCAATAAAGAATCTACCACTTCTAATAAAAAGAAGAAATGTCCTATGTGATTCGATAAATGACAACTCAAGAGTCCTTGGTTAAGGCGTGATGAATGAAATTAGAAAGGAGTTTCTAATTTGCATTATTTGGAGTTGTGCATTTAAGAATCGAAATACATATAATTAAATAAAATAAGACTTTGACAAGAATTCCATGTCTTATATTTAATTGGGACATTGTATGGTGGAAGGATTGAATTATGCAGTAACTATTTACTCAAAGGTTCTTTAATGATTAATGTTGAAATCTATATTATCCGGAAAGTCGTTGATCATGTGGGAGGCTTATCCCTATTGTAGAATAAATATTATTTATTTAAATAAATTAATTGTTTAATTTATTAATTTAAATAAGATTAGAATTGTTCTAATTGATTTATTCACAATAGGTTTAATATGGAGAACCTAAAGGGTCACACCATAAAAGGAAGAATAATTATTTAAGAAGTTAATGGCATAATCGTAATATATATGTTATGTATATTTAATTTAATCTATGGTGATAGAATAAATTAAATAGCTTAATATTTATTATTTAATATTTTAGAAATATTAAATATAAATTAATAAGAGGAGTCATATTAATATTATTACAATTATTATTATTTTAATTTCTAAAAGAGTTTAGGAATTAATTTAATATAAGTACTCTCATTTATTCCTAATTGGATTAGGAAGGAAAATTAGTTAAAGGAGTTTAATTAATTATCCCTAATAAGATTAGGGAGCTTAATTAATTAAAAGAATTGAATTAATTAAATAAAACCCAATTCCTTAATTGTTAAGATGGGTTGCCCACATCTATAAATAAGAGGAGTCTTATTATGGGTGGTGGGGTTGTTGACTTTTTTAACAAACGACATAATTCCAATTTGTTGGAGAGTACCCTTTTCTATAGAGATAGAAAACTAGGGTTTGAGCCAAATACACCATCTTCTTGAATTCTTTATTTTTCCTTGGTGGATCACCTGTAGAGGCCAAACACTTGGGTGGCTAACGTTGATCAAAGGAAGGAACCAAACCCGGTGGATTCAAGTTGAACGCGAAAGGATTTGGAGGTGAACTTGTACCTGAGGAAGCTCGATCTTCAAGGGTATGATTTTATTCTTTATCTTTTCGTTTAATTAATAATTGTGCATAAAGGGTGATCCGGGTCTATGGTTTGTAAATTTTTAAACTCTGATTTTACACGCTTTCGCTAATTTATGCAATTTGATTGCGTTATTGAATATTACAAACCTAACATATATAATACTGGTGGAAGCCACGAGTGGGTCAGGTGGAGGCCACATGTTGGTGGAAGGATGAAAATTTTGTCACGGGTGGGAGGTTTTTTTTTCAAAGCAACATGTGTTTATATATATATATATATATATATATATATATATATATTATATTTTTATTTTACTTGGTAATGGCATTAAAAATTCAGGCGCCCGAACATTGCGTATGACATCCGTGAGTTCGCGATTATTTCGTCCGTGAAATTCTAAAACAGTACCTCTTTCATTCTCCTATAAATAGGATGCTTAGTTAGAATTGAAAATCACACCGCCAGAATCAGAGAATTCTTCTTCTATAATATTGAGCGTATTTCCTTAGAGTTTATCGAAGCTTTGAGCGTAGAAAATAGCTCAAGTTTTTTTCAAGAATATCCCCGCCCTATCATTTGGAATACTCTTCTTTTTAAGGTAAGTGATATTATTTTTGTTCAATACTCGTAAGAAATATTATTTTCTTCTATACTCTGTAGTATTAAGTAATATTATTTTGTTTCAGATTCTGAATTCTATACTCATTTTGTTAACTTTTGGCTTCTATACTCCATGAAATTAGTAGAATATCCTTGAATTTTACACTTCATCCAGTATCTTTCCATGGAAATATTATTCTGAGCATTCTTGATAAGTTTTAACTTTTTCATGTCAGAGTACTATTCGCGGGGTACTATTCACCCTGGGTACTATTCATGACAAAAATTGATTTCTTTTTTGTCCAAATAATTTATATACAATATTATTCTTGAATTTTACTCCACAAAGCAGTATCATGTTGACTATTTGGACGTTATTGAATTCTGGATAAATTAAATTATAAATCTTTAGAAACTTATCCTTTGCTTTCTTTTAATTGAATTCTTATATCATTGTCATCATCCTCATGCTTATATTGTGATGAAAGTCATAGATGGACTGTTAATTGGTATGATTATGACCAGTGATTATTCAGTATAATCATGACAGTAATGTTATAAATGATGTGGTAAAAGTCCTCATTGGCTCGTAGTGCATTGATGGACAGTTGTTGACATGATCATGACCATTGGTGAAAACACGAATATCCTTGGCCCGTAGTGTATGGATAATTTGTGGTCGGGATACTAATGAATATCCTTGGCCTGTAGTGCATGGATGATTCGATGATATGGATTATTTATTAAGCTGAGTCTCAGCGATAAAATTGATGATAAACTTTTTAAATCATAGAAGATAGTAGATATCATGCTCTACTTGACTTTTCTAATGGATTGCTTGTTCCGCTGTAGTTAAACTTGATGTTTATTATATTTTATCAGTTTAACACTGTTGAAGGCTAACGATAATTTATTCTGCATTATCTTAGTCATAATATTTCTTACTGGGCTAGTTGAGCTCACCCTTTTGCTTTTATTGTTCTCTTCAGGAAATGATAGCGTAGCTATGACTAGTCAAAGAACGGAGTGATGGTCCGAGATGGGTATTTTAGTAGTCCTCTTTATTTAGTGTGATAATAAATGTAATGAGGATTGAATTTGAGTTTGGATAATGTCTAGAAGACAATATTCCTGTTAAAACTCTCAGCTACATTTTGTCGTATTTTGCACGATAGTTGTATAATTAAGCTTGTATTTGAATTATGTACCATGTATTTGGCGATCCAAGATGTGTGATGTATACCTATTTTGGGGGCGTCACATGATGTCTACTATCTTCTATGATTTAAAAGTCAATCATCAATATTTTATCCATGTAATACCAATAAATAATCATTTTAGATCAACGAATTATCCATGCACTACGGGCCAATGATATTCGTATGTATCACCAATGGTCATGATCATGCCAAACAACTGTCCATCTATGCACTACGGGCCAAAGAGAACTTTCATCGCATCATTTTTCTGGAACATTACAGGTCATGATTATACCAATACATAATTCTTGGTCATAATTATACCAATCAACAGTCCATCTATGCACTACGGGCCAAAGATGACTTTCACCAGAATATAAGCATATGGATGATGACAATGATATAAGTAATCAATCAAGTGAGATCAAGGATAAATATTAGAGATTTATAATTCAATTTATCCAGAGTTCAAGAATGTCCAAATTGTCAACATGATAACTAATTGTGGAGTAAAATTCAAGAATGATATTCATGTATCAAAAATAATTTTGGACATAAAAGAAATCAATTTTTTCGTGAATAGTGTGACGCTCCCAAAATAGGTCTACATAACTCATTATGAGTCGCCAAATACATGGTACAAAAACCAAATACAAACTTCATTAATACAATTGTCGTGCAAAATACGACAACACATATGCTGTGAGTTTTAATACAAATATTATCTTGTAGACAATATCCAAACTCAAATAAAGTCCTCATTAAAATTATTTTTACACTATTTTACAAAATAGTGAGGACTGCTATAATAACCATCTTGAATCATTTCTCCACTTCCCGACTAGTCTCAACTATATTATCGCCTCCTGAGAAGAACAATGGAACCAAAGGAAAAGTGTGATCTTAACTAGCCCAGTAAAGAACATTATGACTAAGATAATGAAGAACAAATTATCTTTAGTCGTCAACAGGACTAAATCTGATAAAATACAATAGACAACAAGTTTTAGATCAACAACTGCAGCAGAAACAACAATCCATTAGAAGAGTCAAGTAGAGCATTATGTTTACTATCTTCTTATGATTTTAAAAGTTCGTCATCAATATTTTATTCCTATAACATCAATCAATAATTATTTCCAATCAACGAATTATCTATGAACTACGGGCCAAAGATAATCGTTTGTGTCACCAGTGGTCATGATCAGGCCAAACACATGTCCATCTTTGCACTATGGGCCAAAGATATCAATCAACAATTCATCTTTGCATTATGGGCCAAAGATATTCATCAATCAACAGTCCATCTTTGCACTACGGGCCAAAGATAAATTTCAACATAATTTATGTCTGAGAATTATTGTAATAACCCATATTTTTTTTAAAATTAAATATTAATTACCTTTATTTTATACAATTGTATTCAAATTGAAAAAGGTAAGTGACTATTTTTTTTCTTTGTTTTGTTTGGAAAGTTAAATTATTTTAGTAGATAATTAAATAATCGATTAAATTAAAAATGGGAAGTCCAATGAGTTTTGGTAGCTCCTATATTGAGCAATATTTATATTTAAAGAGTGAAGTTGTAACTTTAATTATATTCTAATTTGATTAGTTGAATTTTCGAGTAGAATACTTATACGTGCTGCAGTCCATTAGAAAAAAATTATAATTAATTCATCTGATGTCGGAATTGATTGAATCCAAATCAGATTCCTTCAGTTTTTCGTCCTAATTTTGAAGAAGTAAGCAACTTGAGATAATTTTAGATTGTCAAAAGCGGGTTATGAGGAGGAAGATAATCCCATTTGTTAAAATTTTGTGAAAAAAAAAATCATCCGGAACGCGGAGCTACTTGGGAGATTGAGGTGTCTATTCGAGCAGAGTATCCGCATCTTTTTGATAATTAGGTACTT
Source organism: Panax quinquefolius (assembly GCA_020205615.1). Lineage (NCBI taxonomy): Eukaryota > Viridiplantae > Streptophyta > Magnoliopsida > Apiales > Araliaceae > Panax > Panax quinquefolius. The sequence continues at coordinate 70,140,497 of CM035169.1, read as the reverse complement.
TCCATTCTTTTGATTCCGGGGACGAAATCCTTTTTAAGGGGGAGGTAATGTAATACCCGGAAAAAAAAGAAGAAGTATTTATGTTTGTGTTTTAAATATATTGTTTGAATTTTTTTTGTCTATAAATTGGGTCAAAGTAGTCATTTAAATTATGTGGGCTAATAAATATTAATAAGTGATAGATAATATTATGTGGTTAAATTTTGGGCCTTAATATTAATTTAACCCAAATAGAAGTTTATTAGGGCAACTTAATTAATAAATAGATAAACCTAATATTATTTCATTATACAAACTGAATAAGAAGAGGTGGCTACTTTGGAGATAAAGGGAACAGATACAAAGGGGGCTCGGGTGAAGAAAGACTAGAGACTTTGATCACTAGTGGGGAAATTTCATCAGTAACAAGTAAGTATATTATACATTATATAAAGTGGGGATAAATCACGTGGTTCCATATTAAATTATTAAATTTAGTATGTTATTTTTTTTTCATCATGAGCAAGTACTTTTGTAATTCAAGAACTAAGAGCGATCTTTAAAGATGGGAGAGTTTATTTATTAATGTAATACTTATACTTGGATGTACTTATTATTATTATCACTTTATTCCAATCGATTGAGCGGGGGAGTAGTCTCGTGATTGATTTTGGAGATCCTAAAATAATAAATTGATGATTTCTTTAAATTAAAAAATATATATATAGCAGTAGTAATTAAAGTTTACGAAAACTTGCATAATTTGCAAGAGATGTTATACAAATAAATATGTAAGATTATATGGAATGAATTAAATCTTAATATTATAAGTAATTATATTTTATAGTCGTACCAAATAGAAGTGTTCATATTTTTATAAATGTACTTACATTTAGTATTATTAATTTGTGTAATTAGTTTGAACGGAAGGAACTTAAAGAGTTATATTTGGAATATAAATTTTGGAGTATTAATAATTGATATAAGGCGATGATTAAAGGCATATTAAATAGATTATGAATTATTTTGGAATTATTGAATAGGATTATATTTAATTTGAGGTGAATATGTTTAGGTGATGAATAACGTTTCGTATTTGATATCGTTGGCATTTGAGGGTAAGATTTTGTGGAGTATGCTATAAATGGTTTGGAAGTATCGTACTGGATTAGTACTCTTTCAAATGATACCTTTGTTAAATTTGATTTGTTCATTTTGTTCCTCGTTTCGAATTTCTGTTATTATTTCACATAATTGTTTCTTGTGAAATTGATATATTTATTTCATTTTGGAGTTGACACATTAGATTCGTACTTGTACTCTTTGAATGAGGTTATTATGTCTAATATTTATTTTGATAATTGTAGAGTGGTACATGTTGCTACCTTCTTTTTGAAACCTTGTGACTATAATTTGATTTGGTTCAACATGTACATATAGAACCTTTTTGTTGGTATTATGTCGCATGTGTTGTGACATGATATTTTTGTTAGAATATACCGTAGGGTATACCTGAGCTATAACCACTTGTGGGGGTACTACAAGCATGTCGTCTTAGCACGAGAGACATGACACTTTCCGTGGTGGTGTGATTAGTCAACGGCGTCTCCGTTTTGGGCTCCGGAGGAAGTGGGCCATTTGGTGTTTTGTTGTGGGAGGCGTATGGGTTAACCCTAGTTTTCTGTTCTGTGGATTTGTGATGTTGTGCCAAACACACATATCCGATTTGCATACATTTGGATTCGCGGTCCAATGTGAGATTTACCTGTGTGGCATTATTTTGACTTGTCTGTGTGGCATTGTTTTGACTTGCTTGTGTGGCAACGTATATTTCTGAGCTCAATCGGTATGAAATAACCCCAGCTATTTGATTCAGCCTATTATTTCATTGTATTAGTTTTGTTTGTTTCTGTTCAGTTCAATTTATTGAGATAGTTACTTCAGTTCGTTAGTTCTTTACTCTTTTATTAGTTTCGTTAATTATGTTAATTCCGATATATTCCATTCAAATCTTTGGAGATTATATTTTCGTCCGTATTTACACTTGAGGCTTTGTTCAGTATTTTATCACGGTTATTTTCGTATATCAATTGTATATCTTTTGTATATCTATATCCGTACTAGGCAATTGGCTCATGCTATATTTTTCTTCCGGCAGGTTTGTAAGGGTAATTCAGGGCTAGTGTGATGAGAGAGTTGCCTTTGACCATCTAGGTTGTTTCGAATTTTACGTTTTGATTATTTTGACTCTAGTTGGGGAATTGTATTTAGTACCTTATTAATGGATCACCACTATTAATATCTTGAGGTTGTTAGTGTTCTGTTTATTTATTTTGAGGTTCGTTGTGCTTTGCACGTGACCTCCCTTTCCTTTTCGGGAAGGGGGTGTTACAATTATTATAATGACATAAAGAATGAATCAAGTGAGATCATAACATGGATTCAATTTCAAGAATAAGATTCATAAAAGATGACTTGGACAAAGAAAAGAAATTAAATTTTGTTGTAAACAGTACCGTATGAATAATTCCCATGAAAAGTACCCAGACATGAAAAAATTAAAATTTAATAAAAAAATTCAGACCAATATTCTAGTGAAATGATATTAGATGAAGCGCAATTCTTAAGAAATTTCTAATCATTTCAAGAATTATAGAAACAATACTTACCATAGTAAGTTTAAATTTAGGAGTACGAGATGAAATAATATCGCTTACGTAATATGGAGTATGAAAGAAAATGATATCCCTTACGAATGTGGAAGGAAATAATATCATTTACGAGTACTGAAAGAAAATAACATCATTTACGAAAAAAAAATATCATTTACCTTAGTAGGAAAGTAGTTCAGACTGGAATAACATAGATTATGTTGAGGAAATCTGGCACTATACTCAAAATATCCTTATAATCACAAGAAATACGCTCAATATTATAGAGAGAGAATTTTCTGATTCTGGTGTGAGTTTCATTGTTTAACTAAGTAATCTATTTATAGAAAAATTCTAGCACACCACTTATGACAATTTTTGTGACACCCCTAAATCCGGGTACTTCAATTCCACAGGATTTTGGTGTTCACTGTACAAATATCATCTATCTATCTACCCATAATAAATGCAAACCATGCAGTAGATAGAAATAAAATCTTCCCCTTAAGGGTTACAACATCCAAATAATAATAAAATCCCAGGTTAAACTAACCTTAAACATCTGTCAAGGAAATATAAACAATAAGTCTTAAGTAACATCAATTCTAATTACATCACATAAATAATCGGTCTTCATTCTTGGCTAAGCTTGCCCTTGCCTTTACTAGTGGAAGGTTAAATGCGCTCTTTCGTTCTTAAGCTGCGCAATGTTATTATTACGCAAGAGTGAGCACGATTGCCCACAAGTATAACAATATAACAATGAATAATAACATGCGAGAGAAATAGTAACTTCTGAAATAAAAGCTCAACTTTTGAATCAAGAATGAATAACAAGAATCAAAAGATTTACGAGGGTCATAAGACCTTGAACTATGTCCCTAGGTTATCAAGGGTTATACTTGAAACCTTTAATGATCATAAGACTATGGACCTTTCTACTCGTGCTTGGGGGATCAGCCCTTAGTACCCATCTTGTGCACAATATCTTAACGCTAACGCATAAGTAAAATCCCTTTGCAGGGTTGTTCATCTCAGTTTGACATTCGAGTCCGCACCAAAGGAACTTTGGTTTGGATAATTCAATAAGGGTTCTGAAATTTAGAACGTTCATCAACTAAGGACTAGTTGAATCAATAAAGTTCACTAGTCTAATAAGGTTCAACAATAATGATATTCGATTTGAATAATAATCTCAAGAAGTATACAATATGACAATTATTGTATAACTGAATCATGATTTGAAAAGATAATCAATCTTTAATATAACATTTGAACTTGAATAATAGTAATGATAATTTACTCGAGGTAACTAATAAACTTGAACAATAATGACAAGTAGGGTTAGGAAACTTGCCCCGTGCGTAGATTACACTTTAACTAAACACGTTCTTTGAATTTAATCCTACATACCATTCACATTCACAATACCAGTTAATTATAACTTAACTAATCATCATAAACTCATTCTTTTTTCTAATTCGAATATTGACTATACTTAGTCAAATTACCCCTTTGTCACATAATTTACACATCATGAATAACAAGCTAATTATGTATTCAATAATTCAATCCACATGTAATTATGTTATTTACATGCTAAGTATGTATTTTAACATCTCATTATACTTATAACATAATTTTATGTTCATTACATTACGTTGTAATCACATTGCTAGACTTAAACATTTAAAGATATTTCATTTCTGAACATTCTTGAGAGTGGTATGGCTATTACCATCATTATCGGCACTTTTCATTACCATTAACTTCAGACTCTTAGTAGGCCATTGCATATTATTGGCACCGTATGTGCTGTGTGCGCGGATGTTAAGGCATTTAGTCTAGAGTCACACGCATGACGGCGAAAAACTGTTCTGCAATTCGCAAAAATTGCATAACACAGCCAAAAACTCCAATTAAAATTTTACAACACGAATTTAGACATACCCACATGATATAATTTATACATAATCATTACCCAACATTTATAGAATGTTTTTAACCCATTAAAACACATAATCGCAGAACTAAAATATGTGAATTTCAATGACTTTGATGTTCTTGAAGGTTTTGAAAATAATTCATGAAAATTGACACTATGGATTCGTTATAACACCGAATCCGTTCATTTAAACTTTGGTCTCTTCGTATCAACATGCATAATAAAATAAGAGTGTAAATTTTACGAAAACATTTATGTTTGACATACTAAAATCACGTATAAAGGCCATATGGCCAAAACCCAAACTCTGTAAATTTTTGAAATAGCAAGTCATCATATTACGAAACTTATGATATGGAATCATGCAATATATATATATATATATATATATATATATATATATATATAACATGTTATGATACTCGTATTATTACATATATCCATATAAGAACATAATTTCTCAATTAAGAGACTTTACAGGATGAATGAAAGCCATTTTCATAGAAAACTAAATGACGTAAAATATGAGAATTTGAGTTTGGAGAAATTACCCAGAATATAGTTTTAGAAGAGATGATCAGTGGTGATTCCTTCACAAATAATTGTTAATTACACACTCAAACTTTCTCTCAAACTTCTCAAATTTCTCTCTATGAACCTTCTCTGATTTCTTTGTTAGACTTTAGAAAATGAAGAATGAAGAAGACGTCGTATGAATTAAAGGACTGATGGGCATTATGGTCAGTTACCCATCATGGGTTAACTGCCCATATCTCCCTCTAAGGCCATGTTTGTCTAGCTAGAATAGGTTTCAAAAACCATTTAATTTAATAAAGTTTTATCATATAGTTTAATTAATGTTGCACTCCTTCATAAAATAAATCAATATCTTATTTAATTTACTTTAAATAAAATATAATAAATTCTCATAAATTCACATAGTCACATAATTAAATTTCTCATTAATAAATAATGTCAAATTATTAACTCTCTAATTAATAATTAAATTAATTAAAATACCAATAAGCTTATTAAATATTTCTTTTAATACCATAAGCTCACATAATTACATATATCGAATAACCAAATTCTCCACATTAATTTAATAAATGTAACACATATAATTAAATTAATCTACCATAATTGCATCAATTAATTATTTAATCTAATAATTAAATCATCGAAAATATTTATTTACTTCAATAAATATTAAGAATTAAATTACAAAAATCTCGTTCGTCACATCTTTCCCCCCTTAAAAGGATTTTGTCCCCAGAATCACGACTCAATAAATTCGACTCGTTACATTATCCCCCCTCCACTTACAAAGATTCTCGTCCCCGTAATCGCTTACACATAATTAAGTAAATAAATGAGGTAATTCTTCATCATATTCTCTTGAGTTCCCACGTAGCTTCTTCAAACGTTGTGGTTCCTCCAAATTACCTTAATGTAAGGTATTACTTTATTTCTAAGAACTTGTTCTTTTCTGTCGACAATTTGAACAGGAATTTCTTCATAAGATAAGTCTTTTTCAAAATGTAGGGGTTCGTATTCAATTACATGCTTGTAATCGAGTTTGTAGGGTCGTAATACAGAAACGTGAAAGACGTTGTGAACATTCTCGAGTGATGGAGGTAGGGCTACCTCGTACGCAACTTCTCATATTCTTCTCAGTACTTCAAATGGTCCAATGAATCTTGGGCTTAATTTCCCTTTCTTTCCGAACCTGATCTTTCCCTTTCGGGGAGAGACCTTTAAGAAAACATAACTACCTGATTCAAATTCGATATTTTTACGATGTGGATTAGCATATTTCTTCTGTCTATCTTGAGCTGCTACCAGTCGTGTTCGGATCACTTTGACTATTTCTGTTGTCTGCTGTACCAATTCTGGCCCTAGCAATTGTCTTTCGCCAACTTCATCCCAAAAAAAGTGGAGTTCTGCACTTTCTGTCATATAACGCTTCATAAGGTGGCATGCCAATACTAGCGTGGTAACTGTTGTTGTAGTCGAACTCTACTAACGGTAGGTGATCATCCCAATTTCCTTTAAAGTCCATCACACAGGCTCTTAGCATATCTTCTAATGTCTGAATAGTTCTTTCGCTCTGTCCGTCTGTTTGAGGGTGGTATGTTTTACTCATTCGCAATTGCGTTCCCATGCATTCCTATAGACGTTTCCAGAAATTTGATGTGAAGCGCGGATCTCTATCAGAAACAATTGACACCGAAACTCCGTGCCTCAAAACAATCTCTTTTACGTATAACCTCGCCAACTAATCTAAGTTGAATCTGATTTTGATCGAAAGGAAGTGTGCGGATTTTCGCTACCATTAACGATAACCCATCTCATAGCGTCGTAGCCTTTCTGAGTCGTCGGAAGGCCAACCACGAAGTCTATTGTAATATGTTCCCATTTCCATTCTGGGATCTCTAACGGTTGTAGCAATTTACTTGGTCTCTGATGTTCTGCCTTCACTTTCTGATAGGTCAGACACTTGGCAACACATTCTGCAACATCACATTTTAAATTCGGCCAACAGAAATGTTGTCGAAGATCTTGGTACATTTTGGTACTACCAGGGTGAATCGAATATCGTGAACTATGAGCCTTGCTCAAAATATCATCCTTAATCTTTTGTACTGGCGGTACCCAAATTCTACTCTCAAATCTCAGTATTCCTTCCTTATCCATCTTAAATCTCGGTTTAGTTCCTTCAGATATCTTCTTTGTCACCTTTTTATATTCTTCGTCCTGAAGTTGAGCCTCTTTTACTTTATCTAGTAGAGTTGTACCAGATTGCATCTGAAATAACTTCTCATCAATCTACATAGGATACTTCACTTCCAACTCTAGTTTCTCCATTTCTGAAATTAGCTCCTCCTGAGCAGTCAACATCATCAATTTTTCACAACCCTTTCTACTTAAGGCGTCGGCAACCACATTTGCTTTACCCGGATGATATAAAATCTCACAGTCGTAATCCTTAATTAATTCCAACCATCTTCTTTGACGCATATTCAAATCCTTATGTGTAAACGTATATTTCAGACTCTTGTGGTCCGTATATATTTCACACTTCTCCCCGTAGAGATAGTGCCTCCAAATTTTCATAGCAAAAACAACTGTAGCTAACTCTAAGTCATGGGTCGAGTATCCCTTCTCGTAATCCTTCAATTATCGTGATGCATACGCAATGACTTTGTCGTTTTGCATCAGCACACAGCCAAGTCCTTTATGCGACATATCACTATAAACAACAAAATTTCCTCTATCGTCCGGAAGAGACAACACAGGTGCTGTACTCAACCTCTTCTTCAATTCTTGAAAGCTTTCCTCACACTTCTCCGTCCAAACAAATTTCACATCTTTTCGAGTTAAATTCGTTAACGGAGTTGCGATCTTGGAAAAGTCTTGAATGAATCTTCTATAATATCCTCCCAATCCAAGAAAACTTCTTACTTCCGATGCCGTTCTCGGCTGATCCCAGTTAATCACGGCTTCTACTTTAGATGGATCTACCGAAATTCCATTTTTATCGATCACGTGACCAAGAAATTGTACTCGTTCAATCCAAAATTCGCATTTTGAAAACTTGGCATACAACTTTTCCCTTCTCAATACTTCCAATGTTAATCTCAAATGCTCTTCATGTTCTTCCTTGGTTTTCGAATAGACCAAAATGTCATCTATAAATACCACTACGAACTTGTCCAAAAATGGCTTGAACACACCATTTATTAGTCCCATAAATGTTGCAGGAGCATTCGTAAGACCAAACGACATTACTAAAAATTCGTAGTGACCATATCGCGTTCTGAACGCTGTCTTCGGTACATCCTCTGGCCTCACCTTCAGTTGATGATAACCGCTTCTCAAGTCTATCTTGGAAAAGTATCTCGCTCCCTTCAATTGATCAAACAGGTCGTCGATCCTCGGTAATGGATCTGTTCTTAATCGTGACCTTATTTAGTTCTCTGTAGTCAATGCAGAGTCGCATCGATCCGTCCTTCTTTTTCACAAACAACATCGGTGCTCCCCACGGCGATACGCTCGGTTGAATGTACTTCTTGTCCAACAATTCTTGTAGTTGTACCATTAATTCCTTCATCTCTCTTTGTGCCATTTCGATGGTATGGTGCCTTCGATATTGGAGCAATTCCGAGAGCCAAATCGATGACGAAGTCTACCTCTCTATCTGGTGGAAGTCCTGGCAAATCGTCTGGAAATACGTCGATGAAGTCCCTCACAATCGATATTTCTTCTACCTTCGGATTCTCTTTTCGACTGTCGACTATGTAAGATAAGTATCCTACACAGCCTTGTCTTAAAACCTTCCTGGCCTGCATCATTGTCAGACAACTCGTGTAAGACCCCAACTTATTAATGAATAAAATCAAATTTCCTCTAATTATTATTGTGAATAATAAGGTATTAATTTGATATAATACTTTGGTTATGGGTGAAATGTGCAAAATTTTCAAAATAAGTAAGTGGTTATAAAATATTCATTTTGTTGGGAATATTCGTTTGGTCGTGGAATATTTTTTCTCATCGGGGAATATTTATATTTGACTAGCGCAGACCAATTGTGGGCCCCATAACGGATAACGATACGATTGAAGAAAACGACAAAATTGAATAACGACGTAGTTATTACAAATTAACAACTCGTTGGAATACCGGTGGTTAAAATACGATGTCTGGCGTGGTTGCAGACAAGAAAGCACATGGTATCAGAGCAAAAGTATTGTTGAATTATTGATTCTTACGTAAGAAGGCACTACTCAATAATTATTACAAGAATTCTTCATTCAATATTTTATTTTATTGATTCAATAATTGTTGCATTGATATTTTATATTATTGTTGTTTTAATTATCGTCACTGCATAGTATCTCCTTTATCAAATCAATAATTCATATTATTTGAATAATATTATTAGATAGCATTATTGGCAATGTCTAGAAAGTTCTGTCAAGGAGAGGTTTGGTCACCTAATTGCGCGCCAGTAAGGAGAAATCCTTATTGGAAAGCCCCCTCTTTCCTGGGAACAGCCTGGTTCTCATAAATGTGATTCTGTAATATTATTTGTGAATAATTAATCATTGATTCATATGATAAGGAAATATTTGTTTTATGTGGATATAAATGATGGATTTATCTATGTGGTTATAAATGAAGGAATTAATGTTGAGGTGTTTTATTAGTATTTTGTCGGATTGGAGGTATTAAAAATCAAACCAGTATTTTTTGAGATATATTGCGGGAGTTATAATTTTTAATCCAACCGTTGGATCGTTGTAATTTTTGGATATTTTATACATATATAAGTTGAGTATATGTCCACAAATTTTGAGAATTAAAAATGAGCGTATGATTTGTTATGAATTTTAAGAGGTGGTGATTAGAAAATCAAAGTTATAAATTATTTTGGTGGAAAATTCTAGAATTGGTGGGCCCCAACTCTTGGTTGGTGAAGAAATGTGTTTGAGATTTTATTCAAATGTGGTGGGTGGGAATAGTAGCGGTAAAGCCATCAAGGTCATAGGAGTTAAGTGCGCTTGGCGTGCTAACATTTTCTATATATGAGAGGCTAAGTTAGAATTGAAAATCACACGTAAACATAAGCTTTTCTCTTTCTCTCTCTAGATTATCGAGTGTATTTTGTGAGTATTTAGATACTTTGTGAGTTTCGTTAATCGATCTGCAAGTTTCCTTGATTTTATATCGATATTCCGATCGAAGTAATCGATATTTTGAGGTAAGGGATATTATCTTCTTCTTAAATGATATTTTCTCCAATATCATTATGCCAAAAAATATTCATATAAACTTTTTATCAAATTTGGAACTTTTTGTGTTTGGGAAGTTCTTATTATTCACGTATCTGGCACTATTCACGTATCTAAGACTTATTCACTTTAAATCGACACTATTCACCAAAAAATAAAATTTTCTTCTTTTTTGTTCAAGATGTCTATTATGGCTACTATCTTTGATTGTATCCATGTTTTGATCTTTATTTTGAATTTTGCTTCAAAATTGGTTATTATGAAGTATTATTGATCTTGGATAAAGCGTGATACTTAATCCCTAATATTTGTCCTTACGTCTCATCTTTGGATTCATTTTTTTAAAATATTTTCATCATCCTCGGGTCCTAAATGATGGTATTCTTTGAATATCTTTATTCTGTAGTGCAAAGATGAATGATTACCTAATGAATATCTTTGGCCGTAGTGCAAAAAGATGAGCAGTGTTGAGATGAACATGACCAATTGGTGATATAAATGAATATCTTTGGCTCAGTAGTGTAAAAGATGAATATTTGATTCAAGATGTATATTGATTGATATTACAAGGATAAAATATTGATGATGGATTTTTAAATCTTAGAAGATAGTAGAATTCTTTTTCTACTTGACTCTTCTAATGGATTGTTGTTTTTCACCGCAGCTTTTTTGATCTAAAACTTGTTGTCTATTATATTTTATCGATTATTCCTGTTGAAGACTAATGATAATTTGTTGTATATTATCTTAGTCATAATATTCTTTCTCGGGCTAGTTGAGCTCACCCTTTTGTTCCATTTTTCTTCTCAAGAGGTGAGAACATAGCGAGGAACTAGTCTTAAAGTGCGGAGTGATGGTTCTAGAAAGTTGTTTTAGTGTCCTCACTATTTTTAAAATAGTATATCAATAATTGTAATGAGGACTCCTTTTGAGTTTTTATACTCTCTATTTGTATTTAAACTCACAGTTTAATGAAGTTGTATTTGTTTACATACCATGTATTTGGCGACTTCGAGAATGGGTGATGTATACCTATTTTGGGAGCATCACAACTCGCTTGTCAGCGACTTTGCTACCATAACACACAACCTTGGCGGATTTGAGTCATAAGGTTATACGCTTTTTTGGCAATCAATTCTGACCCCGTAATTGAATAACCATCCATTCCCAAAATAACGCCAAATTCCCCAAGTCGAATAGGATAAGATCTACGTTCATGATATTACCCTTAATATCCACTCTCTACAGTTCTATATACGTACTTAATGAGGATTATTTCTCTATTCGCAATTTCTATGTTCATGGGGTAATCCAATTCATTCTTAGGCAAATCTAAATTCTTGGTAAAATCATCGGATATAAAGGAACAAGTAGCACCCGAATCAAATAAAACATAAGCATTAATTTTATTGATCGGAATGATACCTGACACCATATCACGAGATTGAATTGCATCTTGCACCGTCATGTTGAAAGTCCTTGCGGTCGGTCGGTTTGTTGCGGTTGGTACGGTGATAGTTAAGGCATTTCCACTATTATTTCCCCGGTTTCCTCCTGATCCTGACCCTCCCGATCCCTTCTTAGGACAATCTCTTGCCAGATGGTCCTTTGAACCACAAGTAAAGCAAGCACCCTTCTTTGGGTTAGGACAGTTAGGTACTATGTGGCCTTCTTGACCACAATTGTAGCACACTCTTTTTCCTTTCATATAAACTCCTAGATAAGCTTTCCCGCAGGTCGGGCATACTTCGATTCTTTTCTTCTGACTACCTTGATGATTCCCCGATGATGAGTTGTCATTCCACCTTTTCTTCTGATTAAAATTTCCACCTCCTGTGCCACTTCCACTAGCCTTGTTATTTACTTCACCTTCACTCTTCTTCTTCTTCTGATCTTGATTGTACTTGGTCATCGCATCACTTCCACCTTCAGGGAGGATGGCCTTTTTCAGTACTCCGGCAAATGTGTTTATCTGAAACATTGAGACTTTACTATATACCCAAGGCTTTAGTCCTTGTTCGAATCTTCTGGCTTTTATCTCGTCCGTATGTACTTGATACGGGGCAAACCTCGCTAACTCGTTAAATCTAGCCGCATAATCAGGTACGCTCATATTTCCCTGCTTCTATCGGGTTCATGGAACCTTTAAACTCTGGCAGTCCCACCGCCTTGAAATCCTTAAATGTAGTATTTGGTGGAGCTTGAGGTTGATTATTCATTGCTCCAGTCAGTAAGTTAACCAACTGCTGAACAGGATTAACATTAGCATTATTGTTATTATTTGTTGACTCTTCCTAAGCTGGTTGACGTGGTTGTCTTCTTCTAGGCGGCATATTTCTGTTAAGAATAATATATGCTTATTAAATCTCTATTAAATTCTCTAAATAGTTAAGACTTCACTCAACAATTTAATATAATCATTTAACACATCATCTCAAACAACTTAATATATTTAATTCAAACTAAAAGTTTTACATCAAACGATAGCATAACTGCTATTTACATCCACCATCCTGAGATAAAGAATCCATAGGATTTAAATATTAAAATATTCCTTCATTCATAAACACATCGGAATTTACATATAAAAATTAACTAAGTCTTTCACATAATTAAACAGATTATATCACTATCTGTCAAGGCGCTGAATAGCCTTGCCACGCTCCTCTTCCATGATACGAGACATCGTCCTGCGATCCAAAGATATACGATGGAAGTCCTTCGAATCGGATGGGGTACCTCAAAACTCGATCCCGGGCCTCATCCATTGCATGATTAAGTGTAGAGTATGTCTCTCCAAGCTTTGCCTTCTTTGCACGACCATCCTCTTCTGCAAGATCAGCACGACGTGATTCTCTTACCCAGCCCTCCTCTGCTATGGCAAGCCTCTCTGAGCTCTCTTTCAAATCCTTCATCAACTTTTCTATCTCTGCGGTCTTATCTTCGGTTTGACCCTTCTCGTGGACCAAATCCCATTCTACATTTCCCAGTCGTGAGTGAAGAGTCAAAATCTCTCTCTCCTTCTGCTCTAGTGTAATCTGCTGAATAAAAGCCCGTTCAGTCAAATCCTGCACCTCATCTCGTAACTCCATGTTACGGTCGTATAATGTGTCGTACATCGCAGCATCGATGGAATGCTGTGGAAACTCCTCTTCTTCCTCTTCCTCGTCAAATTCCTCCTCAGGATCCTCCTCAGGATCTGTCTCAGGTTCATGCTCCTGACCAACAACGGTGATCAATGGAGATGACTCCCTATTTACCAACTGTTCCCTAACAACATGAATGTCTCTGGGCTCCTCCTCTGTAGGTACTATAGGTACTCGGGGTTCCTCCTCCCCAGTTCGACTAGTTCCTCCAACGTCAGACATCCTGACAACAAAATTCGAGTTTTAGTTACTAAGTCATACTAGTGAGCACATAATTTTAACACATAAGCACATAAAGTCTTTTATTATCTTCAATGAATTACAAAAACTCATTTCCTAGAACTCGATAAGAGTTTTCCATCACTATGTTCTTTCTATAAGGCTACTACCTAAGGTTGTTCCCCACCTAAGGTTCATAACCTACTGACTCGATACTAACTTATGACACCCCCAATCCAGGGTACTTCAATTCCACAGATTTGGTGTTCATCAGACAAATATCATCTATCTATCTGCCCATAATAAATGCAAACCATGCAATAGATAGAAATAAAATCTTCCCCTTAAGGGTTACAACATCCAAATAATAATAAAATCCCAGGTTAAACTAACCTTAAACATTTGTGCAGAAATATATACAATAAGTCTTAAGTAACATCAATTCTAATTACATCACATAAATAATCAGTCTTCATTACTTGCTAAGCTTGCCCTTGCATTTACTAGTGGAAGGTTCGTCTGCTCTTTCGTTCTTAACTGCAATGTTATTATTATGCAAGAGTGAGCACGATTGCCCACAAGTATAACAATATAACAATGAATAATAACATGCGAGAGAAATAGTAACTTCTGAAATAAAAGCTCAACTTTTGAATCAAGAATGAATAACAAGAATCAAAAGATTTCTGAGGGTCATAAGACCTTGAACTATGTCCTAGGTTATCAAGGGTTATACTTGAAACCTTTAATGATATAAGACTATAAACCTTTCTACTCGTACTTGGGGATCACCCTTAGTACCATCACATCGCACAATATCTTAACGCTAACGCATAAGTAAATCCCTTTGCATGGTTGTTCATCTCAGTTTGACATTCGAGTCCGCACCAAAAGAACTTTGGTTTGGATAATTCAATAAGGGTTCTGAAATTTAGAACGTTCATCAACTAAGGACTAGTTGAATCAATAAAGTTCACTAGTCTAATAAGGTTCAACAATAATGATATTCGATTTGAATAATAATCTCAAGAAGTATACAATATGACAATTATTGTATAACTGAATCATGATTTGAAAAGATAATCAATCTTTAATATAACATTTGAACTTGAATAATAGTAATGATAATTTACTCGAGGTAACTAATAAACTTGAACAATAATGACAAGTAGGGTTAGGAAACTTGCCCCGTGCGTAGATTACACTTTAACTAAACACGTTCTTTGAATTTAATCCTACATACCATTCACATTCACAATACCAGTTAATTATAACTTAACTAATCATCATAAACTCATTCTTTTTCTAATTCAATATCGACTATACTTAGTCAAATTACCCCTTTGTCACATAATTTACACATCATGAATAACAAGCTAATTATGTATTCAATAATTCAATCCACATGTAATTATGTTATTTACATGCTAAGTATGTATTTTAACATCTCATTATACTTATAACATAATTTTATGTTCATTACATTAAGTTGTAATCACATTGCTAGACTTAAACATTTAAAGATAATTCATTTCTGAACATTCTTGAGAGTGGCGTTGGCGCGCGCCATTGTCTTACTGGCACTTCTTTCGGCAACAAGGTAATGTATATTGTATGTGGCGCGGATGTTAAGGCACGAGTCTGGCTCCACGGTGCGGCGAACCAGAAACTGTTCTGCAATTCGCAAAAATTGCATAACACAGCCAAAAACTACAATTAAAATTTTACTACATGAATTTAGACATACCCACATGATATAATTTATACATAATCATTACCCAACATTAATAGAATGGTTTTAACCCATTAAAACACATAATCACATAACTAAAATATATGAATTTCACTGACTTTGATGTTCTTGAAGGTTTTGAAAATAATTCATGAAAATTGACACTACGGATTCGTTATAACACCGAATCCGTTCATTTAAACTTTGGTCTCTTCGTATCAATATGCATAATAAAATAAAAGTGTAAATTTTACGAAAACATTTATGTTTGACATACTAAAATCACGTATAAGGGCCATATGGCCAAAACCCAAACTCTGTAAATTTTTGAAATAGCAAGTCATCATATTACGAAACTTATGATATGGAATCATGCAATATATATATATAAAACATGTTATGCTACTCGTATTATTACATATATCCATATAACAACATAATTTCTCAATTACAGAGACTTTACAGGATGAATGAAAGCCATTTTCATAGAAAACTAAATGACGTAAAATATGAGAATTTGAGTTTGGAGAAATTACCCAGAGTATAGTTTTAGAAGAGATGATCAGTGGTGATCCTTTCACAAATAATTGTTAATTACAAACTCAAACTTTTCTCTCAAACTTCTCAAATTTCTCTCTATGAACCTTCTCTGATTTCTTTGTTAGACTTTAGAAAATGAAGAATGAAGAAGACGTCGTATGAATTAAAGGACTGATGCGCATTATGGTCAGTTACCCATCATGGGTTAACTGCTCATAACTCCCTCTAAGGCCATGTTTGTCTAGCTAGAATAGGTTTCAAAAACTATTTAATTTAATAAAGCTTTATCATATAGTTTAATTAATGTCGCACTCCTTCAAAAAATAAATCAATATCTTATTTAATTTACTTTAAATAAAATATAATAAATTCTCATAAATTCACATAGTCACATAATTAAATTTCTCATTAATAAATAATGTCAAATTATTAACTCTCTAATTAATAATTAAATTAATTAAAATACCAATAGGCTTATTAAATATTTCTTTTAATACAATAAGCTCACATAATCACATACTTCGATAATAAAAATTCTCCACATTAATTTAATAAATGTAATACATATAATTAAATTAATCTACCACAATTGCATCAATTAATTATTTAATCTAATAATTAAATCATCGAAAATATTTATTTATTTCAATAAATATTAAAATTAAATTACAAAAATCTCGTTCGTCACATCTTTCTCCCCTTAAAAGGATTCTGTCACCAGAATCACGACTCAATAAATTCGACCCGTTATAATTTTTATACGCACATTAGTTTTTGAAAATAATGCAGCACACACCTTTTGAAAAAGAGAGTTCAAATTCAAAATGAGGACTCCATCATTTATTTCACATGTTAAAATTTTTAACAATTATTAAAAAGAAATCCAAATTCAATTTGCTTTCTTCCACTTCATTTTATTTTTATACCATAAATTTATTATAATAATACTACCATTTAAATTATAAAAATTATACTATTATATTATCACATTATGCTATTATAATGTAATATTATAATAATATATAAATATATTATCGGAGAAGATAATTATGGTTTCATAGAAAAATATAACAAACCTTCGACAAATGTCTCATTCTAAAATTTCTCCATTTATATCAAAATTGAAGAAATATTTACTTACCAAATTCATTAATTATTCACAATTCTTCAATTATTATTTCTAATTAATATTATAGATTCAAAATACTGACAACCAGATCGTTCCCAAGAAAGAGGCGGCTTTCCGATAAGGATTTCTCTTTATTGGCGCGCAATTAGGTGACCAACCCCCTTTCCTAGACAGAATTTCCTTAGACATTGCCAATAATGCTATCTAATAATATCATTTCAATAATATGAGTTACTGTGTCTTGACAATTATTGAAACAATAATGTAAAATACTATTTAATTATCATTGTAGCATTTATTGCATCAATAATATGAAAGACAGTGCAATTTTACTGCATCAATTATGTAGTGACTTCTTACATAAGAATCAATAATCATATATATTGTATGTGCAATACCGTGTGCTACTGTGCAACCACGCGTATTACTGTACTTTTATCACCAGGTATTTTAACAGTTTAACGGTAAAAGTTTTGGCGTTATTTTTTATAAAAAGTTTATTTATGTCGCTTTCTATATCCTATAGTTATTCTATTATGTGGTCCACCAATGATTGCATCGTCATACGGATATTCTCTGACAAAAAGAATATTCTCCGACCAAACGAATATTATATGACAACTTGCTTACGTTACAAAATTTGCACATTTCACCCATAACTAAAGTATTATATCAAATCAACACCTTATTATTCAATATAATAATTAGAGAAATTAATTAAATCTTTATTCATAAAAAGTCGGGGTCTTACAACCTCTCTTCCTTATGAAATTTCATCCTCGAAATTGATGTACGTACCTGGTATGTCGAAGAGGTGAGGATACCTTGTTTTTATTTTAGATTCCAACTCCCAGGTCATTTCCTCAATATCGTGGTTTCTATATAAAACTTTGACTTGAGGTACAATATTTGAGCATAAAGTATGTTCCTTCTTATCCAAGATTTTAACAAGTACCTCTTCATACGTTAAATCTTCCGTTATCTCGTCTAGTTCTAATTCAATAATGTGGTTCGGGTTTTTCAAATATTTATGTAGCATAGATATATGAAAAATGTTATGAACACGAGACATACTTAGTGGTAAAGTGATTCTATAGGCCACAATTCCTACTCGATCGAGGATTTCAAATAGACTAATGAATCGAGGGTTGAGATTTTCTCTCTTCATCGACTCTTGCTTCTGGAATAACATATACTTGTACTTTCTTCTTCATATTCATCAGCTCCGGGTCTGTAGCTTGAGAAGTTTAATTTATCGATTAAAGTCAGTTTTACTCGTATATTTGACATCATCACGTGGGTCACTAAAGTCTTTAGATGTATCTCCATCATTTGTAACTCATACAAAATGGGTCTTTGTGTTTGACAATATCGCACTCGTACCCGCATATGATCTTCTGCTCAACGCGTCAGCTACTACGTTCGCTTTTCCAGGATGGTATTGTTAGAACATGTGCTAAAATGAGTTTCCTCTTGAGTTCTTGGAAGCTCTTCTCACATTCCTCGCTCCATCCAAATTTTGTATCTTTTCGAGTCAGCTGAGTTAATTGAGTGGTGATTCAAGAAAATCCTTCCACGAATCTCTGATAATAAACAGCTAAGCCTAGAAAGTTATGTACTTCGATTACTAACTTAGGTTGCTCTCAACTGTGACTCATATCCCAACTTTGGATAGCACCTCACAATGGCACCTATCAGTTTACCACTGCACAAATATGGCGTCCCCTACGGAGAGTCTGGCTCTAGCGCATTCCACAAAGGAAGTCACTAGATAGAGGCTCGGGTACCAACTCTTGTAGTTGGATTTTTAACTCCTGAAGTTCAATAGGAGCCATTCGATATGGAGATTTTGGAAATGGGTTTTGTAACGGGTTCAAGGTCAATTCAAAATTCGATTTTCACGCTCTTGGGGTAGGACAGGAAGTTCTTCGGGGAATACGTCAAGAAATTTATTAACAATAGAAATATCATTCAAATCTGACGTATTTTTGTTTAAATCTGTGACATGGGCTAAGAAAGCTTGACATCCATTTTTTAATTAACGAATGGCTTTATTATGGCTTGATATGACAGTGATTGACTTTAGTGGTTTGTTTTGCTTGAATTCACATAATAGATTTGTGACGCCCCAAAAATTAAGTATACATCACCCATTCTGAGTCGTCAGATACATGGTACAAAATTAAAATACAACTTCATTTATATCTAATCGTTGAAAGTTGTCAGATAGAAATACGACCACGATTAACTATGAGTTTTAATACAAATGTATGTAACTCTCATGGTACCTCGACCACAACCTTACAATGGTACTTTACATAAAAGTACAGCCAAAAACTGTTTTAGAAACTAAAATCTTTGGGAAGTGCTCAAGGAAACCTTCGTACATGGGAGGCCATGCGTCCAGGTTATGATAGATATCATATGTCCACAGAATTATCCTTGGTTGACCCAAAAGTCACCAAAGAAAAATAAGAAGATTACTATCATCTTCTTTCCAATGGTGAGTCTTCTCTTGACATATAATTATCTCCGTTGTCTCCAAGTGAAAATTATATTTCAAATATACTCCAAGATCATATAGGTAGTGCTCGTAGATATACTTAGCAAGTGGATGTGCACAACCATGTCTTATGATAACACGAGGTTGTATGTCATTAGATATCTTGTATGATAGTGGCAAAAACACCTTTCCAACGTTGGGTTCACTTCACCCTATTTGATTCACCAAATATAACTACTAAATGATGTATATAATACAACACACTTTTCTATACTGTTTAGGGAGAACCTCCACGACTAGAGACCACCATTCTAATCCTCTTAAGCCCCCGGTCGACCCAAATGCCTACACTCTTATTACCCGAAAGGAATCAGAAGCGTAGGGTGAGCACAACTAGCCCAAAGAAAGAATATCATGACTAAAGATAATTAAATTATCAATAGCTTTCATCAATAATAAATCGTAGATTTAGAACATATGGTAGATGATAAAACTTTTCAACCATAGTTGCAAATGAACGAGCAATCCATTAGAAGAGTCAAATAGACCATAAGGTCTATTATCTTCTCTATGTTTAAAGTCCACCAATAATGTTTTATCCATGTAACATAAATCAACAGTTCCTGCCCACAATCATATGAATAACTCATAATCATAATTGTGGTTCTAAATTCCTCTTCGCAACCAGGACGAAGATAATTTTCATCACCTATCTTCACCTGAAATATCAAAGATCATGGTTATACCAAATCACAGTTCATGTTCATAATCATACTAATAAATTCATCTTTGCACTACGAGCCAAAGATATTCATTAACAATTCATATTTGCACTACAGGCCAAAGACATACAACTGTATTTTAGAAGAGTCAAGTAGAGCATGATATCTACTATCTTCTACGAATTAAAAGTGTATAATAATTATTTTATCACTTAGACTCAGCTTAATAAATAATCCAAATCATCGAATCACCACTGCACTACGGCCAATGATATTCGTTAGTATCACATCTATGAATTTATATTTCATCGCTGAGACTCAACTCGATAATCAATCCATATCACTGAATTATCCATGCCCTACGGCTAAGGATATTCGTTAATATCACGACCACGAATTATCCATGCACTACGGGCTAAAGATAATCGTGTTTTCAAAAACGGCCATGATCATGCCATAAAATAATTCAACTTCGCACCATTGGCCGAAGAGAATCCATACCATAATCATACCAAAAACTGTCCACCAATGCACTACGGGCCAATGAGGACTTTTTTCATATCATTTGTAACATTACGGTCATGATTATACCAAATAATCTCTGGTCATAATCATACCAAGTCCATCTATGCACTACGACCAAAGATGACTTTCAACACAATATAAGCATGAGGATGATGACAATGATATAAACATTAATCAAACGAAAACAATGATAAATATTAAAGACTTTAAATTTATCCAAATATTATCAATCACTTAATAAACTCATAATCTAATATTATTAATATTATAACAATATTTTAATCACTTCTTAAACTTATAAACAATTTATTTCAATTGTTTATACTTTACCAAAAAAAATGCATTTATTCATTCAAAAATACCATACTCATAAGATTTCATCACCAATGATTAAATCCCTCATCAAAAATCTGCATATACCATGTATAGGATTCCCAAGCCATAAAATCCTATTTTTCAATTTAGTTACTTCACATAACATATTTAATTCATTTACTCATAACTAGTTCATTTTCATGAAAAATACCAAATCAGTCCCAAAAATATTTCTTTTCTGGGATTTAGCAGAATATAGACCCATATTGAACATATATTGTTCTAAAAAATTTTAAAATTCATTCACTATTTTTCATATGGCTAAAACTGCCGAATATTTAGACATCTATCATAAATTGTACTTTTCTCCAAAAATTCCAAAATTTACAGGGTATACTCCTGTTATATACATATACTCCTAATAAAAATTTCACCAATTTTAGAGTTAACCACAAGGAGTTATAAAGGTTTACTTTTAAAATAGTCTTTTCCCATAAAATCCATAACTCTTAATCTATACATCCAAAAATGGACACAATCTAGAAAACTCATCAAATTATCATTTCAAATTTTTTTAAAATTTTTTAGGGTCAGAAAAATTATGAAACTGCCCTTGGCAGAAACCCCTTTTTAATGAAAATACTATTCGTATGAATACAAATGATCATTTACCATGCATGCGCAGAATCCACATAGACAAAGTTATTTCAACAGAATAATAATAAAGAATGGTACCAGTCATGCGTAAATGCACGCACAAGATATTCCAATGTAATAAATAAATAATGGAATAACAGAAGAATTCACCAGCATGCGATAGAATCATTGCACAAACAAATAGGTTATTCCAATGTAATAATAAATAATGGAACCCAAAGTCATTTGTAAACGCATTTATATAGATATTCGACGTAATAATAAAGAATGGAATAATAGAAGAATTTCACCATGTATGCGAAAAGATTTTACATAGATAAAAGTTATTCTAACATAATAATAAAGAATGGAATAACAGAAGAATTTCACTATGTATACGGTAGTCCGCGTATATAGGTTATTCCAACATAATAATGAAGAATGGAATAGCACAAGTTCTCTTCATGAATAAGAAAGAAAGAATACCCCTTACGAGTACAACAAATAATATCCCTTACGAGTACAACAAATAATATCCCCTAAGAGTACAACAAATAATATCCCCTACCTTAAAAGATAAGTATTCAATCGGTAGGTGAATATACTTGAAGAAAACTGCACTATCTTCTACGCCTAAAGCTTTCTTAAACTCTAAAGAAATACACTCGAGATTACAGAAGAATAACTCTCTCTATAGTTTCTCTCTCTAGAGTTTCAGTGAATTCGTAAGAAATAATGAAGGAATGAGCTTCTATTTATAGAAGAATAGACTGAATAGTAACTAATCCATGAACGATCCAGACTAATTTACTTTTAATCGGACAGTCCATATTGATTTAATAAAATATTCTAATAAAACAAAATCTTTTAAATAAAATATAATATATTCTATTTATAATCTAATAAAAACTAATAACTTTATAAAAGTATTCTTTTTATATAAAAATATTTTACTATGCAAACACTATGCAAGTACTATGCAAACACTATGCATAATAAAATATAATATATTCTAATTATTGTCTAATAAAACAAATAACTTTATAAAAGTATTCATTTTATATAAAAAGATTTTACTATGCAAAACACTACGCATAATAGAATATTATATATTCTATTTATAGTCTAATAAAATGAATAACTTTATAAAAGTATTCTTTTTTATATAAAAGTTTTTTCTTTTTTTTATTACATTAATAATACTAATAAAACAAAACTCATCATCATTATTATTATTCACACTATTAATCCACTGTGTCGTTCTCAGAAAGAGGAGGCTTTCCAATAAGGATTTCTCCCTATGGTGAGCAATTAGGTGACCAAACCTCTCCTTGGCGCGTAACTTCTAGACATCGTTAATATTGCAAATAATAATCTTAATAACTTTGTCATCTCAATTATTGATATAATAATATATAAAACATCGACAATAATTGAATCAAATAACGTGAGATACTATGCAGCAATTACTGTAGCAATAATTGAACAAAACTGAGTGACTTCTCACGTAAGCATCAATAATCAATAATATTGTGTGCTATTATGCAACCAACGCCGTATTAATGTACTTTTTTTTACTACCGAGTAATTCAACAGCTTTTAATCAGAAACTTTCGTCGTTATTTTCATAAAAATATTTTTATTGCTTTTCTCAATCCGACAATAATTCCATTGTGGGGTCCACTAATGATTGTACCGTCGTGCATCGGATATTCTCGACAAAAGAATATTCCTCGACTAATCGAATATTCCCCGACACAACGAATATTTATATCAACTTGCTTACTTTGCAAAAAAAAAAATTCACATATTACCCTTAACTTTAAACTTTTATCAATTTAACTATTTACCAAAAAAGAAAAATTGAATACTTTTATTTCATAAAATTCGGGGTCTCACAATCACCCCTCCTTATGAAATTTCGCCCTCGAATTTTACGTACGTACCTGATATTCGAAAAGATGAGAATACCTTGCTTTCTTTTCAGATTGTACCTTCCCGGTAATTTCCTCGCTATTATGATTTTCCCATTTCTCATCTCCTGTATTTCAGATATCATTCTAGAATATAGCTTCAAAACAAAGGTTAATTGACATATCATAATTTTTTAACTTATCAAATAATAATTTTAGCTTAGGTAAGTCACACACTAGCGAAGTATATAACCCGTCTCTCCCCTCCTAGTTCTAGACTCTTATCTCCGCAAGCAACCATATCCCTAAGCTCTGATACCAAATATGACGCCCCCAAAATTAGGTATACATCACCCATTCTAAGTCATCAGATACATGGTATAAAATTCAAATACAACTTCATTTATACAACTGTTGATCTGTCGTATAGAATACGACTACAGTTAACTATGAGTTTTAATACAAATGTATGTAACTCTCATGGTACCTCGACCACAACCTTACAATGGTACTTTACATAAAAGTACAAATCAAAACCATTTTAGAAACTAAAATCTTTGGGAAGTGCTCAAGGAAACCTTTCAGACATGGGAGGCATATACGTCAGGTTATGATAGATATCATATGTCCACAGAATTATCCTTGGTTGACCCAAAAGTCCCTAAAGAAAAATAAGAAGATTACTATCATCTTCTTTCCAATGGTGAGTCTTCTCTGGACATATAATTATCTCCGTTGTCTCCAAGTGAAAATTATATTTCAAATATACTCCAAGATCATATAGGTAGTGCTCGTAGATATACTCAGCAAGTGGATGTGCACAACCATGTCTTATGATAACATGAGGTTGTATGTCATTAGACATCTTGTATGATAGTGGCAAAAACACCCTTCCAACGTTGGGTTCACCTCACCCTATTTGATTCACCAAATATAACTACTAAATGATGTATATAATACAACACACTTTTCTATACTGTTTAGGGAGAACCTCCGCAGCTAGAGACCACCATTCTAATCCTCTTAATACCCCCGCTCGACCCAGCTACACTCTTATTATCTCAAAGGAATTATGAAGTAGAAGGGTGAACACAACTAGCCCAGTAAAGAATATCATGACTAAAGATAATTAAATTATCAATAGCTTTCATCAAAGATTTAGAACATATAGTAGATGATAAAACTTTTCAACCATAGTTGCAGCGGAACGAGCAATTCATTAGAAGAATCAAATAGACCATAAGGTCTATTATCTTCTCTATGTTAAAAGTCCACCAATAATGTTTTATCCTCGTAACATAAATCATCAGCTTCTCGCCCACAATCATATGAATAACTCATAATCATAATTGTGGTTCTAAATTCTCTTCGCAACTGTGACGTAAGATAATTTTCATCACCTATCTTTACCGAAACATCAAAAATCATGTTTATACCAAATCAAAATTTCGCTCATAATCATACTAATAAATTCATATTTGCACTACTACCAAAGATATTCATTAACAATTCATCTTTGCACTACTGAGCCAAAGACATACAATCGTATTTTAGAAGAGTCAAGCAGAGAGCATGATATCTACTATCTTTTACTTAATTAAAAGTGTATAATAAATATTTTATTGTTGAGACTCAAACTTAATAAATAATCCACATCATCGAATCACCCCTGCACTACGGCCAAGGATATTCGTTAGTATCATATCTATGAATTTGTATTTCATCGCTGAGACTCAGATCGATAATCAATCCATATCACTGAATTATCAATGCACTACTACTTAAGGATATTCGTTAATATCACGACCACTAATTATCCATGCACTACGGCTAAAGATAATCGTAGTTTTCATCAACTGGTCATGATCATGCCATAAAACAATTCAACTTTGTACCCTTGGCCGAAGAGAATCCATAGCCATAATCATACCAAAAACTGTCCATCAATGCACTACGGGCCAATGAGGACTTTCTCCACATCATTTGTAACATTACGGTCATGATTATACCGAATAATCCCTGGTCATAATCATACCAAGTCCATCTATGCACTACGGCCAAAGATGACTATCAACACAATATAAACATGAGGATGATGACAATGATATAAGCATTAATCAAACGAAAATAATGATAAATATTAAAGACTTTAAATTTATCCAAATATTATCAATCACTTAATAAACTCATAATCTAATATTATAACAATATTTTAATCACTTCTTAAACTTATAAACAATTTATTTCAACTGTTTATACTTTACCAAAAAAATGCATTTATTCATTCAAAAATGTCATACTCATAAGATTTCATCACCAATAATCAAATTCCTCATCAAAAATCGGCATATACCCTGTATAGGATTCCCAAGCCATAAAATCCTATTTTCAATTTTGTTACTTCACATAACATATTTAATTCATTTATTGATAACTAGTTCATTTTCATGAAAAATACCAAATCAGTCCCAAAAATATTTCTTTTCTGGGATTTAGCAGAATATAGTCCCATATTGAACATATATTGTTCTTAAAATTTTTAAAATTCATTCACTATTTTTCATATGGCTAAAACTGCCGAATATTTAGACATTTATCATAAATTGTACTTTTGTCCAAAAATTCCGAAATTTACAGGGTATACTCCTGTTATATACATGTACTCCTAATAAAATTTCACCAATTTTGGAGTTAACCACAAGGAGTTATAAGGGTTTACTTTTAAAATAGTCTTTTCCCATAAAATCCATAACTCTTAATCTATACATCCAAAAATGGACACAATCTAGAAAACTCATCAAATTATCATTTCAAATTTTCCAAAATTTTTTAGGGTCAGAAAAATTACGAAACTGCCCTTGGCAGAAACCCCTTTTTAATGAAAATATTATTCGTATGAATACGAAGGTTCATTTACCATGCATGTGGTAATCCACATAGACAGCTTATTTCAACAGAATAATAAAGAATGGAACTGTGTCATGCCAAAAAACGCACGTATGTGATATTCCAACAAAATAATAAATAATGGAATAATGTAAGAATTCACCGTGCATGCGATAATCATCGCACAAATAAAGTTATTCCAATAGAATAATAAATAATGGAACCGTGTCATGCGTAAATGCACATAGGATATTCCTAAAACGTAATAATAAAGAATGGAATAATAGAAGAATTTCACCATGTATGTATGCAAGATTATTCACATAAATAAAAGTTATTCCAATATAATAATAAAGAATGGAATAATAATAAAGAAGAATTTCACCATGTATACTAGTAGTCTCACAGATACAAAGTTATTCTAATGTAATAATGAAGAATGGAATAACAGAAGTTCTTTTCATGAATAAGAAAGAAAGAATACCCCTTACGAGTACAACAAAGAATATCCCTTACGAGTACAATAAATAATATCCCCTACGAGTACAACAAATAATATCCCCTACCTTAAAAAGAAAAGTATTCCGACTGGTAGGGCGGGAATATACTTGAAGAAAACCTGCACTATCTTCTACGCTCAAAGTTTTCTTAAACTCTAAAGAAATACGCTCGAGATTACAGAAGAATAACTCTCTCTATAGTTTCTCTCACTAGAGTTTCAGTGAATTGGTAAGAAATAATGAAGGAATGAGCTTCTATTTATGTAAGAATGGATGAATAGTAACTAATTCATGAACGATCCAGATTGATTTACTTTTAATCGGACTATCCATATTGATTTAATAAAATATTCTAATAAAACAAAATCTTTTAAATAAAATATAATATATTCTATTTATAATCTAATAAAACGAATAACTTTATAAAAGAATTCTTTTTTATAAAAAATTTACTATGCAAAAACACTATGCAAATATTAACAAACATAATAAAATATAATATATTCTAATTATTGTCTAATAAAATAAATAACTTTTATAAAAGTATTCTATTTTATATAAAAAGATTTTACTATGCAACACACTATGCATAATAGAATATTATATATTCTATTTATAGTATAATAAAACAAATAACTTTATAAAAGTATTTTGTTTTATATAAAAAGCTTTTCTGTTTTATTACATTAATAATACTAATAAAACAAAATTCATCATCATTATTATTATTCACACTATTAATCGACCAGGTCATTCCCAAGAAAGAGGGGGTTTTCCAATAAGAATTTATCCTTATTGGCGCGCAATTAGGTGACCAAATCTCTCCTTGGCAGAACTTCTAGACATCGTTAATATTGCAAATAATAATCTTAATAACTTTGTCATCTCAATTATTGATATAATAATATATAAAATATCGACAATAGTTGAATCAAATAACGTGAGATACTATGCAGCAATTACTGTAGCAATAATTGAACAAAACTGAGTGACTTCTCACGTAAGCATCAATAATCAATACCGTGTGCTACTATTCAACCACGCGTATTACTGTACTTTTACTACCGAGTAATTCAACAGTTTTAATGGTAAAACTTCCGCCGTTATTTTCATAAATTTTTTTTTATCATTTTCTCAATCCGACAATAATTCCATTGTGGGGTCTACCAATGATTGTACCGTCGTACGGATATTCCCTGACAAAAAGAATATTCCCCGACTAATCGAATATTCCCCGACACAACGAATATTTTATATCAACTTGCTTACTTTGCAAAAAAAAAAATCAATATTACCCTTAACTTTAAAATTTTATCAATTTAACAATTTACCAAAATAGAAAAATTGAATACTTTTATTTCATAAAATTCGGGGTCTCACAAGATTGGTTAGGAATATGAAAGCTAACGACCTTACGAAAAATAATCAATTTTAGCATGATGAGTAGTTAACCAATCAATCCCTAAAATCACATCAAATGCAAGTATTTTCAAAGAGATGAGATCAACAGGTAATATGAGGGTGCTGATTTGAATCAAACAAGATTTATAAATAGTGGATGTAATGAAGGTTTCTCTTAACGAAGTTTCAACAGATAAGTCAAAGTCTAATTTCTCAGGGGTCAAGTTCAAACTTTGAGCACAAGTAGGTGAAATAAAAGAATGGGGAGAACCAGTATCTAATAAGGTATAGACTTAGCAAGAGTTTATGATTACCATACCCATGATAACTTCATTCGGGTTCCTCGCTTTTTGGGAAGTCACGACAAACGCTCTCCATTGAACCATCGATTTTGACTTGTCTGGGACAGCCTTTGGTGTCACCATCCCAGCAGGACTTAACTTCGATGCATGATAAAATCGAGATAAGTGACCTTCCTTCCCGTAATTGTAACACACTTTGGGTTGCTGCGTACAGTTTAGACTGATGTGTCCCTCTTGTCCGCATTTATAGCACATGATCGATGGTCGCTCTCCTTCCTTAGAAACACGTGTTGGTGCTGTTGCCGATGTCTTTCCGTCATTGTTAAATCATCTCTTCTTAAAGTTATTTCCACTTAGTTCACCTCTCCTATTATCTTGACCATGATTACCACCGAAGTGGTTACCATTTCTGGCATGATAATTTCCTCCACGATGGTTATCATTTTTTCGATGGTTGTTGCCACCGGTACGATTATTATCGTGTTGTTGGCCGTTGTCTTTTGGTTGAACTATCTCATTATCTCGCTCCAATAATTGAGCCATATTCACAACATCTGAATACAAACAAAGTTTATGAGAAATGAGATATTGATGAATTTCGGGTTTCAAACCTCTTAAAAACATTCGTGTCATTCGCTCCTCATTATCTACCAAATGAGATGCAAATCGATATAACTCCGCAAACTTAGCCTCATATTGCGATACGGTCATATTGTTTTGCTCCAGCTTGATGAATTCCACCTCCTTCATATGACGAATACTTTCTAGAAAATACTTGTCATTGAACAATTCCTTAAACTTTTCCCAAGACATCTTCAGTGTAGAAAGATGAGTTCATTTTACAGATTCCCACCAATAATCTACCTCTTCACGCAACATAAAGGTGGCGAAGGGAACCTTTTACTCTTCATTGCATCCCAAGACATCAAATATCTTGGTAATCTGCTTAATACATGCCTCTGCCTTAAGTGGCTCCGGCTTTCCCAAAAACATTGGCAGTCCCAACTCCTTGAATTGCTTAGCAGTGTCTAGCCGTGAGTTGTCATTGTTTCCACCTACATTTTGAACAGGAGCCTCTTTCGTTTGGTGTTGCATGAATTGTAGAAAGCTCCTAAACATCCCATTGTTCATCGTTTGGTCGGTGTTGTTGTTCACATGACGATTATTGCGTTCCTGATGCACATTATCCTAGTTATTGATTGGCGGTGTCTCAACGGTCACATGTGCTCCATTGCTTATCTCAAAATTTTCAGATGCCATTCTCAAATACTACCACAAAAAAGGGTTAATTGACATGCCACATATTATCCCTATATTTCGATCGACCAATTAAATAAAAAATAAGCTTAGTAGGACATACTAGCGAAGGTTTTACTCGTCTCTCCCCTCCTAGTTCTAATCCCAGATCTCCACCAGAGATCATATCCCTAAGCTCTGATACCAACTGTAACGCCCCCAACATAGGTCCACACAACCCATTCTGAGTCGCCAAATACATGGTACAGAAACCAAATATAAACTTCAATAATACAATTGTCGTGCAAAATACGACAACACATATGTTGTAAGTTTTAATACAAATATTGTCTTGTAGACATTATCCAAACTCAAATAAAGTCCTCATTACAATTATTTTTACACTATTTTACAAAATAGTGAGGACTGCTATAATAACCATCTTGAATCATTACTCCACTCCCCGACTAATCCCAACTATATTCTCGCCTCCTGAGAAGAACAATGGAACCAAAGGAAAAGGGTGAGCTCAACTAGCCCAGTAAAGAACATTATGACTAAGATAATGAAGAACAAATTATCTTTAGTCCTCAACAGGGAAAAATCTGATAGAATACAATAGACAACAAGTTTTAGATCAACAACTGTAGTGGAAACAACAATCCATTAGAAGATTCAAGTAAAGCATAATGTCTACTATCTTATTATGATTTTAAAAGTCCATCATCAATATTTTATCCCTGTAACATCAATCAATAATTATTTCCAATCAATGAATTACATATGCACTACGGGTTAAAGATAATTGTTTATATCACCAGTGGTCATGATCATGCCAAACACATGTCCATTTGTGCTCTACGAGCCAAAGATATCAATCAACAATTCATCTTTGCACTACGGGTCAAAGATATTCATTAATCAACAGTTCATCTTTGCACTATGGGCCAAAGATAACTTTTGACATAATTTAAGTCTGAGAATTATGATAATGACATAAAGAATGAATCAAGTGAGATCATAACATGGATTCAATTTCAAGAATAAGATTCATAAAAGATAACTTGGACAAAGAAAAGAAATTAAATTCTGTTGTGAACAGTACCTTATGAATAGTACCGTATGAATAGTTCCCATGAATAGTACCCAGACATGAAAAGATTAAAATGTAATAAGAAATTTCAGAGAAATATTCCAGTGAAATAATATTTGATGAAGCGCAATCCTTAAGAAATTTCTAATCATTTCAGGAATTATAGAAGCAATACTTACCATAGTTAGTTTAAATTTAGGAATACGAGATGAAATAATATCGCTTACGTAATATGGAGTATGAAAGAAAATGATATCCCTTACGAGTATGGAAGGAAATAATATCATTTACGAGTACTGAAAGAAAATAACATCATTTACGGGAAAAAAATATTATCATTTACCTTAGTAGGAAAGTAGTTCTGACTGAAATAACGGAGATTATGTTGAGAAAATCTTGCACTGTACTCAAAATATCCTTATACTCACAAGAAATACGCTCAATATTATAGAGAGAGAATTTTCTGATTCTGGTGTGAGTTTCATTGTTTAACTAAGCAACATATTTATAGAAAAATTTTAGCACACCACTTCTGACAATTTTTATACGCACATTAGTTTTTGAAAATAATGCAGCACACACCTTTTGAAAAAGAGAGTTCAAATTCAAAATGAGGACTCCCTCATTTATTTCACATGTAAAATTTTTTAACAATTACTAAAAAGAAATCCATATTCAATTTGCTCTCTTTCACTTCATTTTATTCTTATACCGTAAATTTATTATAATAATATTACCATTTAAATTATAAAAATTATAATATTATATTATCACATTATACTATTATAATGTAATATTATAATAATATATAAATATATTATCGGAGAAGATAATTATGGTTTCATAGAAAAATATAACAAACCTTCGACAAATGTCTCATTCTAAAATTTCTCCATTTATATCAAAATTGAAGAAATATTTACTTACCAAATTCATCAATTATTCAAAATTCTTCAATAATTATTTCTTATTAATATTATAGATTCACAATACTGACAACCAGATCATTCTCAAGAAAGAGGGGTCTTTCCGATAAGGATTTTTTCTTACTGGCGCGCAATTATATAACCTAACCTCTTTCCTCGACAGAATTTTCTAGACATTATCAATAATGATATCTAATAATATCATTACAATAATATGAGTTATTGTGTCGTGACAATTATTGAATCAATAACGTAAAATACTATTCAATTATCATTGTAGCAATTATTGCATCAATAATATGAAAGATCATGCAATTTTTATCAGATCACCATCGAAAGGTGACTTCTTACGTAAGAATCAAGAATCGGAGATACGCGCAACATCTTGCGTACTACTATGCAACCACAGCGTATTCATGTATTTCTTTTATCACCAGGTATTTCAACAGTTTAACGATAAAAGTTTTGTTGTTATTTTTTTATAAAAAGGTTATTTCTGTCGCTTTCTATATCCGACAGTTATTCTGTTATGTGGTCCACCAATGATTGTGTCGTCGTACGGATATTCTCCGACAAAGAGAATATTCCCCGACCAAACGAATATTATATGACAACTTGTTTACTTTGCAAAATTTGCACATTTCACCCATAACTAAAGCATTATATCAAATCAACACCTTATTATTCAAAATAATAATTAGAGAAATTAAATCTTTATTCATAAAAAATTGGGGTCTTACAAATAATACCCCGAATGAATAGTACTCGAATGAAAAATACCCCCAATGAATAGTACCCCGAATGAATAATATCTCGAATAAATAGTATTCCAAATGAATAGTACCCCAACATAAACAGTATCCCACCATTTAATAAGAAAGTTCAGACCAATAGTGAAATGATAATAGATGAAGCACAAACTATTAAGAATATTCCACTAATTTCAAGGGTTTTCACCATTTAATAATAAGGTTATGGAAACAAATAATAAATTTGTACCATAAATGAATAATTCGAAAGAAGACGATATCACTTGATGAGTACAAAAGAAATGACATCTCATACGAGTATAAAAGAATATATGAAACTGCAAATGGATTTTCACCTGTCATGCGGTAATCCGCGTAGACAGATCATTTCCACAATTTCATAACGAATGAATATGAAGGGTTATTCACCATGCTTGCGGTAATCTATGTAGACAGGTTACTGATAAGTGGGTTTTATACCTACTTATGGAGTACCAATTCATGCAAACTATGCCCATCTCAAGTACATTTTAGTAGGTTTTAGTTACATTTCATGTTAATTTGCATTTCGTATACTTAAAACTCCTTTTGGTGAATAAGTGCAAGAATCAGCCTATTTTGGTGGTGTTATACAGCGCGAGGCTAATGGATGCCTGAGACGAGGCAAAAGATAGGGTGTGTATGGCTAGGATTGAGTGGAGCATGGATGGACAAGTATGGATAAACATAGGACATTTCAAAGTGGCAAGAAGAACATTGCGTAACCAAGCTCAAGGCGAGGATCAAGACAAAGAATCGCAAGTCGCTGCAAGAAAGAGAGCTTGGAGGCGGCGGCGCATGTGAGTACCAACCAAACCATGGAACCCTCTTGCAAGTTGTGCGCCATGAGCATGACAAGCCCTAGGAGGCCTTGCATGCGAGAGCCCTGGTGAACATCGGGACTTCATGCAAGTCTCACGCTTCTTGTGAGTAATAGTGGAGGAGGCCTTGGCTACATGCGTGAGGCCTGAAGCTGCTGACTTGTTTTATGTTATTTATAATTTTTAAGGCTTGTAATGGATTTAAAACGATATTTGACTGGTGTTAGGGGTATCACTTGACAATTATTAAGTTTTTCACGTAGATTTACATCGTAATTAGGGTTTACTCTCTAGGGGGATTCCAACGTAGAAGGAGGCCAAAACTTTACTTTTCTACTCCTTCTTGGGATTTTCTACCAGAGTGGATTACTATTAGTATTATTTTGCTGGAATCTTATGAGGATTTGAATATTGATCTATATTCAGTAATTGGGTTTGATTGTTTCTACCTTTCATCTTTCAATTGCTTGTTTATTAATCATGTTTATATTTGATCCCATAATGGCCTTTGGTTCAGTCATGAACTAAATTCCATTATGGGATTCTAACGGATTTTAATATGTAGTTTGATTGCATGCTTAAATGCTAGATTGTTTTACATATCCTATGGGATGTCTATCATGATTGTTTTGCATGTATGAATGCTTGATCACAATTCGTTTCAGTATTTGTATGGAATTGACAATGAACATGCAAATATGGATTATAATCATGATAGTATACGTATATAGGGCTGTGTTATATGGCTTATATATTTCGTGAACCAGATAGACATATATTGTTTCACCGTATAAGTTAGAATAAGGGCTTGAACTTATAGTCAATATAGTTGCAATTTCACATAGACATATAGTGATTTTGATTATATTGATGACTACATAGAGTCTATCATCTGTGAATGCTGTGTAAGTAGGTCTTAGTGCATTGAAAAATGGCTAATACTCTTTTAGTGCTCTTGACTACTTTCCTGTGATATGTGAACAAGTCATGCATGATAGTGGCGATTGAATGAAGTATTAAATGAAGTTAGAATCCCATTATTTCCAGATTTGATTTATTCCGTGTTATAATTATTTTAGTTGCTATTTGCAACTCAAGAACAAACCAATCTTAGTCATTAGTTTGAGCATATAAATATAGTGAATTAATTAATGCATAGTGATTTGGATTAAACAACTTTCTCTGTGGGATCGATACTTTACTTGCTCTGTATTGCTTGTTGACACATGTATGCTTGCATGAGTTAGAGCTCTTTTGTTAAGACTAAAAAAGAGGCAACAAGTTTTTGGCGCCGTTTCCTGGGAAAGGCATTTAATTTAGTATTACTATCATTAGTTTTAAGCTATATTGTATAACTTAGACAATTCTAGTCTTATCTCATTTCAGTTTTTTTTTGTTTTTGTTTCAAGAATTTGGATAAATTTTTATGTGCACGCGGTCATCCAACCCCGATTTAACACCTATTCAGGATAACATAAACGGGAGAGGTTGGAAAGCGAGTGTTCGTAGAAATTTACAAGCACAGTTAGAAACTACAACAGCTAACATGGCAGCCGAGGCACAAGGAGAAGAGAAAAGAGAGGAGCATAGGGCTCTGAAGGAATATTCCATGCCCAATATTAATGGACTACTGATCCAAAGATAGTCGAGACCAAATGATAGCGACCAATACATTCGAGATAAAAACTGGTACTATTCAAATGGTGCAGAATACAGTTCAGTTTGGGGGTGCTGCTACAGATGATCCGAATGAATACCTGTTAAGTTTTATCGAAATTTATGATACATTCAGATACAACGGTGAGACGGAAGATGCCATTAGACTAAGGTTGTTTCCATTCTCATTGAGGGATAAAGCGAAAAGTTGGCTTCATTCTTTGCCAGCAGGATCTATCACTACATGGGAGGACTTAGCACAGAAGTTCTTAGCTAAGTTCTTCCCAATGGCTAAGATTGCAAAGATGAGGACAGCTATCTCTCAGTTTGAGCAACAACGGGGCGAGTCCTTATATGAACCATGGGAGAGATACAAAGAAATGATGAGCAAGTGTCCACATCACGGTATGCCAGATTGGATGGTGATCAACACGTTTTATAATGGATTAGGATGGCAGTCGAGACCGATTGTAGATGCAGCTGCAGGAGGGGCATTATGGGCAAAGAACTATGAAGAAGCCTATAACCTTATCGAGACAATGGCATCCAATGATTTTTAGAATCCTACATCTCGGATGCCACAACCCAAAGTTGCAGGTGTGTTGGAGGTTGATGCTATTACTCAGTTGTCAGCATAGATGGCAGCCATGGCAAAGAAGATAGATACTTTGGCAGAAAGAAAAGTAAAGACGGTTGCCTTCGTATGTGAGATTTGTGCGGGGTCACACTTGACGGATCAATGTGCTATCAGCTCAGAATCAGTGCAGTATGTGAGCAACTACAGAAAAGACTAAGGCGGACAATTTCAG
Organism: Panax quinquefolius; assembly: GCA_020205615.1. Classification (NCBI taxonomy): domain Eukaryota; kingdom Viridiplantae; phylum Streptophyta; class Magnoliopsida; order Apiales; family Araliaceae; genus Panax; species Panax quinquefolius. The sequence continues at coordinate 70,104,326 of CM035169.1, read as the reverse complement.
AACACATACCACCCCAACAACAGAAATCATCCAAATTTTAGTTGGTCGAATAACCAAGGGAATTAGCAGAATCAATTTCAATCAAATAATCAATTTCAGTCATAACCAGCGCAGCCGCAATTTAATCCTAGACCACCCTTTTCGCCAGGATATTCTCAGCAACAACAGCAACATCACACTCCAGCTGTACCTTAGCAGGAAAAGAAATCTAAAGTGGAGGAGATGATGATGAAATACATGGCAAACACAAAAGTTATGATCAAGAGCCAAGCAGTGGCTATAAAGAATCTGGAAACTCAAATGGGGTAGATGGCGAACATGCTTACTAACAGGCCCCAGGGTTCATTGCCGAGTAATACAGAGTTAAATCCAAGAAGAGACGGGAAGGAATAGTGTCAAGCGATCACATTGAGATCTGGGAAAGATTTGTTAGGTACTGCAAGTCACACGCCCGCGCGAGATTGCACTGAGGAGAGCGCGCGGCCGCACGAGGTAGAGCAGTCAGTTGTTCAAGAAGAAATTCTGGAAGAGTCTGAGGTTCAGCAAGAAGAGGCTGAGAAAATAGGTTCAGAGGAGAAGCTTAAGAGTCCATTACCACCAATTCACATTCAAGTTCCGTATCCACAGAGATTAAATAAAAAAAAGGGTAGATAAACAGTTCAAAAAATTCTTGGAGGTATTCAAAAAGCTGCAGATCAACATACCGTTCGTCGAGGCATTGGAACAAATGCCCAGCTACGCCAAGTTTATGAAGGGTATACTGTCAAGGAAGAGGAGACTAGATGAGTTTGAAACGGTATCCCTGACAGAGGAATGCGATCAATACTTGAGAGAAATTACCTCAAAATTTGAAGGATCAAGGCGACTTCACAATTCCATGCACAATTGGAAAGATGAACTTCAGTAAGTGTTTATGTGATCTTGGGGCAAGTATAAATTTGATGCCCTTGTCAGTGTTTAACCAGTTGGGATTGCCAGATCCAAAGCCAACAAATATTGCATTACAGTTAGCTGACAGATCCATCACATATCCACGGGGACTTGTTAAAGATGTGTCAGTTAAGGTGGACAACTTTATTTTTCCAGCTTACTTCATCATTCTAGATTACGAGGAGGACAAAAGCATACCAATAATACTGGGGAGACCATTCTTGGCCACAGGCAGAACGTCAATAGATGTGCAAAAAGGTGAACTCATTATGCATGTTCAAGATCAAGAGATCTCCTTCAACGTCTTTAAAGCAATCAATTTACCAACGGATGAAGAAGAGTGCTTCCTGGTTGACGTGGTGGATTGGTTCCTACAGGATGAGGTACAGAAATCGAAGAATTATAGACCGATGAAGTATGCAACGGGTAAAAATTCAGAGTTAAAGGTATAGCTATTGACGAAAGATTAAGTCATTAAATTTTGGGGTGCGGCAGAGAAGAAGGAAGGCACCTCAATTCTATCTGTGACATGAAACTCAGAGATAGTCAAGCTAATTGACTATAACTTAGCGCTGGATGGGAGGCAACCCATTATTTCTATCCCCATTGATTTATTTTTAGTTATTCATTTTAGATTATTTCAGTAGTTATATTGAATTCATATTTAATAGGATATTCGATGTTCATGCTTAAGTGTGTAGAAAGACTTGCGTTGCGAATATTTGCAAGATGTTAGCATCATGTGGCCACTAAGTCATGCCTTAACAAGGTGCATTAATGTCTATGCAGGAACCATCATTGGACAGCATCACTGATAGGCGGAGTGGAATTGAATTTTTAGCTTTGCAGATATCAGGATCGTGCGACCGCGCAACCCATGAAGCACAAAATCGTGCACCCGCGCGTCTAGTTAATCAGGCCAACAATACATTCTGCAAGTCTCTGGCGCATAGCGCCTTGACCTACAAACGTCTTGTGCACGCGGCAGACTTGACCGACTAAGACAGATCTGAACAGTTTAAAAAGAGTTGTGGACCATTTGGACTCTCATTTGGAATAATAACAGACACGAAATTCTCTCACTCTCCATAACTCACGTCGCTATCTATCTGTCAGTTACAAGTTTTTGTCGTACATCTATCAATTACTTAGCCATGATTCTCTCCTCATTCAAAGTCCATATCTCCTCAACTTCTCTAAGTGCACTATAAAGCTAGGGTTCCTAATTTGGATTGCAGAAATGAGTATTGGGGGTTATCAATTCTTCAAGTTTTTCTTCATTCTCCATCATATAATCTGTGCAATCTCTATCATATACAAATGGGGCCTAAGCGAGCACGGTCTATTGCATCGTCTTCTTCATCCTCTTCGGGCAGTCAAGAGGCTGATATTGTGGATCATACCAAGTTCCTCAACTTGGAAGCTCAACAAGAGTACTACCGCATTGTGGCAAAGACGTTCATCAAGGAGTGAGGATTCAAGTTGGAGGGGCAGGATGGCCAGTTGTGCGCCATGATTCGAGAGAGAGGCTGGGGTGGATTGACTGCTACTCCAACACCCATTCCTATGAGCATAGTCCGTGAGTTCTATGCTAATGCCAAGGTCACTATGAGCGAGATATCTCTGGTTCGTGGTATCGAGGTAGATTACAGACCCTGTGCCATCCGATTAATTTTCAAAATTACTGATGCGCCGCCAGTGGGGGCTGCTAATTGGGTCACCGGTGCTCATTTGGAGACCGACATGGAGTTAATTATTGCAGAGTTATGTGTGTCGGATACGAAATGGACATATAAAGTTGGCATGACACATCCACATATATTCCCAGCTGCAGCCCTAAATCGCTATGCAAAAGCATGGAACTTGTTCATATGTGCCAAGCTCATGCCTTCCTCCCATCAGCACGAAATAACAGCAGAGAGGGCACTTATTCTGTGGGGCATCATCACCGGAAAGTACATTGACATTGGGCATCTCATTCATGAGAATATGTTGCGCTATCTATGGGGAGGAACCATTGGGCGCATTCCACACGCATCCACTTTGTTCTAATCAGGGATGCAACTGGGGCAATGAGCAAATGCAATACCCAATCCAGGACATCACTCATGCCACGATCAAAAAATTCGAGGATCGGGCGGTGGGTACCGCACCGCGCGGACGAGGATTCATCATGCTGACCCACTTTTCTAGAGTAACCGTCATAGCAACCCCCAAAACAGACGAGGCAGTTCGTCCCACGCACGACGTGCCACCCATGGCGATCATGACTCAGAAGGTTGGGAGCGAAAGTCGATGCCATGTACGATAATTTGGGCACATTTGCGACGGGACTCACAAGGGCCTTGGCCGAAACTTTTGCGCAACAAGGAACAACACTAGAATGGCCTCAATTCAAAACCGCAACACCATATCCACCACCAGATTCACCACCCGAAGAAGGTGGCACCACCGATACTTAGGGGAGTTTTTTCGTACCCTTTTACCTTCATTCAATGAGACATTGAATATTTTAAGTTTGGGGGTATTGGGGAGTAGTGTAGTGCATGTAGTTTAGCATGTTTAGTATAGTTTTTTTTTATTTTTAAGTTTTAGCATGATTAGTTAATTTTTGTTCTTGCATGTTAGTTTAAATTGTTGCATCATATAGTTTATTTTTGCATATATAGTTGCACGTTCATGTTTAGGTTGCATTCTCTCACAGTTCTTGCCATATAGACATTTTTGTCTAGCCAATGATGATGGTGAGTTTGTTAAATGATTTTTGAGTATTTTGGATAATTCGAGCTGAGCTATAATGTTTGACACAATGAAATTCATAATGATGTTTAAATGCTTTCGGTTTGCACAAATGTGTTCACAATCGCTTGTAGGTATAAGAAGCATGTGTTGTAATGCTCGACAGAAAAATGTAGTTTAAAAAAAAGGAAATATATGAAAAGTGAGTATAGACTGTATAAAACATTGTTTTTTAAACTTGGGGAAAACATGGGTATCTGTGTATCAAAAAAAGAAAAAAAAGAAAAGAAGAATAGCAATAACGTGAATAGTCTTATTTCGGGGCCCTGGCTACTTGAGTAAGTACGCCCGAGGGGATTGTCTCTACACCAAGTGCCCTAAGGTTTTTCATGGCCTGGGAGTCGTTAGTTGAAAGCTCGCTAAGGGGTAGCAGTGTGCCTAATGGAGTATGACATTGCACAATCATGTGAAAAAGAAAAAGAAAAGAAAAATAACAATAAACACCGCGGGGAAGTGCGAAAGTCGCCCTCGTGAGTAGAAATAAAGAAGTTAAGCCCATTGTTGAACCCTAGTTTATTTTAAGATGTTGGAATAGTCTTGGTTGCATATATATACATAAGTCTTGGTTTAAGCTACAAATTTCTGTTTTGAGCAATATAGCATAAGTATTCTGTGCCTAAATCAAGTTTTGATGAACACAACACACACACACACAACATCTCTCTAGCATTTTTGAATCAACGGAGTGTATGACATTATGCTTGTAGTTTGATTTGAATCTGTATTCTTGAATCTAGAAAAAAATTCGTTGAGGCAAATTGGACTGAATTCCTATGATAGTTAGGACAATGTGAGATTAGTTGCATCACAATTTAGTTGCATAGTAATATAGCTGCATTTTCGTTGTTCATTAGTATGCATTGCTTGAGGGCAAGCAATGGTTCAATTTTGGGGGTATTTGATAAGTGGGTTTTATACCTACTTATGGAGTACCAATTCATGCGAACTATGCCCATCTCAAGTACATTTTAGTAGGTTTTAGTTGCATTTCATGTTAATTTGCATTTCGCATACTTAAAACTCCTTTTGGTGAATAAGTGCAAGAATCAGCCTATTTTGGTGGTGTTATAGAGCACGAGGCTAATGGATGCCCAAGACGAGGCAAAAGATAGGGTGTGCATGGCTAGGATTGAGTGGAGCATGGATGGACAAGCATGGATAAACATAGGACATTTCAGTAGTAGCAACAACATTGTAGAACCAAGCTCAGAAGCAGGATCAGAAGACAACAACTGCAAGTCGCGCGACAAAGAGAGCTTGGAGGGCTGCCGCCATGTGAGTACCCAACCAAACCATGGAACTCTTGCAAGTTCTTGTGACCACGAGCATGACAAGCCTAGGGAGAGCGTCGCCGCGCGAGAGCCCGGGTGAACATCGGGACTTCTTGCAAGTCTGCGCATGCACAGCGAGTAATAAGTGGAGGGAGATGGCGGTAGGTGTGAGGGGTATCACTTGACAATTATTAAGTTTTTATACCCCTGACACCGGTCTGACTTGTTTTATTTTATTTATAATTTTTAAGGCTTGTAATCAATTTAAAACGATATCTGACCGGTGTCAGGGGTATCACTTGACAATTATTAAGTTTTTCACGTATCTTTACATCGTAATTAGGGTTTACTCTCTAGGGGGATTCCAACGTAGAAGGAGGCCAAAACTTTACTTTTCTACTCCTTCTTGGGATTTTCTACCAGAGTGGATTATTATTAGTATTATTTTGCTGGAATCTTATGAGGATTTGAATATTGATCTATATTCTGCAATTGGGTTTGATTGTTTCTACCTTTCATCTTTCAATTGCTTGTTTATTAATCATGTTTATATTTGATCCCGTAATGGCCTTTGGTTCAGTCATGAACTAAATTCCATTATGGGATTCTAACGGATTTTAATATGTAGTTTGATTGCATGCTTAAATGCTAGATTGTTTTACATATCCTATGGGATGTCTATCATGATTATTTTTCATGTATGAATGCTTGATCACTATTCGTTTCAGTATTTGTATGGAATTGACAATGAACATGCAAATATGGATTGTAATCATGATAGTATACGTATAGCTGTGGTATATGGCTTATGTATTTCGTGAACCAGATAGACATATATTGTTTCACCGTATAAGTTAGAATAAGGGCTTGAACTTATAGTCAATATAGTTGCAATTTCACATAGACATATAGTGATTTTGGTTATATTGATGACTACATAGAGTCTATCATCTGTGGATGCTGTGTAAGTAGGTCTTAGTGCATTGAAAAATGGCTTATACTCTTTTAGTGCTCTTGACTACTTTCCTGTGATATGTGAACAAGTCGTGCATGATAGTGGCGATTGAATGAAGTATTAAATGAAGTTAGAATCCCATTATTTCCAGATTTGATTTATTCAGTGTTATTATTATTTTAGTTGCTATTTGCAACTCGAGAACAAACCAATCTTAGTCATTAGTTTGAGCATATAAATATAGTGAATTAATTAATGCATAGTGATTTGGATTAAACAACTTTCTCTGTGGGATCGATACTTTACTTTCTCTGTATTGCTTGTTGACGCATGTATGCTTGCATGCGTTAGAGCTCTTTTGTTAAGACTAAAAAAGAGGCAACAGTTACTCCCGCAGATTAATAAAGAATGAATACGAAAGGTCATTCACTATGCATGCGGTAATCCGCATAGACAAGTTACTCCTGCAGATTAATAAAGATAAATACAAAGGATCTTTCACCATTCATGCGGTAATCCGCATAGACAGGTTACTCCCCCAGATTAATAAAGAATGAATACGAAGGGTTATTCACCATACATGCGGTAATCCGCATAGACAGGTTACTCCCACAGATTAATAAGGAATAGAATGACAATCCTTATGAATATGAAGAAATAACATCATTTACGAATACGAAAGAAATAATATCCCTTACCTTAGTAGGAGATTGGATACTGCAATAGTGAAGTAGAAAAATACTCTTCTTCTTTCTCTCTAGAGTTTCTCTCTCTAGAGTTTCAGTGAATTCGTAAGAAATAATGAAGGAATGAGCTTCTTTTTATGGGATAATTGACTAAATAGTAACTAATTCACTAACGTTCCAGATTGATTTACTATTAAAATTGACGGTCCATATTGATTTACTATTAAAACTTCAACCGACGGTCCATATTGATTTACTATTATAACTTCAACCAACGGTCCATACTGATTTACTATTATAACTTCAACCAGCGGTCCATATTAATTTACTATTATAACTTCAACCAACGGTCCATATTGGTTTATTATTATAACTTCAACCGACGGTCTAAAAAATTAGCACATCTCCCCATGGAATAATAAGCCAAACTTACAACAAACGCCTCATGACAAATCCCTCTATTTATATCAAAAATTGAATAAATATTTATCACAAATCACTTATCTTCAATTAACACATTTTTAATCTTTCAACAATTATTCATCATTTAATATTATAACTCATAATATTGACAACCAAATTATTTCCAGGAAAGAGGGGGCTTTCCGATAAAGATTTATCCTTACTGGCTCGCAATTAAGTAACCAAACCCCTTTTCTCGACAGAACTTTCTAGACATTGTCAATACTACAAATAATCATATGAATAATTTTGTCATCTCAATTATTGATTTAATAATATAAAATATTGTACAAATGATAATATGATAATAATTGAATCAATAATATGAGATAGTATGCAACAACTATTGTGTCAATTATTGAATGAAACTGAGTGACTTCTTACATAAGCATCAATAATCAGAGATATTATGCAATATTGTGTGCTACTGTGCAATAACGTGTATTACTATACTTTTATCACCGGGTATCTCAACAGTTTAACGATAAAAGTCTTACCGTTATTTTTATAAAAAAGTTATTTTTGTCACTTTCTATATCCGACAGTTATTCCGTTATGTGGTCCACCAATGATTGCGTCGTCGTACGGATATTTCTCGATAAAAAGAATATTCCCCGACCAAACGAATATTTTATGACCACTTACTTACTTTGCAAACTTTTCACATATCACCCTTAACTTTAACCATTTATAAATTTAACCATTTACTAAATAAAAAAATTGAATACTTTTATTTCATAAAATTTGGGGTCTTACAATCTCTCCTCCTTATGAAATGTCATCTCTGAAATTTACGTACCTGGTAGTTCGAAAAGGTGAGAATACATTGCTTTCATTTCATATTATAACTCCCAAGTCATTTCCTCAATATCATGGTTTCTCCATAAAACTTTGACTTGAGGTATAACATTTGAGCGTAGAATATGATCCTTCTTATCCAAGATCTTGACATGTACATCCTTATACGTTAAATCTTTGGTTATCTTGTCTGGTTCTAATTCAATAATGTGGTTTGGGTCTTCCACATATTTACGTAACATAGATATGTGAAAAACGTTATGAACACGAGACATACTTGGTGGTAAGGCGAGTCTATAGGCCACAGTTCTTACTCGGTCAAGAATTTCAAATGGACCAATAAATTAAGGGTTGAGAATTCCTCTCTTCGTCGATTCTTGCTTCTAGAATATCACCTTCTTGCACCTTCTTCTTCAAATTCATCAGCTCTGAGTTTGTAGCTTGAGCAGCTTTAACTATATTGATTTAAAGTCGGTTCTACTTGAAAGTAGTATGCACACAAGCCAATCATGTTTGATGATAAAGCATATACTTTGTAACAATCTTATTCATTTATTAATATTAAGTATTAATTTATTAAAGGCTTTTAATTATCTACATGATGCTGTTTTATAATATGTGATAAACACATAGTTTTAAGCAATGCTTTTAGAATAATGATGATGATCATTCTAATGAGGTCTAAATTCTTAGAAAGCTTAAAACTAAAATAGTTCCCAATCATTGGATTACTAAATTGGGGATTAGTGAATCCGGATAGATTGGTACATACGTTGCTTGCTCATTAGATGAGCATGATTGATCTCATGATCATTTGTGTGGAGACACTAAAGCAAGTATGTAGGTGCTTATTAGAGAATAAGTTCACTAAACGTGGCTCGCTAAGGATTACCTAATGGAGTTTTACTTATGCATCAATAGAAATTCACAGTAGTGATAGTAGTACAAGTGATCCTTGGACTTGAGATCATCATAGTATCTTGTGTATGATGAGTTATACTTTGACTTATTCCTTAAGACCCTTAGGGTATATCAAAGGGTATGCTTGGGTATAATAAGTTGTACATGGAGATAATGTGTGATCAATAAAGAATCTACTACTTCTAGTAAAAGAAGAGAAATGTCATATGTGATTCGATAAATGGCAACTCAGTAGTCATTGGCCAAGGTAGAATGAAATTAGAAATAAGTTTCTAATTTGCATTATTTGGAGTTGTACATTTAAGAATCAAAATACGTATAATAAAATAAAATAAGACTTGACAGTAATTCAATGTCTTATATTTAATTGGGACGTTGTATGGTGGAAGGATTGAATTGTACGGTAACTATTAACTAAAATATTCTTTTATGATTAATGTTGAAATCTATATTATCTGGAAAGTCGTTGATCGCTAGGGAGGCTTATCCCTATTGTAGAATAAATATTATTTATTGAAATAAATTAATCGTTTAATTTATTTATTTAAATAAGATTAGAATTGTTCTAATTGATTTATTCACAACCGATCTAATATGGAGAACCTAAAGGGTCACACCATAATAAGAAGAATAATTATTTAAGAAGTTAATGGTACAATCGTAATAATATGTTAAGTATATTTAATTTAATCTATGGTGAAAGATTAAATTAAATAGCTTAATATTTATTGTTTAATATTTTAGAAATATTAAATATAAATTAATAAGAGGAGTCATATTAATATTATTACAATTATTATTATTTTAATTTCTAAAAGAGTTTAGGAATTAATTTAATATTAGTACTACGATTTATTCCTAATAGGATTAGGAGGAAAAATTAGTTAAAGGAGTTTAATTAATTATCCCTAATAAGATTAGGGAGCCCATTTAATTAAAAGAGTTTAATTAAATAAATAATACCTTATTTTAATTAAATAGGGTTATCTGATATCTTTAAAAGGGGAGTTTTATATCATATATCAGAAAAACAAAATTCCAATAGTTGGAGAGTACGTTCTTTTTCTATAGAGAAAGAAAACTAGGGTTTAGTTAACCATCCTTCTTCTTGAATATTTCTTCTTCCTTGGTGGATCACCTCTAGAGGCCAAACACTTGGGTGGCTAACGTTGATCAAAGGAAGGAACCAAACTCGGTGGATTCAAGTTGAATGCGAAAAAGATTAGAGGTGAACTTGTACTTGAGGAAACTTGAATCTTCAGGGGTATGATTCTTGTTCTTCATATTTTTGTTTAATTAATAATTGTGCATAAAGGGTGATCCGGGTATATGGTTTGTAAAATTTTAAAACTCTTTTTTATCATGTTTCCACTAATTTTGTGCAATTTAATTGCGTTCATGAATATTACAAACCTATCAGTGGTATCAGAGCCAAACCTTTATGCGAATTATTAATTGTTTTAATTTGATATGTATATTGATATGTGTTTAGAACAATTTAATTGGGAATAATTTTGTTGTATAAAATTTTAAAATAAAAAAACCTTGATGATCAATTCGCTAAATCCATGACTATTTATTTTGAAAACGTTAATTATGTTGGAGTTGCAGTAATTACCGGATATTGATCATGTTAAGGGAAATTACAAACTGTTTTTTTTTTTCGAGAAGAAGGATTCACGACTTGCTTCCTTTGGTTAATAATAATATATATTATCATATATATAATATGGAGCACGTGTCACAAAAGGTTATCATGATTACCTTTTGTGTATATATATATATATATATATATATATATATATGTTAGTAATATATTTGTTACTGGATGATTTGGATGGTTTATGTTTGTATCCTGTTTGTAAAAGTTACCGGGATATATATAAGGATGATTATTATTATTATATATATATATATAATATTTTAATTATTTTATAATTAAAATAAAAAAATTATTTTAATTTTAAAATAAAGGTTTATTTTAATATTAAAATAAAAGGTTTATTTTAATTTTAAAATTAGATTTCATTCTAACTAATTAGAGTTGGAATTGGATTCCATGATAACTAATTGGAGTTGAAATTGGATTCCATATTTCCTTAAATAAAGGAGTTTATTTAGATATGAAATAAGATTTCATATTATTCAAAATAAAATAGTTTATTTGTGAATAGGAAAAAGAATCCTAATTTCCTTAAATAAAAGAGTTTATTTAGATATGAAATAAGATTTCATATTATTCAAAAATAAAGAGTTTATTTGTGAATAGAAAAGAAAATCCTAATTTCCTTAAATAAAGGAGTTTATTTAGATATGAAATAAGATTTCATATTATTCAAAAATAAAGAGTTTATTTGTGAATAGGAAAGAGAACTGTGTTTCCTTTAATAAGGGAATTTTTTTCTTGGAATTAGATTTCATAATTAATTAAAATAAAGGAGTTTATTTTGATTAAAGATTTTGATTAAAATAAAATAGTTTATTTTATTCAAAATAGGATAAATTAAAATAAAGAGGTTTATTTTGATTTAAATTTGAATTAAAATAAAGGAGTTTATTTTGATTCAAAATTAGATTTTATACTAACTAAATTTGCCCATTAAATGATATCAATATATATATTGAATGTTTATTATTCATGAGATAAATGTTATTTATTGATGCATATGGTGATGTTTATGATAATAAATGTGATTGATTATGGACTATTGACCAATGTGATTGGATTTTATTTTAGTTGGATGCATGAATGTATGAGTTTTATTAAATGGGGTCTGCATACCTCGTCTTCTCTAATTTTTTCTTAATGTAAATTCTAACTCCCTCCCATGTACTTCCCCTTGACTGCTGATCAAGGTTTCTATTTATTTAAATAGTTTTGTAATAGGAATAGTTAGAATTAATTTTTGAAGATTTGGAGATCAAGGAACAAGGAGCACGTGAAGACTCGTTTGTAATGAAGCCCGAGTTTAAATGTAATAGTTATATTTAAATATTAATTCTTGCACCCCTAGGGTTTGACCTTTTGGTTCACTTGGTGGCTCTAGTGAACCAAACTAGAATAAAAGTCCATAATCAATCCAGGTAGAATATAGTATTCTATATGCATGCTTATACTATATATATATATATATATATATATATATATATATATATATATATTATGCAAATATGTTTTGCATGTTAATTAATATGACGCGTATTTTATATATATATATATATATATATATATATATGTGTGTGTGTGTGTGTGTGTGTGTGTGCATGCGCTAAACAAGATGAGACAAATTAATAACAAACCCCCCAAATATTTTATATTAAGTTGTAACGTTCAAAGATATTTAGAATATTGAACGTCGCCTTCTAGCATGATAGAAACAATAGAGTATTGAATATTTTAATATGAGTTTGTTGTGCACACACAAGGCAAATATTAAATATTTAAGATGTTATTTTTATTACATATGATGTTTATGAGGAATTCAACATTACTGCTTTGTTGTGCACACACAAGGACTGTAGTTTTCTCTTCACTTATATGGAAATGTTGGGTCTGACTTAACTTAAATCATTTTAGTTCGGATGTGCACACACTTGACCATTATGATTTAAGAGGCAAAATACAAGGAGTTACATAGTTGATGTAATTGACAAGATTTGTCTGCCTATTTATTTATATATAGTTTGTTGTGCACACACAAGGCTATATACATTTGAAATGGGATCCTTATTCTCACTAGCATATCTTTTGTTGGGAGAATGCATATTATGATTTGATGTTTTAAATGTAAATGTTCATGATTATTTGTAAAGTCCTTCAAGGAATATATGTTCAAGGACTTAGTGATAGATCAAATTTGTTAGGTTGATCTAAGCTCTCAATGTGTATCATTCTGGAAATGAATGTATAGATAGCAAGATCAAAACTGTTAGGTTTATCTTGAGATGTAATAGATAGGCTTCGAAGATCGTAGTGTATCAACCTGATCAACATTGCAGAAGTCAAGGCAGAAACGTAGAGCCTCAAGGATCGTAGTGTGCCTGCCTTAAAGGGCCTCTTCGGAAATTGTAGAGTGATCCCAATGTTTGCCGAGCCAACTCAGAGATCGTAATGTGCTCTCGGAAACGTAGAGTTTACAACTAAAGCAAGCAAAGATCGTAGTGTGCAAATAGTTAAGAGAAATCGTAGTGCTCTCGGCTGATAGCATCAGACCAAGCACCAAGGCGACAAGTCACCACAATTTGAATCGTAGAGTACCACGATCTGAATCGTAGAGTTCCATGATCTGAAGTGTAGAGTATCATATGTCTTGTGTCAGAAGTATCAAATCTTACGATTTCTGTGGAGACAGACTCCAACATATGAGGAATGGATTCTAAACGTTGCAGTACTCACCAGTCCCAAAGTCATAAGAAATATCCTTAGTATGCAACAAAGAAGCGTATTGAAGAAGCTAAGGAAAGTACCATTGGTAAAGGGGAAAACACCTTTTCAGGTGTTAAGTGAGAAAGCAGTCTGCTGTGTCAGTGGGCTAGAATGCAATTCAGAAGATGTGCAGAAAAGTCTCCATCAAAGAATAGAAAGGTCAAACGCATTTAATGCTTCAACGAATAGTTTTCAAGGTCACATATATGCAAATCAAGCAGATGAGAGAGGTATGCAAGCATTGAACAAAAATGTACAGAACTCTCAAAGCTCAACTCTATGATCTGAGAAAAAGGAAAGCTTGCTCAGCTACTCAGTTCTTTCGAACAAGTGCTTAAACATCAACTGAGTAGCAACCATCAAGAACTCAAGATCTACCAATCAACTGAAGAAAAAGTACCAAGTCTGCTGGATTTGAAGAGTTCTAAGTGAACTATAAGAGAGCCAAGTCAATTGGACTTAAAGAGTTCAAGAGTGAACTAAGAAGTTCCTAGACTGCTGGTCTAGAAGGAATCTGTGTGATTCAGAAGTTGTAAAATACATCCTTAGTGGATTTCCTACTCGAGGAGTAGAAGAGTGGACTAGGAGCATTAAGTGCTCTGAACCACTTAAAACGATTGTGTCTTTTACTTTCTTACTATAACTGCTATATCTGTCATAACTGCTATAACTGCCTCACTCTCATAACTCCACTACTTCGTAAAGGAGATTAAAACAAACATTAATTTCGCTAAGTTTTAATCATCATCAACTAACAAGTTTAAAATGAAAAGATTTTTTAAATATCTATTCAACCCCCCCCCCCCCCTTCTAGATAACTATTGTGCCTACTGGGAACTAACAATTGGTATCAAAGTAGGTTCTATTTTACAGCTTACAAGCTTTAGTAGATCCAATGGCACACGTACCAAGCAAATCAAGGACTGGAGGAGGCAGCAAGCCACCAATGTACAACAAGGATAAATTTACAAACTGGAAAGTCAGGATGCAAGCATACATGGACTCAATAGATGAAGATCTATTTGAGACTATTCAGAATGGGCCCTATGTTCCAACAAAGCTTGCACCAACCACAGACGATCTAAACAGAATACAAATCAAAGTCAAAGAGGAGTGGACAGACAACGAGAAGAGAGTTGTCCAACTTGACAAAAAGGCCAAGAACATCCTATTTCAATCCTTAGAAGATGATCTGTTCGAAAATGTTGTCAACACTAAAAAAGCTAAGGAGGTTTGGGAAGCACTGCTCATTATGCACGAAGGAACTGAAGAAGTAAGAGAAAACAAACAATCACTCCTGACACAACAGTATGAAATGTTTGCTCATGTTCAAGGAGAAAATGTAACTGCTAACTATGAGAGATTCAACGTTCTGCTCAACTCTCTATGAGCATATGGGAAGATCTATCCAAAAAAGGATCTGATCATAAAGTTCATGAGAGCCCTACCGAGCAGGTGGGATGCCAAAACCACTGCTATAAGAGAGTCAAAAAAATTTCATGAGATGACAGTTCAACAGCTATATGGAAATCTCCTGATATACGAACTAGAGCTGACTCAACGAGCTGAAACCCTATCAGAAGGAAGAAAGAAGGATAAGGGTGTTGCTCTCAAAGCAACTGAAGGTGCATCTAAGGTTAACACTGAGATTGACTTTGACTATGATGAAGACTTCGCTATGCTGGTAAAAAGACTAAGAAGGTTCATGCGTCAAGGCAAAACCAGCAAGCCAAAGAAGGTCAGCAATTATAGTAGCCAGGAGCAAATGAATGATCTATGCTACAACTGCAAGAAGCCTGGCCACTTCATTGCCAAATGCAACAAACCTCTCAGAGAAGAACTAAAGAAGAAATCACATGCAAAGAAGGAATACAAAGGCAACAAAATGCCTCAGAAGAGAGACAAAGGCCTGGTAGCTAGAGGATCGTGGAGTGATTCAGACAATGACTCCAATCCTGATTATGAAGATGATGAAGAACCACAAATGGCTAATCTGTGCCTAATGACCAAACATGCAAAGGACAAACAAACTTCTTAACATACATGATGTAAGTCTCGATGAGGTATTTGACTTCAACTCTCCTAATGTAGACATAAATGAGTTAAGAATTGCACTGCATGGCATAACCACTGATCTACATCAATACATGAAGTGGTTCAGAGTTTTGTCTAAGGATCATTCATTTCTTCAAGAGGAGAAAAAGAAATTTCAAGAAGAGCTTAAAATAGCCCTTCTAAGTACTAACCTTCTCTTCAAGCTTGAGGTTGAGAATGAGATCTTAAAATAGATAAATAAACTGAATGCACAAAGAGAGTCTAATCTAACCTCTAAAATTGAGGAACTAGAAAAGACTATCTCTACATGGAACAAATCCTCATCATCCATGGACTCCCTGCTTTCTAGTCAGAGAAGTACATTCGACAGAACATGCCTAGGCTTTGGGGGATCCATCTCAGAGCCATGTGTGGAAAAGACAAAGGAAACTAGCACTAGTAATGCCTCAAGTTTTAGTAGAAGCATTACCTTTGTGAAATCCTCACAGAAGGAAGAACCAGTTCAACCTTGTTCTACTGTTTCCATTCATACTCAAAGGAGTAAAGGATCTCATGCTGGCCTGGGCTTCACAAAAGAAAAGAGTAGCCCAACCTCTACTCACCAACCTCGAAGAATCGTAGAGTCAAGTAAGAGCAACTCTACGAATCAACTGGGAAGGTACAGTAGAAGTAAGGCACACTCATCACTATTTATGAAACCCAAGGACATGTGGAAGAAGGAGAATCAGTTTAATAAAAGGATAACTAAAGAACCACACAAGTCCAAATAGAGGATGAATTATCATACACACAAAGGCATGCATCATACTAGATGTTTTATATGCAATAAATTTGGTCACAAGGCTGCCAAGTGTTATTATAATTCCATGCATGTGAGACCCAAGATCAAACAAATTTGGGTCCCCAAGGGGACTAATAAGATAGGACCCATGCAAATATGGGTACCAAAATGAAGGTTAAACTTTATGACAGGAAAAGAGCTCCACGATCACAACCTGGTATCTGGATAGTGGATGCTCAAGACATATGACAGGGAACAAAACCCTTCAATCTAACTACATAGAAAAGGAGGGTCCCTCAGTCATCTTTGGAGATAATGACTCGGGTAAGACAAGAGGATACGGCTCTGTTGGCAATGGTGCAGTATCGTTCAGCAAAGTAGCAAATGTGGAAGGTCTCCAACACAACCTTCTAAGCATCAGCCAACTCTGCGATAAGGGTCACCAAGTAACATTCCTCAACAACCAGTGTCAAGTCAGAGATCTGAAGACATCTGCTTTAAAGCTAACCGGGACAAGAGAAGGAAATGTCTACACAGTGAATCTTGGTCAACTAAGCTCAGACGAGACAATATGTTTTCTGGCAAAAGCATCTGAAGAAATGAGCTGGCTATGACATAGACGGTTGTCCCACTTAAACTTCAAAAGCATGTCCAAACTAGCATCAAAAGATCTCGTTGCTGGCCTACCTAAGTTCAACTTCGTAAAAGAAAGGCCATGCAATGCCTGTCAGCTTGGAAAGCAAACCAGAAGCTCATTCAAGAGCAAAACTGCCAACTCTATCGACAAGCCCCTGCAGTTGCTCCATATGGATCTATTTGGGCCAATTCTAACAACTAGTATTGGAGGAAAAAGATACTCTCTAGTTATAGTCGACGACAACACCAGATTCACATTGGTATTCTTCCTAACTTCAAAGGATGAAACGATCCCCAATTAATCAAGATGTTCAGACTGGTGATGAACAAAAAGGAGCGAAAATCAAGGCCATAATGAGTGATCATGGAAGAGAATTCGACTTCTCAGAAATAGACCAGTTCTGCACAGACAACGGCATCAGTCATAACTTCTCAGCTCCATGAACTCCTCAACAAAATGGAGTAGCTGAAAGAAAGAATAGAACTTTGATAAAGGTTGGAAGAACTCTACTAGAAGCAGCTCATCTACCTGAATACTTCTGGGCAGAAGCCATCAACACTGCATGCTACACACAGAATAGATCACTGATACACTCTACGATCAAGAAGACACCCTACAAACTGTGGAAAGGAAGAAAGCCAAGTGTCAACTACTTTCATGTATTCGGCTGTGCATCTACATTCTCAACAATGGAAAGCAGTACCTGACAAAATTCCAACCCAAGTCAGATGAAGGAATCTTTCTTGGATATGCCATGACGAAAGAAGGCCTACTGGGGTGTTCAACAAGAAGACACTGAATGTTGAAGTCTCGATTCACATCATCTTTGATGAAACAGACTTAGACAAAACAGTGCTTCAAGACACTACGACCGATAATGCAGACACTATGAATGAAGTCTTCGAGCTCAACACCACGATCGTAGTGCCAGATAGTGAAATCGTTGAGCAAGAAAATGATATCGTAGAGAGGCCTATGCAAGACAGCGAACCTCCACACCAAGAAGAAGAAATAGATCTTGAAGACTTAAGACAAGAAGGCATCAGGACAGATGTCCCAACCGGAAACAGAAGGGCCAGAGATCACACTCAAGATCTAATCATTGGAGATCCGAGTGCTAGAGTCAAAATAAGAGCTGCCACACAGAATGAATGCTTTTATTTAAGCTTCATGTCACAAATAGAACCAAAGAAGATAGAGGATGCTATGGAAGACTCCAGTTGGATAGAAGCCATGCAGGAAGAACTCAACCAATTTGAACAAAGCAAAGTATGGAGATTGGTACCAAGACCAAAGAGTCATCCTGTCATTGGAACCAAATGGGTCTTCAGAAACAAAATGGATGAAGATGGAGTTATAACCAGAAATAAGGCAAGACTGGTGGCTAAGGGTTATTCTCAAGAAGAAGGCATTGACTACGATGAGACATTTGCACATGTTACCAGACTAGAAGTCAACAAAATCTTTCTTACCTTTGCTGCTCACATGAAGTTCAAGGTCTTCCAGATGGATGTCAAAAGTGAATTCCTGAATGGAGAACTTCAAGAAGAAGTCTATGTAGAGCAACCTCCAGGTTTCATCAATCCATCTCTTTCCAATTATGTTTATAGATTAGACAGAGCCTTATATGGTCTTAAACAAGCACCTAAAGCATGGTATGAAACACTAACTAACTTCCTAATTGAAAATGGGTTCATTAGAGGTAGAGTAGATACCACATTATTTCTTAAAAAGCATAAGGACAGTCTTATTGGTTCAAATATATGTTGACGATATTATTTTTGGTTCTACTGACGAAAAGTTATGCAAGAGATTCTCCAAGTTAATGCAGAGCGAGTTTGAAATGAGCATGATGGGTGAGCTGAACTTCTTCCTTGGACTGCAAGTAAAGCAGACTGATGAAGGAATCTTCATAAACCAAGCTAAGTACATCAAAGATTTACTTAAGAAGTATGACATAGAATCAGCCTCTCCCATGAAAATCCCAATTGCTCCTGCAACCAAACTTGACAAAGATGAAAAGGGTAAAAGTATTGATATAACTCAATACAGAGGTATGATAGGCTCTCTTTTATATCTAACTGCTAGTAGACCAGACATAATGTTTGCAACATGCATATGTACTAGATTTCAGGCTAACCCTAAAGAATCACATTTATCTGCTGTAAAGAGTATTTTCAGGTATCTTAAGAGTACACCTTACTTGGGGCTTTGGTATCCCAAGGAATCCTCATTTAAACTAACAGGATACACAGATGCTGATTTTGCAAGCTGTAAAATAGATAGAAAGAGTACCAGTGGCACCTGTCAATTACTAGGAAACAGACTTGTGTCTTGGTTTAGCAAGAAGCAAAATTTAGTATCTACTTCAATTCGAAAGTGAATACACATTCTTCTTTGGCATTCTTTGCTACGTGATCCTATGGATGAAAAATTAGCTAGCTGATTATGGGTTTGATTTCAAATCCATTCCCATTCACTGTGATAACACAAGTGCCATAGCAATAACTCATAATCCTGTTATGCATTCTAGGACTAAGCATATAGAAATAGAGTATCACTTCATTAGGGATCATGTGCAAAATGGAACTATATCTTTACAATATATCTGTGACGCCCCCAAAATTAGGTATACGTCACCCATCTTGGGTCGCCACTTACATGGTACATAAATTCAAATACAACTTAATTATACATTTGTCGTATAACATACGACAATACATAAACTGAGAGTTCTAATAGGAATATTGTCATTTAAACAATATCCATACTCAAGGAGTCCTCATTACAACTATTATCACACTATTTCACAGAATAGTGAGGACTACTAATGCTATCTTGGGACCATCACTCTTTTCCCGACTCGTCCCGCCTATATTCTCATTTCTGAAGAGAAACGGTGAAAGAAAGGGTGAGCTCAACTAGCCGAAGAAGAAATATTATGACTAAGATAATGCGTAATAAATTATCATTAGCCTTCAACAATGTTAAACCGATAAAATACAATAGACAACCCGCTTTAATCTTAAGCGGAATGTGCAATCCATTAAAAGAGTCAAGTAGAAAATAAAGTCTACTATCTTTTAGATTTTAAAAGGTTTTCATCAATTTTTATCACTAAGACTCAGTTTAATGAATAAACCACAATATCTAATCATCCATGTACCACGGCCAAGGATTTTCATCAAATTATCAATGGTCATGACTATACCGAATCACCCTCGGTCATAATCATACCAAAAACTATCCATCAACGCATTATGTGCCATCGAGGACTTTTGTCACATCATTTATAACAAGTCGTGATTATAAGAATGATCCTCGGTCATAATCATACTAAGTTCATTTATGCACGTAAGCCAAAGATAACATAATATATCACGAGGATGATGACAATGACATACTAATTCAATAAAACAAGTTCAAGAATTATTTTATCCAGGAATTAGTAACGCCCAAATTGTCAACAAGATCTTGCTTTTGTAGAGTAAAATTCAAGAATGATCGGAAGAATATTTCCATGAAAAGATCTTTGGATGAAACGCAAATATCAAGAATATTCTACTAATTTCATGGAGTATAGAAGTCAAAGTTTTAACCAATTGGGTATAATAAAGAATGGAATAACAAAAGAAATCACCACGCATGTGGTACTTATGCATGATGACAAAGTTATTCCAATGTAATAATAATAATGAACCGTGTCGGTGAAATTCACACCAAGCAGGATGTTCAATGAGAATAATAAAGATGGAACCGGATCCGGTGTAAAACACATGATAGGATATTCCAGCAGAATGATAAAGAGCGGAACCAGTCGGTGTAAAACACACGCATGTGATGTTCCAATGAGAATAATAATAAAGAGCGGAACCAGTGGGTGTAAAACATGCACACAGGATGTTCAATGAGAATAATAATAATAAAGCGGAACCAGTGCGGTGTAAAACACATGCATGAGGATGTTCCAATGAATAATAGAAAATGTCACCAAGTATAGGGTAAACCACTTATACAGATTATGTATAGGGTATGCAGCGTGATCTGAGTTATTCCAATGTAATAATAAAGAATGGAATAACAGAGGATTTCACCAAGTATAGGGTATGCCGGCGTATACAAAAGTTATTCCAATAGAATAATAAAGAATGGAATAATGAAGTTCTCTTCATGAATAAGAAAGAATAACACCCTTTAGATTACACAACAAATAATATCCCTTACCAAGTAAAAGACCTTTGGATATCAAAGTAGTGAAGTACCGAGAATACACTTCTTCTTTCTCTCTATAGATTTTCTCTATAGCTTCTCTCTATAATTTCTCTCTCTAGAGTTTCAAATTGAATTTAAGAAAATAATGAAGGAATGAGCTTTATTTATAGGAAAATAGAATGCATAGTAATTAATCCATGAGCGGTCCGAGATTGATTTACTTTAATCTGACGGTCCATATTTAAAGCAAAATCTTTTAAATAAAATATCATATATTCTATTTATATAAAAACATTTTACATCGCAAACACTATGCAACACTATGCAAAACACTATGCAACACTACGCAAAAAACACTATGCAACACTATGCATAATAAAATATAATATATTCTATTTATAGAATAACTTTAATAAAGTATTACATTTTATATAAAAGATGTTTACATTTTATTACGTTAATAATACGAATAAAACAAAACGTCATTATCGCTATAATAATTCATATTATTAATCGACAATAATGGAATCAAACTGAGTGACTTCTCACATAAGCATCAATAATCAATATCGTGTGCTACTATGCAACCACACGTATTACTGTACTTTTACTACCGAGTAGTTCAACAGTATCAACGGTAAAACTTCCGCCGTTATTTTCATAAAATATTTTGTTCGGGTGAATAGTAACTCATGAATAGTAACTCGTGAATAGTAACCGGGTATTTTATGACAACTTGTCTACTTTGAAAATTTTTCAAATATGACCCTTAACTTTAAACTTTTATCAATTTAACTATTCACCAAAATAGAAAAATTGAACACTTTTATTTCATAAAATTTGGGGTCTCACAATATCCCTACTGAAAGTCAACTTGCTGATGTTTTTACAAAACCTCTAGATGAATCCAGATTTAACAAGTTAATAAGTGAGCTAGGAATGCTTAATTTACAACCATGAGATATATGCTCTAGTATGTGCTAACTATACAGATACAAAGGCTATGGTTGAAATCGTAGACATGATCAAGGGAAGTACACGATCGTAGAGCTAAAGTGACATGGAAGAAAACGATCATAGCAAAGACTCAACCATCGTAGTGATGACTCAACGATAGTAGAACTCCATCATCAAGAGGAGCATCCTGGGATGATAAGTTTCAAAACAAAGCAATCTCTCTGATAAGCGCCTCAGGAACAAACCTAACCCTTGACTCACTCCAAGAGGTTGGCCCTTCCTAAGATACCTTAACAGAATGCTAAGTCAAAAAAAACTCATCACAAGGATCCGGACAGACTCGACGATCGTAGCTCAGACACGACGATTGCTGGACAGAATCAATGATCGTAGTTCAGACTCAATGAATGCAAAGTAGACTCAATGATCACAAAAGCTACCTCAACGATCGTAGGACACATCAGCTCTGTAGGAGCTAAGGGCAAATCAGTAAAATCCTTCTCAGTCAAATTCGTAGAGGCAAGCAGAATTCAACACCTGTCCCACTAAGCAAAATGGAGAGAGGGAAGTTAAATGTACTATTTAAAAGCACCTTTTTGAAATCAGAAGTTCAAAAGATTATCTCTCTCATCCTCTCTCAAAACAGAAACCCTAAATCAGAAGAAAGCTCAGTAAATCACTTCTTGCAAGAAAATCAATGGCAGCCTCCAGTGTTATCTTTGGCTACAGACTCTGCTTTGACGAGTTCAAAACTGCTAAATCGAAGTTTCACAAAACTCTGTCGTTACTGAAGAAGGCGGGTCTCGAAGAAGCTTTGGGCATAGACACGTTGATCTACCCGAAGCTGGTAAAAGAATTCTACAATAATGGTGTATTTGAAAACAACACCATCACTGCTAAAGTCAGAAACGTAGAGATCAGACTAAAGGCTATGGACATCAATCTAGCCCTAGGTCTCAAACCTGAAGGGTATCCATCCATAGATGGCATAGACTTCCATAAGGGACTCAAAAGGATGCATCACAAGAAATCACCCTCTGTCAAAGTATATAAGAAGAAGGAATTTCCACTGAGGTATGAATCTCTAGCTGATATTGTTGGAAAATGTATATGTTGCAAGAGCTCTAGTCATGACTCTGTAAATGAGATACAACTCAAGCTCATGACTGCCATAAGTTATGAAATACAACTTAACTATGGGGCTCTATTGCTTGAATGGATTGGGAAGTGGTTAATCAGCTCAAAGAAAACAAAGAGCTCCCAAAAGATACTCTACGGGCGATTCATAAGCATCATCCTACAAGCTGCTTTGGGTGACAAGATTAAGGACGACAAAGGAGAAGCAATTAATCCAAACAGACGAATGACCCAACAACTATTCGTAAACTTGAAAAGGAATCCAGCTAAAAATGTGCGAATGATGTCTGAATCCAGTGGAAGAACTGGTGAAAGAAGGGAATCAAGAGTACCAGGAAATATGTCAGTAGTCAGAGAAATTGAAGGAGAAGAAGAAGAAACAAACAAGGGAGAACCCTATGCCCTTATCAGAAAAAGCAAGTGCAAGAGGAAGCTTAAGGCTAGAATGGAAGAGGAACCCCAGGGATCCACAACTGATAAACCAGTAGAGTCCTCTGACATTGAGACTCTAAGGATCCTGAGAAAGAAGCAACAAAGAAAGGTCGAGAGCGAAGAAGATAGAGCTACCATATCTTAGATGCTGAAGAAGGATAAGATCAGCCACAAACCCAAAAGGCCATCTCTCTCTTCAATTGTAGAGTCTCTACTGATCGTAAAGACTAGACCAAACACCTCAAGCAAAGAAGCTGCTACACTTGATAGTCTGGGTGATCAACAGGACAAAACTGAAGTTCAAGAAAGTCCTGAGGCTGAGGCTCAGCCTAGAAAATCAAGAAGAAAACTGGTCAAGAAATATATCCTTGAAAATGAAAAAGTGCTCAAGAAGGAAGACAAGAGTATGGCTGCCAAAAAGGAACTGTCCAAAGCAAGCCAAGAGGATAATGCTCCAGCTGAGGGGGAGATCCCTGAAGTTCTCATGATAGAGAATACACCAGCTGAGGGAGAGATGCCTGAAGCTCTGGAAAATACGCCAACTGAGGGGGAGCTTTTAAGTTTATAAGAAGATGATCAAGTTGAGGGGGAGCCTCATGATATCCCCTTGACAGAAGAAGCTGCCCCACACAAAATGAGGGAGAACCAGAGCCAGAGCAAAATGAAGTCATTGAAATATTGGAATCCCCAAAAGAAGATAGTGAAGAAAAGGGAGAAGAAGATGATGATGACCTTGAGATCACTAGTGTGGGCAAAGATGGGTATAGAAGCTATCTCTACAATCAGATGTTCTCTTACCTACCCATGATGCCATATCATCAAGCCCAAATCCTAAACTCTTGGAACCACATGTTCTGGAGCTTCAAAGAATACCCAGCCATCTTAGTACTAGCCAATGGATTCCTAAGAAGATTCAACTTTGCCAAGAAGTTACTCACAAACAACTCTTCCTCAGAGTATAAACCTGAGGTAATGTCTATCCCAACCCTCCTCAGAGTTAATCACTTGCCATCATCCTCATTTAGCCAATTTTATGAATTCCCACGATGGTTGGAAGTGATTCTTCATCCACTAAATCAATTTCCAGTTGTAGAATCCCAAAATTCTGTACCTGAGGAACCAAATGCAGTCAACTTCATAATGATCTCAACTCCCATCATCTCTACGATCCCTGACTCTAGCCCCATCGTAGAGTCCCAAGGAAAAATCGTAGAGCCACATATTACAGACACCCAAACACAGGCCCCTCCATCAGATATTCCATCCTCATCCTCCAATGAATATTTTAGCCTTGATCTTGCCCTCTACTCCCTGCAAGATAAATTCAAGAAAACATCCCCTCCATTAAACAATCTTTAACTCAGTGATCTACTCTCAAATATGCCCACGAAAAATGACTTGAATGAAGTGTCCAAGAACATGATCAAGGACATCGATGAGAGCCTTAAAACTCACTCAGAACACATTCATCTCAGACTGACTCAAATGATCACTACTGCAAATAATCTCCCGGGCACTCTGAATGTTGAGCTTATAAAGAAGCTGAGGGAAATTATCAAGGAAATGATTCAAAGCGTGAAGGACAGAGATGAGATTCACTTCCGGATAGCCACCAAACAAAGAGAGGCTGTTCTAGAAATACAAAATCTCAAAACGCCCAAAATAACCTTATGATGGAGAACATCATCAATCTGAAAGCTTCAATCACAGAATTTCAGAAAGCCTATGTAAACCAAGAAAAGTAAACTGACGTTATTCTAACTGCCCTCCGAAACAAAGAAGCTAGATCTGAAGCCCTGATCAAGGAAAGTCGAGAGGACATTGCTCAAACATAAAGCCAACTCAACGAGCTTGTTCAAGGAGTAAATCGACTTTCTGAAGACATTCGAACCATTGATGCTGACATAAAGGGGGAGAATAAAGGGAAAGGAGGCCAGGGCAGAGGCAGAGGAGGTCAAGGAAGCCAAGGAAGGGGTAGAGGACAATTTCACACTCAAGTTTCAAGAAGCCTCAACGATCTGATCAGCAGGAAGTCTTAATGGCTCAGCCATTAAGGAGTCAAGGGCCAGCTACCAGCTCACAAAATGTGACCACTACAGGGTTAAGAATGCCAATTGGAGATCCAGCATTCATGAATAGGCATGATCACAACCCGAGGGTAAGCCCAAGTGAGCTGGAAGAAATAGCCAGAAGGGATGAAGCGAGCAGGAAAAGAAGGGCTGAGGAGTATGCCAATCCTCCACGCAAAAGACCAAAGAAATAAAGATAAGTGAAAGCTTAAATTCTTGTTGATGTAAAGCTAAATTGTAATACTCTTCAACCATAAATAAATTCATGCTTATTCTCTATAAATTTCAGCTGCTCACTGAAATACTAAGTCATGTTTACTTTCCTGCAAATGCATCTAGAAACTAATAATCATGACAACAAATCTCATGGTTATGTCAACATCAAATAGGGGGAGATTGTTGGGAGAATGCATATTATGATTTGATGTTTTAAATGTAAATGTTCATGATTATTTGTATAGTCCTTCAAGGAATATATGTTGAAGGACTTAGTGATAGATCAAATTTGTTAGGTTGATCTAAGCTCTCAATGTGTATCATTCTGGAAATGAATGTATAGATAGCAAGATCAAAACTGTTAGGTTGATCTTGAGATGTAATAGATAGGCTTCGAAGATCATAGTGTATCAACATGATCAACATTGCAGAAGTCAAGGCAGAAACATAGAGCCTCAAGGATCGTAGTCTGTCTGCCTTGAAGAGCCTCTTCGGAAATCGTAGAGTGGTCCCAACGTTTTCCGAGCCAACTCAGAGATCGTAATGTGCTCTCAGAAACGTAGAGTTTACAACTCAAGCAAGCAAAGATCGTTGTGTGCAAATATTTAAGATAAATCGTAGTGCTCTCGGCTGATAGCATCAGACCAATCACCAAGGCGACAAGTCACCACGATCTGAATCGTAGAGTACCACGATCTGAATCGTAGAGTTCCACGATCTGAATCGTAGAGTATCATATGTCTTGTGTCAGAAGTATCAAATCTTACGATTTATATGGAGACAGACTCCAACATATGAGGAATGGATTCTAAACATTGCAGTACTCACCAGTCCCAAAGTCATAAGAAATATCCTTAGTATACAACAAAGAAGCGTATTGAAGAAGCTAAGGAAAGTACCATTAGTAAATGGGAAAACACCTTTTCAGGTGTTAGGTGAGAAAGCAGTCTGCTGTGTCAGTGGGCTAAAATGCAATTCATAAGATGTGCAAAAAAGTCTCCATCAAAGAACAGAAAGGTCAAACGCATTTAATGCTTTAACTGATGGATCCAACGGATAGTTTTCAAGGTCACATATATGCAAATCAAGCAGATGAGAGAGGTATGAAAGCATTGAACAAAAACGAACAGAACTCTTAAAGCTCAAATCTACGATCTGAGAAAAAGGAAAGCTTGCTCAGCTACTCAGTTCTTTCGAACAAGTGCTTAAACAACAACTGAGTAGCAACCATCAAGAACTCAACATCTACTAATCAACTGAAGAAAAAGTACCAAGTATGCTGGACTTGAAGAGTTCTAAGTGAACTATAAGAGAGTCAAGTCTGCTTTGGACTTGAAGAGTTCAAGAATGAACTAAGAAGTTCCTAGGCTCTTTGGTGCAGAAGGATCTGTGTGTGATTCGGAAGTTGTAAAAAGACATCCTTAGTGGATTTCCTACCGAGGGAGAAGAAGAGTGGACTAGGAGCTTTAAGTGTTCGAACCACTTAAAACGATTGCGTCTTTTACTTTTCTTACTATAATCTGTTATATATAGTATATGGCTATAAATGCCTCTATCTCATGACTCACGACTCCACTACTTCGTAAAAGGAGATAAAACAAACATTAATTCCGCTAAGTTTTAATCATCATTAACTAACAAGTTTTAAAGCGAAAAGATTTTGTAAATATCTATTGAACCCCCCCCTTCTAGATAACTATTGTGCCTACTAATATCTTTAATTAGATATTGTCGAACTATATATATTGAGGGTAATATTGTGACACCCCCAAATCCTGGTACTTCATTTCCTCAAGATTTGGTGTTCACTTAATCAAAACATTCATTTATAACTACCCAATTATAATAAAATTGAATAATAAAACCTGCCCATACAGGAATAGACTTAAATAAAAATCTCCCAGGTTATCTAACCTTTAACAACAATCATTCAAATGAAGAAAGTAAATAAACTTCATTACAATCTTTAAAACCAAAGTCTGAAAATAAAACTATCAAACTATTACAAGTCTTCAGTACTTGTTCATCTTTCCTTTTCCTTTACTGGTGCTAGGTACGTCACCAGTTTCAACTTTAGCTGTAAGAAATTTTACAAGCAAGAGTGAGCAAACAAGGCCCACTAGAAATAACAATATGTAAATCTTTAGACTTTTACATCAATTGCCAATATTAGGCTCAATAGAATTGAACAATATATTCTCTTAACTTTCTGAAAATATATAACATTCACTAAGGGTCTAATGACCAAGAATCATATCCACGGTTATAAGTAATCTTTCAACTTTAACTTTAACAGTCATAAGACTATAAGGACTCTACGTACTTAGGGGGATCAACCCTTCGTACAATGTATTGTGCACAACCATTTCAACGCTAAGCGTAAACCTCTATTAAAAGAGTTGTTCATCTCAGTATTTAGAATACAAGTCCGCACCAAAGTAAGTTTGGTTTGGATAAACTTTCAAGGAAATTTGGAATTTAACGAACATCAACTAAGGAGTAGTTGAATAAAACCAAAAACACTATACTATAGAATAATCGTGATTGAATCAATCATAGTAAACTAAAGTCATGCTTTAGGAATAATCTAATAGCATATAATTTGAATAACTATAGCATACCTTGCTTGAAAAATACTAAGCCAAGGTTAATTAGAATTGAATACTAAGCATGCATAGAAATTTAGTTATGCATGCTAAACAATAAGTTAAATACAAGAATAACTTATTCAACATCAAACCAAAGTTTAGACAGCTTGCATTATTATAAGGTAATCGAATTGAAAACAATAATTAGTTCAATAAGATAAAGGATTAGAAAACTTGCTCAATTATAAAATAGAGTTAGAAAAACTTGCACAATGAAGTTTTGAGTTAGAGAACTTGCCTTTAGCACAAGCTAAACCCTTACCACTTGAATTAATACCCTATACATATGCCATATTGACATAATTAGTCATTACCAACATTGTATATTTATATAAACAAATATATTCATCATATGGGTTAAATTACCCATTCACATAATCAACTATGTTACAAGTAGGTAACACTTAATAACATGATCATTCATAGTTTAATACTACTAAAATTATCATTTAACATTACTATTATTAACACATAACATTTATTTTCAAAGTTTGTGTAATTAAACAAAACTGTCAGAACCTTACGCTAACTTTCATATTTGCTTATGGCCATTAGTTTACTATGGTTTTAGTTTCTTTATTTCTTGATCTTTGAGTTAGTGGCGCTGTATGGTCACAAGCCATTGGTTGGTTGATGGCGTATGGCCATGGCGCCATTATGCTATGAGCGAGATTTATCTTCTTTGAGGCGTGACTGAGCTAGAGTCGAGAATCCGATGACGACCTCAAAGAACAACATGAACAAAAAGCCAAATTGGCCTAAAAGCTCGAATCTAATAGACTGATTATCATGTAATACACATATAAACTTCATATAAACATATTGTGAAGACTTCTAACATGTTCCTACTCATAAAATAACATAGACATCAAATATACAACACCCAATTTCAATGTTTTTGGCAAAAACTCCATTTTTGATATTTTTAATGGAAATCAACACTGTGATTTTGTTTTTCAATCAAAACAAAAATTTCAAAACATCAAAGTTATGATTATATATACTCTATCAATTTCCAAAATTAACATATCAATTTAACAACTAATTAAACCTTAAATTTCTATTTTAAATTAAGCCGTATTCATATATATTTTCATATGAACAACGTGATATATTTTCTTCATAAAATACATACATACATGAACTAGTATATCTATAATCATATATAAACTCATAAAAACCCTTTACAAACAATTATCATACCATAGTATATATATATATATATATATATAACAATTCAATTCATCTATAAAATATTTTCTGAGAGAACTTTTTGGGAAGAAGAAAAACTAAACTTTTTGAAGAAAAGGTTAAGCCCTACCTTTGATTAAGAAGATGATGGCTAGAGTTTGATTATCAATTTCTTTTCTCCAATTCCTTTCTCAAGCCTATTAGAGTTTCTCTAAATTTCTCTCTAGTTTTCTTCTTCTCTTCTTTTCTCTCTGTAAACTTCAACTGAGTCTTTCTTCTCCCTAACTCTAACATACGTAGAATATTATAACGTATAATAATAATAATAAAGATATTAAGTATAGGATTTAACTGACATCAGTTATAAACTTTTTGAAAATCAAAAGCCATAAGGCTTGTTTGGCTAAGCTTAATAAAAATAACCCATTAACCCTTACACCTTGTTTGGTAAACTGAATTAAAACAAATGGATTAATCCTTATACCTTGTTTGCTAAAACACTATTAGATCAAAGACTTATTATGCAATAAGACATGTTTGGCAAAACTAAATTAAACTCTTTTAATTTATTTTAATAACTCCTTTATAGCAAGGTTATTTGTCACACTTCTATTTAAATTAAATAATCAATTTAAATCAATTAAAATATTAATCTATTAAATTACTTTAACACATAAATCATTATCACATAATTATAATTTCCTTTATAATTATAATTTTATTCAACCAACTAACACTTTATTTTAATCACAATTCCAATTAAAATATTATAATTCATTTAATCCTTATAAGCTCTCTAGCTTACTTATTAAATTAAATTATTATATAATCTCATAACAATTAATTTTCTTAGCTCCTTAATTATTTATTCAACAAATAATTAACTAAACCACATCAACTCAAATTAAACAATTATTTATTCAACAATAAACATATCCATTAAATACTTATATAAATCAATAAATATTTAATATCACACTTTAAAATTCTGGAATGTTACATCATTCCCTCCTTACAAGGATTCTGTCCTCAGAATCACAACTCAAACAAATCATTCGTTACATTCTTCCCTACTTAAAAAGATTCTGTCCCCAGAATCGAAGACACAGATTAAACAAAAAACTCAGGGTATTCTTTCAACATTTTCTCTTCGAGTTCCCACGTAGCTTCTTCAGCGTTGTGGTTCCTCCATATTACCTTCACAGAAGGTGTCACTTTATTCCTGAGCACTTGTTCTTTCATGTCGACTATCTGGATAGGAACCTCTTCATTAGACAAATCTTTCTCGAACTGCAACGGTTCATACTCGATCACGTGTTTGTAGTCGGGTTTATACGGTCGTAACACTGAAACGTGAAAAACATTGTGAATGTTTTCCAACTCTGGAGGTAGAGCTACCTCATAAGCCACTTCTCCCACTCTTCGCAGCACTTCAAAGGGTCCAATAAACCTCAAGCTTAGCTTTCCCTTTTTACCGAAATGAATTTTCCCCTTCCAGGGAGAAACTTTTAGAAATAGAAAAGTTCATACGTCGAATGCACGATCTTGTCTGTGTTGATCAGCATACTTTTTCTGTCTGTCTTGAGCTGCTATTAATCTTATCCTGATGAGTTTGACAACGTCAGCAGTTTGTTGTACCAGTTCTGGTCCTAACAGTTAGCGTTCTCCGACTTCATCCCAGTACAGTGGAGTTCTGCACTTTCTGCCATACAATGCCTCGTAAGGTGGCATGCCGATGCTCGCATGATAACTATTGTTGTAAGCAAATTCCACCAATGGTAATTGTTCTTCCTAGCTTCCTTTAAAGTCCATGACACATGCTCTCAGCATATCTTCCAATGTCTGAATTGTTCGTTTGCTTTGGCCATCTGTTTGTGGATGATAAGCCATACTCATTCGCAACTGTGTCCCCATGCATTCTTGTAGTCTCTTCTAGAAATTTGATGTGAATCGCGGATCTCTATCGGACACAATTGATACTGGCACCCCGTGCCTCGAAACGATCTCTTTAATGTACAATCTTGCCAACTGATCAAGATTGAATCTAATCTTTATTGGTAGAAAGTGTGCTGATTTCGTCAGTCTGTCCACTATCACCCAAATCGCATCGTATCCTCTCTGAGTAGTTGGAAGACTCACCACAAAATCCATAGTGATGTCTTCCCACTTCCATTCCGGTATTTCCAACGGTTGGAGTAATCCACTGGGTCTTTGATGTTCGGCTTTTACTCTTTGACATGTCAAGCACTTCGCTACGTATTCTGCAATGTCCCTTTTTATATTCGGCCACCAAAAATGTCTGGTGCAAATCTTGATACATTTTCGTGCTTCTTGGATGAATCGAATATCTTGTGTTGTGTGCTTCGGTTAAGATTTCGTCTTTCAGTTCTAGCACTGCTGGAACCCAAATTCTTCCCTCGAACCGTACTAATCCTTCGGTATCGACGTTGTATTTTACATCACCGCCTTCAACCAAATTCTCTTTGATTTTCCCACACTCTTCATCTTGTTATTGAGCATTCTTCACTTTGTCCACTAAAGTTGGACCAGCTTCTATCTGGAATAGTTGTTCGCCAGATTCTTTTGGAAATTTGATTTCCAATTCCAGTTTTGTCATTGCTGAAATGAGCTCCTCCTGAGTTGTTATCTGCATCAACTTCTCCCGACCTTTTCTGCTTAAAGCATCTGCCACAACATTTGTTTTGCCTGGATGATAAAAGATCTCACAATCGTAATCTTTTATCTACTCCATCCACCTTCTCTGACGCATGTTCAAATCTTTCTGAGTGAAAATATACTTCAGACTTTTGTGGTCTGTGTAGATCTCATATTTTTCTCCATAAAGATAGTGTCTCCATATCTTCAGAGCAAATACAACTGCAGCCAATTCCAAATAATGAGTCGGATACCCTTTCTCATAATTCTTCAGTTGTCTTGATGCATAGGCAATAACTTTGTCGTTCTGCATAAGAACACAACCCAACCCTTTTGTGAGGCATCACTATACACCACAAAATTTCTGTATTATCGGTAATGTCAACCTTGGGTTCCATACTTAACTTTTTCTTCAAATCTTGGAAACTCTCTTCACACTTCTCCGTCCAAACGAATTTTACAGCTTTCCTTATCAAATTTGTTAGGGGAGTGGCTATCTTAGAAAAATCGTGAATAAATCTTCTATAATAACCAGCCAGTCCCAAGAAACTCCTCACTTCTGACGGTGTTCTTGGTTTTTCCCAATTGATTACAGCTTCCACTTTTGATGGATCCACTGAAATCCCATCTTTGTCAATCACATGGCCCAAAAATTATACACGATCGAGCCAAAATTCACACTTAGAGAATTTCGCGTATAGCTTTTCCTTCCTTAGTGTTTCCATTGTCAAACGTAAGTGTTCCACGTGTTCTTCTTGAGTTTTGGAATACACCAGAATGTCATCAATAAATACCACTACAAACTTGTCTAAGAATGGTTTAAACACCCTGTTCATCAAATCCATGAAGCAAAGAAGGGCATTGGTTAAACCAAAAGACATCACCAAAACTTCGTAATGTCCGCATGCAGGAGTTCGAATGTCGTTCTAGGTATATCCTCCTTCCTTACCTTCAATTGGTGATACCCACTTCTCAAATCTATTTTCGAGAAATATTTAGCACCCTTCATCAAACAAGTCATCTATTCTAGGCAATGGATACCTATTCTTAATAGTGACTTTGTTTAACTCTCTATAATCAATGCAAAGACGCATTGATCCATCCTTCTTCTTAACGAATAAAACTGGCGCTCCCCACGGCGATACACTTGGTTGAATATATTTCTTGTCCAGTAACTCTTGCAATTGTACCATCAGTTCCTTCATTTCTACCAGAGCCATTCTATACGGGGCCTTCGATATCGGTGTTGTTCCCGGCGCTAAGTCGATCACGAACTCAATTTCTCTGTCAGGTGGAAGTCCTGGCAAATCTTCTGGAAACACGTCTTCGAATTCTCTCACTACCGG
Source organism: Panax quinquefolius (assembly GCA_020205615.1). Lineage (NCBI taxonomy): Eukaryota > Viridiplantae > Streptophyta > Magnoliopsida > Apiales > Araliaceae > Panax > Panax quinquefolius. The sequence goes on along the minus strand of CM035169.1, from coordinate 70,070,742 downwards.
TATTTCTTCTAGTTTCACACCCTTCTTCTGAGTATCGACTATGTAAGCTAAATAGCCCACACAACCTTGACTCAACAATTTCTTTGCCTGCATAGTCGTCAGACATTTCATTTGTCCAGGCGACTTGCTACCATAAAATACTACCTTTGGATGGAGTCATAAGGTTTACACACTTTTTGTGACAATAGATTCTTTGCTCCATATTTGAGCAAACCAATCCATCCCCAAAATTACATCAAATTCCCCGAGTCTAATCGGAATTAAATCTACCAACAAAATATTTTCCTTAATGTTCACCCTACAGTTCTTGTATACAAATCTAACACGGATTACTTCCTTATTCGCAATTTCTATGTTCAAAGGAAAACTCAGTTCTTCTCTAGGCAATTCTAACCTCTTAGCAAATTCATCAGATATAAACGAACAAGTAGCACCCGAATCGAATAATACATAAGCATTTATATCATTGATTGGGATAATACCTGACACTGCATCTTTTAATTGCACAACATCTTGTACAGTCATGTTGAAGGTTCTGGCTGTGGGTTTGTTTGATGCTGCAGGTTCTGCAATGGCCCATTTACCTCCATTGTTACCTCCATTGCTTCTAGTTGTCACTCCTTCCCTCTTCTTAGGGCATTCACGAGCAAAGTGAACCTTGGATCCGCACGTGAAGCATACATTCTTCTTCGGTTGAGTGCAATTTGGGGCTATGTGACCCTCATGGCCACAATTATAGCATACTCGCTTCCCCATCAAGCACGCACCCTTATGGAATTTCCCACATGTCGTACATGCTTTAAACTTTTTGTTTTGCTGGTTACCCTACTGGTGTCCAGCATCCATGCTCCCATTCCACTTCCTCTTCAAGTTGTTGTTGTTGTTGATATTGCTTTTTCCACTGCTACCACCTCCATTCTTAGTCTCATTCTCATTCCTCTTCTTCTTTTGTTCCTGGTTGAACTTTGTCACTGCCTCGCCTCCACCTTCAGCAAGTACTGCTTTCTCCATCACCATGCGCAAATGTCTTCAATCTGGAACAAGGAGACCCTCTTGTCTGACTAGGGCTTGGTCCTGTTCAAATCTCTTCGCCTTACGCTCGTCTGTGCTGACTTGATATGGCGCAAACCTCGCCAATTCGTTGAATTTTGCGGCATACTCGGATACCGTCATCGTCCCTTGTTTTAGTTCCAGAAACTGTACTTCCAGCTGACTCTTCGAACTCTCTGGGAAATAAGTCTCGAAGAACAACTCCTTGAACCTATCCCAGGTCATCACTCCTGGCCCTTCCCGAGTTTTATTGGCCTGCCACCAATAACTAGCTTCTGCTTTCAACATGAATGTTGCGAAAGCAGTCTTCTAGTCCTCCCCTACCCTAGCGACATCGAATACTTTTTCTATCTCCATAATCCAGGTTTGTGCTTCGACTGGATTCATAGACCCACGAAATTCAGGTGGTACAACCGCCTTGAAATCCTTAAACGTTGTGCCATGGTTTTGTGGTTGATTCTGCAACGCTCCTGTCAGTAGTGTTACTAGTTATTGAACGGGGTTACCGTCAACATTGTCATTATTGGTAGCTCTCTCATTGTTTCTTTGTCGGGGTGGTTCACGTCTGGGAGGCATTTTCTATTAAAACAAAACATCTATTAGACTAATTCAGCGTCTTTAAGTATTTTCTAATTAACTTGCCTCCATAAAAGAAATAACCACATAACACATAACACTTTGAATAAAATAACAACTTTTATTTATTCAAAACCTTTTTGGAAAACATAAAACAATAGCATCACTGTTATCTACATTACTTTCCTGAACTACAAAAGTTTTAGGACAACATCATAGTCATATCCCATAGGTTACATAACACTTGGGATTTACAATTTATTTAACCTTTCATTTATCGTGCAACAACTACGATGTTCTATTAAGATACTTCTTAGCCCTATCACGTTCTTCCTCCATGACAGGAAACATTGTCCTGCGATCTAATACATATAATGGCAGCGTCTCGAACTGAATCGGATATCCCATGACCCGATCTTGAGCTCGATTAATTGTGGTGTCAAATACTTTATCCATCTCTTCCATCTTCATCCTTTTCGATTGTGAGTTCTTTACTGCTCTTCCAGTTCATTGATAAGCTTCCTCGTATGCATCTTCAACTCTTGCTTTCTTAGCAGCTTCTTCTCTCAGCTTGCTCTTCAGTTCAGCAACCATCTCGATCAATTGTTCTTTCTCTCCTTCAGTCCATACTAGTTTCTCCTCGGCGTTTGTCATTCGTTCCTCACGATCTTGGATCTCGCCGTCTTTTTGTGTCATTGCAGTCTGTTGTTCAGCTACTATCTCTTGTAACTCCTCAACTGTATCCTGAAGTTCCACGTTACGCTCATGCAGCTCATCGTATATACGGCCAGCTATCGAGTTAAGTGGAATCCTTTCCTCCTCGTCCTCATCATCCTCATCCTCCTGTGGTAACTCAATGGGATCCTCCTCATCTGTCTCCACATCATCATCCTCCTCTTCAACTACTGTGACCAACGGGGCTGACTCCCGTGGCAGTAGTTGTTCCCAAACTACCTGAATGTTGTGAGGGTCCTCCTCTATAGGTATTTGAGGTCCCTCCTCCCTAGCCTGACTGGATTCTCCGACATTAGTCATCCTGACAACAAAGTTTTAAAGTTTTTAATTATTAATCATTACTATTCGACACTCATGATTACATAATTTAAAATCACATAAGCACATAAGTGTTTTATTACTTCTTTCTTAAAACTCGATAAAAGTTATCTCCACTATCTTTTCAAAGGTTACTTCCTAAGGCTTTTCCCCCCACCTAAGGTTCATAACCTAAAGCTTTGATACCAACCTGTGACACCCCCAAATCCTGGTACTTCATTTCCTCAAGATTTGGTGTTCACTTAATCAAAATATTCATTTATAACTACCCAATTATAATAAAATTGAATAATAAAACCTGCCCATACAGGAATAGACTTAAATAAAAATCTCCCAGGTTATATAACCTTTAAAAACAATCATTCAAATGCGGAAAGTAAATAAACTTCATTACAATCTTTAAAACCAAAGTCTGAAAATAAAACTATCAAACTATTACAAGTCTTCAGTACTTGTTCATCTTTCCTTTTCCTTTACTGGTGCTAGGTACGTCACCAGTTTCAACTTTAGCTGTAAGAAATTTTACAGGCAAGAGTGAGCAAACAAGGCCCACTAGAAATAACAATAAGTAAATCTTTAGACTTTTACATCAATTGCTAATATTATGCTCAATAGAATTGAACAATATATTCTCTTAACTTTCTGAAAATTTATAACATTCACTGAGGGTCTAATGACCACGAATCATGTCCACAGTTATAAGTAATCTTTCAACTTTAACTTTAACAGTCATAAGACTATAAGGACTTTACGTACTTAGGGGGATCAACCCTTCGTATAATGTATTGTGCACAACCATTTCAACGCTAAGCGTAAACCTCTATTAAAAGAGTTGTTCATCTCAGTATTTAGAATACAAGTCCGCACCAAAGTAAGTTTGGTTTGGATAAGCTTTCAAGGAAATTTGAAATTTAACGAACATCAACTAAGGAGTAGTTGAATAAAACCAAAAACACTATACTATAGAATAATCGTGATTGAATCAATCATAGTAAACTAAAGTCATGCTTTAGGAATAATCTAATAGCATACAATTTGAATGATCGTTGTTAAAGGTTAGATAACCTGAGAGATTTTTATTTAAGTCTATTCCTGTATGGGCAGGTTTTATTATTCAATTTTATTATAATTGGGTAGTTATAAATGAATGTTTTGATTAAGTGAACACCAAATCTTGAGGAAATGAAGTACCAGGATTTGGGGGTGTCACAAATATAGTTTGAAGAAAATAGTGGGAGATACCAATTTAAAACAAGACCTAATTTATTTTGGTAATTAATAAAAGAATGTATGCTAAAATGTTGTTAATTATAAATTCATTTACAGAATTTTACTATGTATAAATTACTATCACTGCGAAGTATATTAGATGTTATTTAACCGGACCGTAATAAACGGATTGGTTAAGGAAATTGAGAAAAGTTCTCACGGCTGAAAAGTTATCTTATGTCCTTAATACTCCTATCCCTACTGTAATATCCCGAGTGTTTATGATAACGATCCTTAGGAAAGGAAATGAATGGGTTAAAGAATATATAATACTCAAAATATAATTGAGTTCAAGTGAATGCTATGAAATAAAACTTATAAGAATTTATTATCAAGAATGGTGAGAGTAGAAAATATAAAACCTATATTAAGGTAATGTGTTGAAGTTATTCAATGAATATATTTGAGGAAAACCTGAGTAAGGTAGGGTTTCGGTGATTCCGAGGACGAAATCCTTATAAGGAGGGAAGGATGAGACATCCCAGATTTTTAGAATTTATAAATGAGAATTTTATAAATAAAAGTATTATTTATGAGATATGTTGGAATGTGAGTAGTATGTGTATGTCTTATATTGTAGAATATGTGAATTGATGTGAAGAGAATGTTATATATTAATTTTAATATATATAAATATTTAATTGAATTATTTATTGAGTTAAATAAATAAATTTTATTTTGATTATAGAGTAATGTAATTAAGTGTATAGTGATTAATTAAAAGAATATTTAGTATTTAATTTAATTAATATAATAATTTTTATGTTATAGTTCTAATTTAATTGAGATAATTAAATTAGATGAGTTATCTCGATGATTATTACACAAAATTATAATTAACAAATAAATATAATTATGTGAAAATTTGATGAGATTGATTGATGTTAAGCTATTGATTAATTAAAATAATGAGTATTTGCCAAACATGGTCTTAGGCTTTTCAAGTTCAAATTGGTGTAACCTATGTATTAACTAGTAATTAGTATATCTAATAATTACTAGGAGTTACATATATTATATATTACTAGTATTGTATATTATATGTATATACTACAAGTTAGTATGTTAGTTTTAGAAAACAAACCAAAGAAAGAAGAAGAGAGTTAGAGAGAGTTGTAGGAGAAGAAGAAGAGGAAGAAAAAGAAGAAGAAGGGAAAGCTTTGAGAAGACAAAGCAAGCCCCATCATCATCATCTCCATCTCTCTCTTAAATTCATACTAATAAAGTTATAATCTAAATTCCTTATTTTAATTATATTTTTATGTTCTTCATAATGTAGATAAATGTTATGTAGAAGTTGTATTGAGAAATTAAGAGAGATGGAGAGAAATAGAGGAATTGAGATGAGCTAGAAGAAGAAGGGAAAAAAAAAGCTAGAAGAAGGTAACTTCTAAACTCTTATTTAATCCTTGATTTTTTTGGGTAGATTTATGTTCTAGGGTAGTAGATCATGCTTAATCTGTTTGTATTGGTTTAATCTTGGATTATCATGAATCAAACAAGAAGATTCAAGAAAGAAAATAAAATTGAAAGAAAAATTGAAGAACAAAATTCGTAGGTTTTTAGTAATTGTGGACATATCTTGTGAAATTCATAACTCTTTGGGTATAATGAGTTAGAAAGTGAGCCTTATATCAAATCGAGGATATGGAAGTAAGCTATATTCTGAAAGTGGAATCACATGAAAACTCTTTGTAGATTTCTTGCAATGTCTGCTTTTAGTAAAAATTTGGTACGAAGGAAAATAATCATCCGAGAAAATCAAAACTATTACGGTTTCTGACTTTGAAAAATTCATATCAATTCGTGTGTTTTGAATCTATAGAAACTTAAAACTGTAAAGTTGTAGATATGGAAGTTTACTAGCTACACTCGCGAGATTGAGCCATTTTATGGAATGGATCATGTCCGAAATCAATTGTTTAGTAAGGATGTCCAGAAAATGAAATTTTCTAGACTAGTTGATGAATTACAGAATCTGGTTTAGATGGATAAGGGTCTGACTTTAAGGCCTAGATGAGGTTGTAGTACACTGAGTAAGGGTTAATTCTATATAATAAAGAACAAAAATGGACATGTAACGAAGGAGTTATGTTAAAAACAAAAACAACGTTCTGTTAAAGAAATTGTGAAGATGAGTTTTATAATTCTGTTTGAATTAAGATTTTGGGTGATGGTATATTTTGATGATTAAAAATATGTTTTGACATATGTAATGAGTATAGATATGTGTTATCATATTCTATGCATAATTAACCATTTAAGATCAAGAGTTGAGATAAGTTAATGTGTGCACATAATGTGCTCGATAAAATGCCTAAGAGTAATAGTATTTTCTAAACTTTGGTATACAAAGTGTCTAACTAATGGCTAATATTGGATATCTAAGTATGAAAAGATGATAATACAAGAATAATAATGGAAAGAAATCGAAAAGGGTAATTTTTGATTTATGAAGGAAAATTAAACATGTAAACAATGTGTTGAATATGCATTTTTGAAATCAAAGTGGTATAATAAAATGGTGTGATATACGCACATTACACTACAAGTGCGATAGTCTAGCATGTGTGGTGATGAAAATGAAAATAAAACCGAGTTGCATATAAAATAGTTAGATGTCTATAAAGACATTATAAAGGATAATAATATAAAGTAAGGTCTTAAAATAAATTTGACAATGAGATTGAGTATTGATTTTATTTATTATCAATCTCACATACAGTGTAGGTTGTGGTAAGGACGCAAAGTATTAGCGTGTTGGTAAAAGCGCCAGTAAAAGGCAAGTCTTTGGTTCCTTTTTGCTATGTGAACTTGATGATGATCGCTTTAAAATTTTAGTGTATGATGTATTATATATGTCAAAAGTATGAAATGTGAAAGTCAATCTATGACTATGATGATTGAACTATGAATGTTGATTGAGTAAGGAACTCAATCTTTATAGTTGTTATGTGAACTACAACATGTATGCTATGTTTGTTTATGATTATTATTGTATGTTGAGCATGTTATTATGTGTTACGTGATGCATGAAAACTGTTAGATTTTGCTGAGCTGTCGAGCTCATTCTTGCAAATAACCATTTTTGCAGATTCAAGAATTGAAGGTAACGCTATGTGCTACTTGATTGTTATGGATCAAAAGTGATATATGAAGATTTAATATCCTAGCTAAGTTGTTATTCTTGTAAACCATATAATGTTTCGAATAATGTATTAATGTTAAATTGTAATATTGTTTTGCGAATGTAAACTATTGTAGTATTAAAATGATTCTAAGATATTTAGATGTAACGGTTGAAGGTTTTGGGAACGAGGATAGTTTGTAATAGAAAATTTTAATTATTCCACAAATTTCAATGGTTGTATTATCGTTTAATGATGTAAAATTAGAGGTTGAATGTATTATTAAAGACCGAAGTCGAGAATTAAATTGTATGAATTTTGGGGTCGTTACACCTGCGATGGTTGTAGACAATGCCTCTGAAGAAGAGATTGCTACTTTTAGAAAGTATCAAGATGATGCACAGTTGGCTCAATGCATCATGCTCGCATTCATGAGTAACAAGCTTCAGCGTCAGCATGAAACTATGGATGCTCCTACTATACTCATGCACGTCAAGTAGTTGATGGTGAGGAAAGTAGGACTAATAGATATCAGATATCTAAGTAGCTTTTCTGATCTAGAATGACCAACGACACTACAGTACAGACATTTGTCCTAAACCTTATCAATTTAATTGAACAATTAGTACAACATATTTTGTCATGGATGGAGAGTTGAGCCAAGATTTGATCTTCCACTCACTTCCGGACTCCTTTCACAATTGTTGTGAATTTTTCATATGAACAAGCTAGATATCATCTTCGCTGATTTTCTTAACATGTTGAAAAATGTTGAGAGTCACTTTTCAACCAAGAAAGACCAAATCTTACTGGTAGGGGCCAAAGGATCTTCTGAAAAGAAGAACGATTCTAAGAAGGTAAATAGAAAAGGGCAAAAATAAAGGATAATAAGAACAAAACTGATACGGATAGCAAAGGAGTTTGCTTCCACTGCAATAAGCCTGGACACTGGAAAGAAAACTACGAGAAGCATCTTGTAGAGGCTAACCAGAAGAAACTTAGTGAAGCTTCGGTTACAAATATAGTTCTTGTTCATGATTGAAATAAAAAAAAAATTTAAGTCAAGGTTCTACTTGGGTATTGGATACCGACTTTGGTTATCATAAATATAGATTTATGAAGGGACCAAGCAGAAATAGAAAGCTAAACAAAGATAAGTATTCCTATGTGTTGGAAATGAAGCAAAGGTTGCTGCATTAGCCATAGAAACTTATACTTTAGCATTGCTTACGGGTAAATCTATTAAGTCAATAAGTTGTTATTGTATTCCAGTTCTCGTTAGAAACATTATTTCCATTTTATTGTTGGACAATGAAATCTTTTGTATTATATCTAAGAACAATTGTTGTTCTATTTATAATAATAATGTTTTTTATAGAACTAGAATATTACTTAATGGATTTTTTATACTTGACTTACGTGAAAATAATTTTGCATATTGAACAAATTAGTATTAAAAAAAAGAAAAAAAAAGAGATGATCATTCAAAGAGTTGAATGTGTGTATTTTCTGAAATACAAGTGTGAATTATTTGAAAGTTTCAAAGAATTCAAAAGTGAAACAAATTGAAAAAGTATTAAGATTCTTTGATTAGATCAAGGAATAAATACTTGTGCAATAAGTATCTAGATCATCTCAAATGGTTTTCTCATAATGGACGCCTCCTGATACGCAATAATTGATTGATGTATCGGAAAGGAAAAATCATACCTTGTTGGACATGGTACGGTCCATAATGATTTTACCGACATTCCAGTATCCTTCTAGGATAATGTCCTAGAAATGGTTGCATATCTATGAAAAAGGTAACCTCAAAATTTGACCACAAGACTCTATAAGAGTTATGGACATGAAGGATTTCGAATCTTAAGTATGTTAAGATAAGGGTTGTCCAGCTTATGTGAAAAAGGTTTCAAAGGATAAGCTTGGGACAAGATTTGACAAATACAAATTTGTGGGACATCCTAAAGTAAGTTTAGGGTATATGTTCTATAATCCTACTTAGAAAAAGGTGTTTGTTGCGAAACACACTACCTTCTGAGATAAAGGTGTTTATCATTGAAGGGGCTAGTGGGAGGATAATAGAATCTTGAAGAGTTCAAGAACCACAAAACTCTATAAGTCAAATAAGAGGAACATGTAGATAGACCTATTGTACCATAACCAAATTATAAATTTGGAATAGTACCGAAGATACCTAGGAGGTATGGATTCATCATAGATGATGATGATGAGGTACACATTATAGAAGATGATGAACCGGTTACATACGATAAGGTAAGAGTTGTAGACACTAAGAGAAATGGATTGAATCAAGCTTCTCAAAAATGAAACATTCGTTTTGATGATATAATCAAAAGTGTTTTATTTTATCAAAAGTAAGAATAAACCTAGTGTGTACAAAGGGGTCAGTGGGAGCGTCGTGACATTTTTAGTATTATATGTTGATATACTACGGATAAGGAATGTCATACCAATGCTACAATCAGTAAAGATAAAGTTGTCTAAACATTCCTCCAAGAATGATTTGGGAAAAGTATCTTAATTGGGGATACAAATCTATATAGATAGATTTAAGAGGATGCTCATCTTAACCCAAGGAACGTATATTCATTTGATGCTAAAGTGGTTTAGCATGGAAAACTCCAAGAGATGTCTCATGTTGATGAGCCATGGAGTGTATCTCTCTCAATAGTCCCTATAGACTCTTGAAAAGAGAGAACGCATGAATAACAATCATGTATGCAATGAAATATATGAGACCTGATGTTGATCGGTCATATTCTGGAGAAGATTACTGTAAGACAGTGAAAAACATCTTAAAGTACTTAATCAGCACTATGGATATGATTAAAATTTATGGTGGTTATAAATTAAAACTAGAGGGCCTAACAGACTAAAGTTTTTTTTAGACAGAGCAAGACAACAGAAAATCCACTTTAAGGTAAAGCATTACCTTGAACGGTGGTGCAGTGAATTGGAAAGGTTCCAAACAGCAAAAAGTTATTGGTTTAGTGATAAAGACAAAGTAAATAGCTGTAAATGAAGCTGCAAGTTGATTGTTTGGATGAAAAGTTCATTACGTAACTAGGAATAGTTCTAAGTCTCATCTTGGATCTAAACATGTGTTGTGGCACTTTCACTTGATTATAGGAATCATTGAAAGATGGGAAATCACTATAGAGATAGTGGACTCTCAAGAACAACATTACATATCCATTAACTAAAGCTTATCCAACAGCAGAATAATCGTCACTTAGAGAAGAAGGGTATGAGATACCATGGCGATTGGCTTTAGTGCAAGTGGGAGATTGAAAGTAGTGTGCACACAAGCCAATCATGTTTGATGATAAAGCATAAACTTTGTAACAATCTTATTCATTTATTAATAAAAAGTATTAATTTATTAAAGGCTTTTAATTATCTACATGATGCTGCTTTATAATATGTGATAAACCCATAGTTTTAAGCAATGCTTTTAGAATAATGATGATGATCATTCTAATGAGATCTAAATTCTTAGAAAGCTTAAAACTAAAATAGTTCCCAATCATTGGATTACTAAATTGGGGATTAGTGAATCCGGATAGATTGGTACATACGTTGCTTGCTCATTGGATGAGGATGATTGATCTCATGATTATTTGTGTGGAGACACTAAAGCAAGTATGTAGGTGCTTATTAGAGAATAAGTTCACAGAACGTGGCTCGCTAAGGAATACCTAATGGAGTTTTACTTGCCTGTCAATAGGAATTCATGTAGTGATAGTAGTACAATTGATCCTTGGACTTGAGATCATCATAGTATCTTGTCTATGATGAGTTATACTTTGACTTATTCCTTAAGACTCTTAGGGTATATCAAATGGTATGCTTGGGTATAATAAGTTGTACATGAATATAATGTATGATCAATAAAGAATCTACCGCTTCTAGTAAAAGAAGAGAAATGTCATATGTGATTCGATAAATGACAAAACAGTAGTCCTTGGCCAAGGTAGAATGAAATTAGAAAGGAGTTTCTAATTTGTATTATTTGGAGTTGTGCATTTAAGAATCGAAATACGTATAATTAAATAAAATAAGACTTGACAGTAATTCCATGTCTTATATTTAATTGGGACATTGTATGGTGGAAGGATTGAATTGTACGGTAACTATTAACTCAAAGGTTCTTTTATGATTAATGTTGAAATCTATATTATCTGAAAAGTCATTGATCGCTAGGGAGGCTTATCCATATTATAGAATAAATATTATTTATTGAAATAAATTAATCGTTTAATTTATTTATTTAAATAAGATTAGAATTGTTCTAATTGATTTATTCACAACCGGTTTAATATGGAGAACCTAAAGGGTCACACCATAAAAGGAAGAATAATTATTTAAGAAGTTAATGGCATAATCGTAATAATATGTTGGGTATATTTAATTTAATCTATGGTGATAGAATAAATTAAATAACTTAATATTTATTGTTTAATATTTTAGAAATATTAAATATAAATTAATAAGAGGAGTCTTATTAATATTATTACAATTATTATTATTTTAATTTCTAAAAGAGTTTAGGAATTAATTTAATATTAGTACTCTCATTTATTCCTAATAGGATTAGGAGGAAAAATTAGTTAAAGGAGTTTAATTAATTATCCCTAATAAGATTAGGGAGCCCATTTAATTAAAAGAGTTTAATTAAATAAATAATACCTTATTTTAATTAAATTGGGTTACCTGATATCTTTATAAGAGGAGTCTTATATCATATATCATAAAAACGCAATTCCAATAGTTGGAGAGTACGTTCTTTTTCTATAGAGATAGAAAACTAGGGTTTAGCCAACCACCCTTCTTCTTGAATATTTTTTCTTCCTTGGTGGATCACCTCTAGAGGCCAAACACTTAGGTGGCTAACGTTGATCAAAGGAAGGACCCAAACTCAGTGAATTCAAGTTGAACGCGAAAAATATTGGAGGTGAACTTGTACCTGAGGAAGCTCGAATCTTCAAGGGTATGATTCTTGTTCTTCATATTTTTGTTTAATTAATAATTGTGCATAAAGGGTGATCCGGGTATATGGTTTGTAAAATTTTAAAACTCTTGTTTATCACGTTTCCGCTTATTTTGTGCAATTTGATTGCGTTCATGAATATTACAAACCTATCACTACTCGTATATTTGTCCTCTTCACGTGGGTCCTTGGAGTCTTTAACTATATATCCATCCTTTGTAAGTCATACAAAATGGGCCTTTGTGTTGACAATATCGCACATGTACCTACATACAATCTTTTACTCAACGCGTCAGCTACCACGTTCGATTTTCCAGGATTGTATTGAATGGTATGGTCGTAATCTTTCACCAGCTCGAGCCAATGCCTTTGGCGCATGTTAAGTTCATTCTAGGTGAAGAAATATTTAAGGCTTTTATGATCTGTATAGATCTCCACTTTCTTCCCATGTAGGTAAAGTCTCCTAATCTTTAGCACGAAAACGACTGCTGCAAACTCTAGATCATGAGTAAGATAATTTCTCTCATATTCTTTGAGTTATCATGAGGCATAGGATATGACTTTCCCATGTTGCATGAGAAGACATCCTAAACCTCTGCCTGAAGCATCGTTGTAGATGACAAATCCCTCTGAACCTGATGGTATTGTCAGAACAGGTGCTGAAATGAGTATTCTCTTGAGTTCTTGGAAACTCTTCTCACATTCCTCGCTCCATCCAAATTTTGTATCTTTTCGAGTCAGCTGAGTTAATGGAGTGACAATTCGAAAAAATTATTCCACGAATCTCTAATAATATCCAGCTAAGCCTAGAAAGCTACTTATTTTAGTTACTGACTTAGGTTGCTCCCAACTGTGACTCATATCCCAACCTTGGATAACACCTCACAATGACACCTATAAGATGAGATCCAATATGTAAAATATGTATATTGGTATCAACTAATTAGTAAATTAAATTCATAATTGAATAAATGATTAAATATATTAAATTATATATTTAATATATAAATAAATTGTTTGAAAATAATTTATGGAGAGAATGAGGAAATTAAAATTAATTATACAATATAAATTGTATAATTTAAATAAGTTATTTAAATTAGGTGTGAGAATTAAATAATCTAAATGGTTATCTTTATTTAGTGGGTCTAGTATTTTAATTATATACTAGTGACCTAATCTAAGAGATTTGTGGATCATGTCTCAATCTATTAAATTATTTTGTATGAATATGTGAGTACGTGAATATGAATATTATGTGATGGTTTATATTTGTTTATTATATAAACAAATAAAAGAAACTAATGTAACCTAATTATATATTAGGAATAAAAATTGAATAACTTAAGGGTTATAGTATGGGAGAATAATGGTATTTAAAATATATAATAATTCTAAGATATTTATTTTATACATCTCAATTAATTATTTTTATAACCTAATTAAAGCAAGTTTAATTGGGTGAAGAAATTAAATGTACATGAATAATGATACTAATTATAATTGAGTACATAACAACCTTAATTAAATGATTAGGGTTGGATAAAATTAAAAGTATTGAGCTATGATAATTTTCAAAGCCCAAGTAATTAATTAAGGAGCCCAGCACATTAATTTAAGAGATATATTTTACTATCTCAATTTATTAATTTTATAACTTAATTAAATTAAGTTTAATTGGATTATAAAAAAAATTAATGTACAAGAGTATTGATTTAAATTCTAAATGAGTGGAATGAAAACCCTAATTAAATATTTATGGTAGGATAAGATGGAAAGGATTGGACTATGTCAATTTTTCAAGACCCAAACAATTATTAATTGAAAGCCCAAAAGATTAAACAAAGTGGCCCAAATTTTTAGCCCAATTGAAGAAGGGCATTTTGGACATTAAATAAAGCATTTAAAAAAAATAAAACAAAATTTGTGGAAATAAGAAGGCCACATGGCCGGGTTTTTTTTTTGTGGAAGAGAAAAGGGGGTGTTAGTAGATATTTAGCATATATCTATACTTAATAAAAAAAACTATTTTCTTTCTTTCTTTCTCTCATTTCTTATCAAATCAAAAAGGAAACTAAGAGAGAGAGAAAGAGGAGAAGAACGACAACTACAGAGAGAGAAGGAGAAGAGAGGCAGCAGCCATGAGAGAGAGAAGATGAGAAAGAAGAGTGGCCATGGAAGCCATTAGAGAAAGAGAAGAAGGAGAGCCATAAAAAGGTAAAATCATAACTAGTTTATGTAATTGATTTTAGTTGTTCTAAATTAAAACTTGAATCTATGTTTCTAAACTCAAAAACTTTGTATCTACTTATTAATTAGTGTTTTATGTTTAGATCTACCCATTTTGGGTGTTGATTTGTTTGGAAATCAAAAGAAAAGAAAAGTAATTTTTCTAGTTTAGAAAATAATAATTTTTATGTACTTTGAATTTCCACCGATTTTAATCTACACATTATTTTTATGATCCGTCAAAGAGGGGTGATAGATGTATAAGTTATCTAGTAAACCCAAGTGGTAGAACTCAAAAATGTTGAGTTTACAAGTCGTAGTGACTGTTTTAGCAAAAATAGTCCTGATTTTTTAAGAAGAAATAAACTGTTTTGGTCCAGTCACTGCCAAGGGTAGTTTCATGATTTTTCTGACCTTTAAAAATTCTGGAAACATTTGGGATGATAATATGATGAGTTATCTTTCAAACCCAAGTAGAATCACTGAAAAAGGAGTTGTGGATTTTTGTATGGAGTGTTTTTGGCAAAGTATTCAAAAGTTGAAAAATAAAAAAAAACTGTCCAAAACTTTCCAAGGGCAGTTTTGGAAACTTAATTAATGTAATAAATTCCAATATTTTGGGACATGAAAATATATGATATAAAGTAGCTCCTGTCCAAAAATGAGCTCATTCCAACTTAAAATGACCAAGTTATGGTCATTTCAATATTTGGGTTTTTTGACGAAAATCGCTATAACTGGAGTTCTATAACTCCGATTGCCACAAAATTTAAACTGGATGTTCACGTTAATACGTGTAAGATTATGCCAAAAGTTGGGAATTTCTGGAGTTGAGCATGATAGGGCTAATTTCTTAAGCTACGAGCTAAAAATGATTTTTGAAAAATACTAAAGGGAGTTGAGAAATTATAGAAAAATTCTTTTTGTGTATGAAATATATGTATATATGTTTGGCCAAAGGATAGAAAAATAATAAGTTGATTTTATATTTTCGTGAAAAGAATTAATGAATTCAGGCTTGCTGGATTGAAAGTCAGTTGAATCTAGTTTGCTGGATTGGAAAACAGTTTATTGAATTAAAATTCAGATTAAATCCAGGTTGCTGGATTGAAGGAATAATGAATCCTGATTGCTAGATTGAAAGATTAATGAATCTAGGCTTGATGGATTGAATGTTAGATGAATCCGAGCTTGCTGGATTGGAAGTCAGTTGAATCTAGTTTGCTGGATTGAAAAACAGTTTATTAAATTGGAGATTAGTTTGAATCCAGTTTGCTGGATTGATCCAAGTTGCTGGATTAGTCAATCCAGGTAGCTGGATTGGTACATTTGAATAATCTAGATTATAGTATTAGTATTCTGCTTACTGGATTATAGAAAACAACTTATAATATGAAAGCTTAAAGTGTTAAATCATAAAGTATATGATATAGTGATTAAAAAATTATCAAATGACAATAATAATAATAATGATGTTTTAAGGTGTAATCTAATATTTGATTATGTGGTTAAGTGTTAGCTAATTTATTGATAGAGTAGTTTTATTATGGAATAATGTATGATATATTGATTGAAAGATCAATCTAAACAATGATAAGTCTTTTCAATAAAGAGATTAAATTAGATTGCGTAGCAATAATCGACGGTACAGGCAAGTTTCCCTAACTCAAACTTGACTTGTATTTTCAAAACATGTTAGTGAATAATTATTGTTGATTATTCACATCTATACTGATTATTGATTCGCACTTAGTGCATGTTGCATATGTTCATCAGGTATGAAAGGCTGATCACCTTCATTACTATAAGGTTCAGTTAAATTGTTCATGGTCATTGTTGACATTCATACATTATTGATTCAGGCACTTAATTATTGAAACTTGATTCATGTTATTTCACAATTATTACATTATTGAAAACTTGAAAGCTTTTTCTTTCTTTTCAATCATAATATATCTTCATTGTATTTAAAACTTCTTGGGCAAATTTGTTGCTCACCCTTGCTATATCATGATAAAATTATCAGATTAAGATGAAAGCTCGAATAATGATAGAGGTGAAGGCAAAGGCATTGTAAATCTTTTAAGTTATTGAAGGTATGGATTAAGTTAAGGTTATAGACCTTGGGGATTATGTTGTAAAGATTTATTGTATAAACAATTTATGTTTATATCTTCCGCAATAGTTATAGAAATGATGTATCGAAACATACCGGATCTGAGGTAAAAAGTTCCCAGATTTGGGGGCGTTATAGACACCGTAGATAATTTACAAGTTGGTTGCAGCTGAAAAATGTCCATCGTGGGAACCAAATCTAGATTCACAGGCTGAATCTTTGATCACATGATTCCTAGGTTCACATGATAGATTAATATGTACAAAAACTAGAAAAAAACTAGATTTAAATAAATCTAAACCATTCTACCTTCAACGGTTCCATTTTAGTCACTTTTGAACCGGTTAAAGTTAGAGATAGCTAGATTTAGATAAATCTAGTCCATAAGTTGGAAGATTAAATATCTACATTGCGAAAGCAATTAAAGCATATGTATATATATAAAAGTAGTAAATATATATATATATAGACGATCAACTGCCATGAATTTGGAATCCAGGCAGGACTTTGAAATGTATATATATATATAAGTGGTAAATGGCCACAAAGTAAACTCCAGGCCAGAAAGAAATGTAAATATATATATATATAAGCGGTAAATACCACGGATATTCTATTCGGGCACGATAGATCGATTTCGAGGATATATATATAAAAGCAGTAAACGCTCTAGATATTCTATCCTGGCTCAAGTAATCGATTTCGAGGATCGAGTATATATATATATATATATATATATATATATATATATATATATAAGCAGTAAACGCTCTGGATATTCTATCTAGGCTCAAGTAACCGAAGTTTGAGTTTGAGTATATATATATATATATATAGATATATATATATATTAAAGTAGTAGAAAGCTTAAAAAGCTGAAAAAACTTACAGTGGGCTGTCAAGAAGACTTCAGATAGCTTTTGGGGCTTGAAAACTCGGTTTCCACCGGTTAAACTTTCGTATGCTACAAAACACGAGCTTACAAGTGTTTAGAAAGAAGAATCACTTAGTTTGGAGCACTTTAGAAGAGGTTAAAGGCTGAAATGGACAGAGTTTTCTCTTTTTCCTACATTTTATGGCTGATGGAGGGTCTATTTATAGTCCAAATGTGTCACGGGTCAACCCGCGGTAGCAGCGGGTTTTCCTGCAGATGCCCCAGGCTTTGTGGGTCTCGTCGTCTCAAAGTACGTGCACTCGAACAACGCGTTGTCCGCTCGAAACTTCATAACTTTTAATCGGGGAGTCCGATGGAAGCGTGTCAAACCATTCCGGAAATCTCTTTTCGAGAGCTACGCAATGACATAGGGTTTGCTCTTTTCCAAATCTAGGAAGATAGGTCCATAACCGAAATGGTATCTCCGAGTCTCCGCAGGCAGTTTGTTGAACTGTTTTGCATAGTTTGTGCTCGAAAGTTAAGATATGGTTCTTGTTTGACTTCTTTTGAGTTAAAATAAGTTGATTTGACTTGAGTTGAGGTTAAGATGGTAAAATGATCATGTTACCCCTCCTGGGGTTGTCTCTGGCTTTGGTGCAGTTGTAGCAATTTTTTCTTAAGGTTATCTCCAAGATTGGCATGTTGTTGACTCTGACAGTCCTCAGGGTTGTCTTTGAGGTTGGTTTGACCTCCCGGGGTTGACTCCGGGCTTTGAACTTGATCTCTCGGGATTATTTTTGGGGTTGTACTAGATATCCCGGGATTATCTCCGGGTTTGAAAACTGATCTCTCGGGGTTATCTCCGGGGTTGGAAACTGGATCTCCCGTGGTTAACTTCAGGGTTGGAGACTGATCACCCGGGGTTATCTTCAGGGTTGGAAATTTGATCTCTTGAGGTTATCTCTGGGGTTAGAACTGATGTTGTGGTCCTCCAGGGTTATCTCTGGAGTGTGGAAAAGACACTTTTATCCTCCTACATAGTTAGTAACAGGAAAACAAAATTTTGAATGTCTACACGGCCCTTGTCAAAAGCATCATGAAGGTTCAATGCCATGAACTGGGGGTCTTGATCGCAATCAAAACATCCAAACTTGTCAGGGGTGTAATTCGTTAGAAAGATATCCTCAGCAGAGATATCAGGCATCCTTAACTGTGCAAACCATTGGCGACAACTCCAGCGTAGCATCAAAAATGGTCCGGTGGTGTAAGCCATTGAAGGCTACTTCAATGAAGGTTAGACATCCCTGAAACTGCAAACCATTGGTGACAACTCTAGCGTAGCATTGGGAATGGTCCGGTGATGCAAACCGTTGAAAATTACTTCAACAAAGGTCATAAGGTCTGGCGTTGTAAACCATTGGCGACAACTCCAGCGTAGCATCATAAAAAATCTGATGATGAAAACCATGGAAAACCATCTTCATCGGGGAGGATCGATGATGGAATCTGTTATACATATCCACATCCGAGACATCGCGAAGGCTCGGTTATTTCCAGACCGTTGTAAATTACAATGTCATTTGAGTGAGTATTGTGAGGATGCTATGAAAGCAAGCAGTCAAAATTCTATCTCCAGTGGAGCTATCAGCATCAACTTGATAAAGTGGTAGAGCGATGGTGATAATGCCAGTGTAATGGCAAGAAACATCCAATGATGGCAACCAAGCCAAGCTATCATCAGGATAAACATCAACAATCCTCAAAGAGTCACTCACGAAAGAGAAGAACATCTTTGGTGGAAAACATATCCACGAGATCAAGAACATTAGTGACAACCCCAATGTCAAAATCTGATGGTCTCAACCATTGGAAAACCTCTACAACAGGGATCTTAAAAACTTCTATGCGACTTGTCGTTAAATCAGTCTTAAATAGTAGAGATGAACATTTCAAACCGCTGGCGACAACCCCATCGTAGCATCGGAAGATCCGGTGATGAAAGCTTTATAAACAACCATTCGAGTAGACATCAAAGCAGTTCGGTGGATATCATCATTGACAACTCCATCCCAACAGAAGCGGCAGGAGCAGGCAGTTATAAAATTCCTTTGGAAATAATTCCAACAACAAAAACATTCAGCATAACATCACATCATGTTGCATTGCATAACGTCATTTTAATCTTGTCATATTTCAAGTGTCCAGTAATCTTTATCTTGTTCATGCCATTACATTGCATAAACATAATAAAGAGGGGCATATATAGACACTCGAAATTTTGCATTCCTATTACTAACCGTGAAGGAGGGCAGAATCGTCTTCTAGAGACAATCCT